>CM034307.1:58037970-58576062 GCA_019925795.1 Dendrobium chrysotoxum
GAAAACATATAGTTATGAAACAATATATATTTTTATATGTTCAGCTTTTAAGGCTTATTAGACATCATTTAAAGATCAAATTAATTAATGTCATTTAAGGCTCATTAGACTCAATTTTGCTCATTAGACTCAATGTCAAAATGAAATAGAATTATGATGATTTGACATCCGTAATATTTCATTAAGTATTGACTCATTAAAGAGTTGTCTTATCTGTTTCTATCTAATTCAATGCATCAATGATATTAGTGAAGACCTTTCAATCACACTTATCTTATGTATCAAGCAAATGGAAGGGGAGAACTTGAGAGACTATATGATAAGATTTAACAAAACTTCTCATGATGTGGCCAACAATGATAAATCATTAGCAAACATTGTATTCATTTTATGATTGAGGCTTAAAACCCTGAAGTTCTCGACGAGCAAGAATAGCTAAAGAGGATGGAGAAACTATTGCGGAAAAATTCAAAGTATATATACTTGTTGCATCCTGGAATATTTGCGACAGTAGAGAAATATAAAGTTTCATACCTTAGCTTTGTACGAAGATCCAACACACAATCTCATGATGTAGCCGCCCGCAATAGTAGTTTTTTTTTTTTATTTCAAAATTGTCATGAATGGGCCTAAAAAAATTCAAAAAACTTCTAGAAGAATTTTGAAAAAATTTAAACTATTTTTGAGGCAAAATTCCCTCCAATTTTTGAACCGTTTCCCCCCTTTTCATCCTATAAATACCGCTCGCCCCCCCCCCCGAGGAAGGCAAGGAAAAACCTCACTTTCTCTTCTTCTCCCTTCTCCCTCTAACTTTCTTACAGTTGAGGCTTTCCATTATTTTTGATAGGTGGCATCCCCTACTCAAATGCAGTGCCCCTCTCTTGTGTAGAAGTTAAAATTTTTTCAGCCTTCCTTTCTTTCTTCTCCAATTTCCTTCTTAATTTAGAGGTCTTCCATTATTTTTGATAGGTGGCATCCCCTCTTTAGTGTAGAAGGAGCTTTCTCCTCATTTCTTTTTATTTTTCTCTTATTTTATGTTTACATTAGAGGCATTTCACTATCTGAAATAAGTGACATCCCCTATCAAGCTTCAGTGCCCCACTTTTTATGTAGAAGGAGTCACGATGAGAATTTATTCTCTCAATAGATAACTCTTGATAGAAGAAGATCAACTACCACTTGTATGCAATGGTGACTTGAAAAGATCTAACGATAATGGTACTTGGGAGGAGAACTTGAAATAACCCGTATTTTGACCCGGGTAAATAATTTTTTTAGTCATTATAACTCTAAATTATAAATCATCTTTGTCATAGTATTGTTATTGTATTATTTTACTTGCACGAAATTTTTTATAATTATTGGGCACCGGTGAAAATCTTAAGAAATTGACACCTGTCGGTCCAAGTGAGGATTTTGGGATCGTCAGGTATCCGATTTACAAATTGATTTCATAAATATTTTCTAAATAAAATGATTTATTTTATGAATATTTTTCTATAATTTTTTAAGTCCGAAAATAATTTATTTAACTTTTATACTAAAAAAATTGATTAAATTAATAATATAATATTAAATTATTATTTTAAAGAAAATACCCTAAGTCATTATAAAGCATTTTAAAAGCTTTTCCATTTAATTCCCTATTCTATTTTCAACAAACAGAGAGCTTTTTAGGAGATTTAAGAGAGAAGAGAGAGAGAGAGAGAAAATAAAAGCGGGGATTTGGAAGTCACGGAGCAATTTTTGTCAGTCGACCTAGTTGGAAGATTTGCTCATCTGCTGTAAGAAACAACAACAACAATAACAAGCCTTTGTCCCACTACGTGGGGTCGGCAACATGAATCCTTTTTCTCCATTGTGTCCGGTTCAAAGTCAAATTCTCGTTTAAATCTAATAGAGAAAGATCATTTCTAATATTTTCTAACCAAGTCTTTTTAGGTCTACCTCTACCTTTCTTAACATAAGTCAAATCTAATACCTCTACTTTCCTAACTGGGTCATCGGAAGGCCGCCGTTTTATGTGACCAAACCATCTAAGGCGACTCTCTCTAATCTTATCCTCCACTGGAGCTACTCCAACCTTTTCACGTATATGCTCATTTCGTATCCTGTCTCTAAGAGTAAATCCACTCATCCACCTAAGCATCCTCATCTCCGCAACACATAACTTAGTATTGTGCTTCTCTTTTAATGGCCAACATTCTGCACCATAAAGCATTGCAGGTCTCACCACCATCTTATAGAATTTTCCCTTAAGTTTAAGGGGGACTTTTCTATCACACAACAAGCCCGATGCGATCTTCCACTTCAACCATCCAACTTGAATTCTACTGATAACATCCCCATCTATTTCACCATCACTCTGAACAATAGATCCAAGATATCTAAAACGTGTACTCTTATTAATGACTTGATCGCCCAAAGTCACAATCCCCTCACTAGGTCTATTACTGCTAAAATTACACTCCATATATTCAGTTTTAGATCTACTCAAGCGAAAACCTTTAGACTCTAAGGTTGATCTCCAGACTTCAAGTTTACCTTCAACTCCCTCTTTAGTCTTGTCAACAAGAAGAATATCATCAGCAAAAAGCATACACCAGGGTACATCCTCTTGTAAATGTCTAGTGAGAACATCCATGACTAACGCGAAAAGATATGGGCTTAAAGCTGATCCTTGATGTAATCCAACCGAAATAGGGAAATACTTGGTCAAACCACCTTGTGTTTGAACACAAGTAGTAGCTCCTTCATACATATCTTTAATGATTTGAATATAAGCATTATTAACTCCTTTCTTTTCAAGAACTCTCCATAGCACTTCTCTTGGAACTTTATCATATGCTTTCTCTAAATCAATAAATATCATATGTAGATCCTCCTTATTCTCCCTATATTTCTCCATCAAACCTCTCAATAAATGTATGGCTTCTATAGTAGACCTACCAGGCATGAATCCAAATTGATTTTGAGAAACATTAGTATCACGCCGCAGCCTACGCTCCATAACTCGCTCCCATAGTTTTAAAGTGTGACACATTAACTTAATTCCTCTATAATTCGCACAATCTTGTGCATCACCTTTATTCTTATAAATAGGAATCAATACACTCATTCTCCACGCATCTGGCATCTTTTTAGTCTTCAAAATATTATTAAAAAGTTTAGTTAGCCAAGAAATTCCTTCATCTCCTAAGCATTTCCACATCTCTATTGGGATATCATCAGGTCCAACAGCTTTTCCACACTTCATTTTCTTTAAAGCCTCTCTAACTTCGGTTTTACTAATACGTCGATAAAAATAGAAATCTTTATTTTCATTTAGGATGCTAAGGTCACTAAAGTCAATTGTATTCCTACAATCTTCATTAAAAAGTTTATCAAAATATCTCATCCACCTTTGTTGAATATCATCTTCTAAGAAAAGTACTTTTTGATCTTCATCCTTAATACACTTCACTTGAATTAAATCCTTACTACTCCTATCTCTTTGTTTGGCTAGCTTATACATATATCTTTCTCCCTCCTTAGTATCTAATCTATTATATAAATCATTAAAAGCTAAGATCTTTGCATCACATATTGCTTTCTTAGAATCCTTACATGCCTTTTTATATCTTTCTCAATTATCAGAATTTTTACATCTAAACCAATTTTTATAACAAATCTTTTTATTTTTTATCTTTTCTTGCACAATTGGATTCCACCACCAGCTATTTTTATTATTAGGGGCTTTTCCCTTTGATACTCCAAACACATCTTTAGCAATATTTTTAATATCACTAGCCACTTTTTCCCACATAACATTAGCATCCTCATGCACAAATAAAATCTTAGAATCTAAAATCTTACTCTCAAAAATATTTTTATTACTATTCTTTAAATGCCCCCATCTAATCCTAAAAAATCGCTTTACTTTATTTTTTATTTTCTGTCCTTTCATCTTAAAGTCTAAAACTAATAAGCGATGTTGGGTACACAAACTTTCACTCGGAATAACTTTACAATCTTTGCAATCTAAACGATCTACTTTTCTTATAAGAAAATAATCAATATGAGTTTTACTATAACCATTCTTATAAGTGATGAGATGCTCATCTCTTTTCTTAAATAAGGTATTAGCAATTAAAAAATCATAAGCTAAAGAAAAATCTAGTATGGTCTTACCACCTTCATTAGTCATTCCAAACCCATATCCACCATGAATGCTTTTAAAATCATTTACCTCTCTACCAACATGTCCATTTAAATCTCCTCCAATAAAAATTTTTTCTTCGGGAGGTATCTTTTGAATTAATTCTTCTAAATCTTTCCAAAATTTTAATTTTGAACACATATCCAAACCTACTTGAGGAGCATAAGCACTTATAATATTAATAATCTTAGCATCAACAACAATCTTTAAAGCCATAATTCTATCTCCAATTCTATTAATATTTATAATATTATCCTTCAAACTCTTATCTATAATCACGCCTACACCATTTCTAGTACGACTCTTACCTAAATATCAAACTTTAAATCCTAAACTATCAAAAGATTTTATGCTGTAAGAAATATTTATCATATTTTTGATTTCAAAGATTTTATATTTTTGGTATTTTTCTATCAAATTTATGTTTCCGTTACCAAAAAATATGAATAATTTTGTATTGACAAAACTTTCACTGCGTAAATTTTTGTATGTTATAGAGATCGAGATTATGAATATTTTGAGTATTTATTTAAGATTTTTTATTAGGTAATTTTGAAAATACAGTAATTTTTGCCTACTTAAAAATTTATTTTGACGTCTAAAAATAGTGATTTAGTTCAACAAAAGCTTCAGAATGTTATTTTATGTAATATTTGATAATTTGGTTAAATTCTAAAAATGTGAATATTTACTCAGTATGATTTTGGTTATCTACCGTTAGTATATTTTGACATTTTTTTAATTATACTCAATTATGCTTTATTTGCTGTAATATATTATAAATGAATGTGGATATGTGCTTGAGTAATAGCTGATCGTTATTACTGTTATAATATTGTGATAATAATGTGCGTGTCATTTACAAGATAAGTAAATACTAGTTGACCAGTTAGTTGGAGACTGATTGACCTGTATAGGATGGTGGGCCAACAAACTTTTCTTTAAATAAAGTGATTTGGTGTTATCCTTTACTAATTCACGTGATATATAGGTTGAGAGTTATAAGGAGATTATTACTGTGCCGACGGGCAAAGAGTGACGACTCTATTTACTGAGCCAACGATTTACTAACACTGATACTAACATTGAAAAATACCGTGATAGTTAGGACTTCTTACTTGTTTAGTGTAACTACTAAAATGCATGTTCTTGAGATATTATTCTTATTATTATATGAATTTATTAGTACTACACAGATTTACTGTTATTGCATTATTCTGTTGCTCCTACCACTGGATTATTATTATAATTGATTTAGATACTGATACTATTTAATAATATTGATTCATTATACTGATAATAAGCATGTGATATACTGAGCATGTGATATACATGATGTATTAAGTATGTGATTAAGATATTGAGCTTGTGATTGAGATACTGATTTGATATTGATATAGAATAACTGGATAACATGTGTACATTCATATATAATTTTACTATAATGATTTGATTTCAATAATCTTTACTAATATTTTGATTTGATGCTTTATCTAATTTCTGTACTGATTGATATTACGAGTATGATAATTCCTTTATAGATTTGATACTCGTACTGATTTTTTTATTTATTGACTTTCGTATCGTAGTGTTTTACTATTTACAGAGTCTACTACTACATGTGAATTTTATTATTTCTGCACTGATTCAATGATCATATAAATATAACTGCTATAATTTGATCCCTGACACGCATATTGCTCATTTGTCGTGCTTTGAATTCAACTGTAGGTTTTGGTGACTTGCTGGGCTTTTAGCTCATTATATGTGATTAAATTATTTCAGGTCATGGTAGATGATTAAGAGTGTAAGGCTGGTCATGATTCTTTATGTTCAAGTTCTTTTTATTTTAGCTATTCTTTTATACTCGACACATGATAGATATGTGATGATTGTATAAATCATGAGTATTGTACATAATTTTTGGGATTGAATATAGATGTATATATTGATATTTTAAATTATAGAATCTACTTTGCTGTTTATTAGTGATAGATGATATTAGATAGCTCTGATTATTATTTATTAAAAGAGTAAAAGAATAATTCTTCTAATTTAGATTCTGGGACATCACAGAACTAGTGATTGTTAATAGACTGGAAGAATTTTGATGCTATTTGAGTGAAAGTCCATCAGTGATCGATGATCAGGTGGAAGTTTGTTGGAAAACGATGGTTAGATGGAGAGCTGAAGGAGATAGTTGGAGGTTGTACTGCTAATAGTAATTGAGCGAGAAGCCGATGATGGATGATATAAAGTGAAGGACCAATGGCAGCATCAGGCAAAGGGCCGTTGATAGTGGCGGTCAAATTGCATTCTATTGTAGGTAATATACATCCATATTGATGTGTATGAATATTAGATATCCCTGATGGAAGGGGTTGAAGTAGTGTACTTTGTCAATAGTCTAGCTATACACTAACAATGTTAATTGAGTGGAGGCCTAATGATAATCAGGTTATAATCTTTCTTTGAAGAAAAAGTTATAGGAGATACTTCAATGTGCAGTAAAGAAGAGGTCAATAGAATCCGCCAAAGATATTTGACCTTTTTGAAGTTGTTTGTCTCTTAATGACATTAACTTGTATAGATGATGCCGATATAATTTTTAATTTTAGTTTCTTATAAAAATGAATATATACTTGAACTTGATGTAGAATTTTGTAATGTAACTCCAATGATATTACATTTGAATTTGTATGAGCTCAATACTTATTTTTCATTTAAAATGAAGTCATCTAGAGCAAACTAAATCATTTATACATCTTTGAGATATGCTTCAATATATTGCCCCCTGTACTTTTGAGTCTTTTTAGCTAGTTAAGATCTTTGTATATATGTACCTTTTGAGGTTTTTTAGTCTGCTAAGGTCTTTGTGTATACTTGTACCTTCTAAGGCTTTTAGCCTACTAAGGTATTTAAATAAGTGATAATCATATCAATTAGTTGCTCTCATGGAGTCCTTCTAGTGAGGACCTTATCCACTATTAGCTTTTCTTTAAGGCTATCTCATCGGTGAGCCTTTTTTATTTATCAGAGTTTTACTCAATGATGTTGAGAGAAATCTACAAGGGATATTTGACCTATCCGAAGTTATTTATCAAAGTACTACTCGATGACGTTAACCTAAATGGAAGAGGTTGTGAGAATATGTCAAGGATGTATGACCTATCCGAGGTTATTTGTCAGAGCGGTGCTCAATGACGTTAACCTATATGGAAGAGGTCGAGAGAATCTACCAATGATATATGACTTATTCAATGTTGTTTATCAGAGCGTTGCTCGATGACGATAATCTATGTGGAAGAGGTCGAGAGAATCCACCAATGATGTATGACTTATCTGAGATTGTATGTCAGAGCATTGCTCGATGACGTTAACATATATGGAAGAGGTTGAGAGAATCCACTAAGGATGTATGGCCTATCCAAGGTTGTATGTCAAAATATTGCTCGATGAAGTTAATCTATATGGAAGAGGCTGAGAGAATTCACCAAAGATGTATGACTTATCCGAGGTTATATGTCAGAATATTGCTCGATGACATTAACTTATATGAAAGAGGTCGAATCGAATTCCCCTGTGATCGATTATGCCTTGATTGGGAGGGGGCAAATGCCGCGTGTATCCCAAATCAAAGGTGAAGAATGATCTGTCTTTAGACCATTAATGTCTTTATGAGGTCGAGATTAAAACCTTGCCCAAGGAGTAGAAATCCAATTAGGGACTATATAAATCTTGTAATTTATCAGAAGTATCCTTGCATTTGTTAGAAGCTTTATGAAAAATAGTTTCCCAAAATAGCGTCTTGGATGTTGTAAGCATTGGAGGAATTTTCTTGACCGTCAAGGTTGCCCCCCAATCCACATATGATTCCCATAAAATTGATGCAGCATTAGATGATGTCAAGACGTTGAGTTGAACGATCTTTTGAGGTTGGAGCAAACATTGGCCCCCCAGTCAGAAACCACGTTCCCACAGACGGTGCCAAAATATTGCGGGCTAGAATATACGCGACGGTAGAGTCATAATTTTACGTCTCAGCATTGTACGAATATTCCAAGACGCAACAATACTAAAGAATAATTTATGCGTGAATTTTACTATCCCATAAGAGATAATATCTTCCTCTATCAAGAAGAGGAAGAATAATGTGATTTATTCTCTTTATAAGATGAAATTTAAGAAGATTGAATTATTATCTTTTAATCATGGGAGTTAACATGAAAAGGAAACCACTCACCGATTCAAGGTGTTTTCAATTAGCTTTCCCTCTTATAAGGCATGTCAATAGTAATAACATGCATCATGCTTCAGCTCTAGCCCACAAGTTTGAGGTTTTTTCCTTTATTTTTATCTACTCCAGTGTAATCATTCGCTTACATGGACTTGCAAAATTATACAAATGTATATGATTACATAAATGTTGTCTCCGCCCTAATTAATTACTTTTAGATATTGATAATCCTCATTAACTTTGGGAGCTTGATCAATGTCATATTCTTTAATCCTTCTGAGATGATGTGAAGAAGCTCTAAGAACTTCTTTCCACCAAGAGGATCATTAGTTGTATTCTATAGAGAAAGGTGTATTTTGGAGGGTACTCAGAGCTTATAAAATTATACAAGTTGATTTCATGATTATCCAACCTTTATTCATACATATTATTACATCTTTGAGAGGCCTCTACTCAAACCATTCAAGGTAATGGTGCCCTTAAGGAACCTTTCTATCAAGTTGTACTCCTCTATTGATTTTATCATTATCCATGGGTATCTAAATGAAGTGTTATTATTTTATTCATAATCATCTTACATTCAGATAAAGAGAAAAAAAAAAAGTCAAACATTCTGAATTTTTTTTCTTCAGACTGAACAAAAAGCACCTTTGAACCTTGAAGCTTTAAGTGGAGATCACCATGCACTTACTTCCACATGCAAACCCTTTGAAATGGCTCTCTTACAACGGTCCAGGATCAATGGCTTGATATTTGATTTCTTCTTCTTTTTTTTTTCTTTTATAAGTTGATGATTGTATAAGTTTCATTCATTTTATAATGTCGAGATAGATATTATGCCGTCAATGAGTGGTTACAATGCATCCTCGTTGTTCCATATAGTCCATGCAAAAGTTTTATTTGACTATTTTACGTATATTAATGGAGGGGTAGCTGGGTAGGCAGGATACCGTTCATGCTTTGCCTGAGAGAGCAGATGCTTGTCAACTTTTCGAGTTTTTATTTACATAGATAATGGCCTTGCCACATGTGGGCCAAAGCCATTGTCTCTGCAAGTGGAAGCTCAAAAAATATTATCAGATATGATCAGTTTGATTGCGATACTAAAAATTATTCTCAAGATTCAATGATCGAATCTCGGTTATATAAATTTTGTGCTTCATCACTCAATTTTTTCAACGATGATAGAAAAGAAAAGAAAAAAAAAAACAAATTTCATGGCTGATGAATGTGATTTTTTGTTGAGTTATTGAGAGTCTGCATTACTTGTATTGATCATCTGTAATAAAATTCAGAATGTAGCATATAAAATAAACTGAGCTGAACTCAGATATGTTTGGGGAAGCTGAAGTTTGAGGGTGTCAAAAGTGAGAAGAGAGGAGGCAAATAAGCATAATTTTTAATTCACCACTTGCTGTTCTCAACATTTGTAAGCCAATTATGTATAGTTAAAAAATCGAAATCGTGCTTGTTTTGTACATTTGTTTTCTTTTAAGAGATTTGGTTGGTTGGAGGATTAAGAGATAATAATATAATAGAGAAAAGGGATATGTGACAATTCAAAAGTAAGTCTTGCATCTAAATGAAACGATATTGAAATCTATTATAATAAGATAGAGGATCAATATGTGGTGGAGGAAGGGGGGCGGAGGGAGGGAGAGAGAGAGAGAGAGAGGGTATCATTATTACAATGTAAAGCCTCTATAGAGTAAAGAAAAAAAAAAGATTGGATTGACAAACTCTCCAGGCAAAAGCTCCAATAAGGAAAAAATATGAGTGAAGAGAGTAACAAATTGAATGAAAATTCAACTATACAAACTGAAGCAAGTGAGTACCTATACCCAAGGGGGAAGAAGTATAACTTTTTTTTTTTTTTTCTTTTTATACTTTGAGCAAATTTAACTGAAACCTCACACATGTCAAAGAATTCCATTTAGTGTAGGACAATATGATTGAGCTAGGGGTGTAAGTGAGCCGAGCATGCTCGAGGCAGCGTGTGTCTTGTGCGACTGTGAGGACGCGGGATGGCAGGAGATGCGGACAAGGGCGGCGACCTCTGGATGAGTCGTGGGAGTAGCAGGTAGGGCCTCCCGACGAGCGTGTGTCCCCTGTCGAGTCGAGCTTGAGCTCGACTTGAGTTCGAGCTCGGTATTTGGCAGTCGAGCTCGGCTCGAACACTGCTTGACTCAAGCTCGACTCGACTCGTTTGCATCTCTAGATTGAGCTATCTTAATAGCGTCCACTAATAATGAAAAAAAAAATTAAACAAACCAGAAGACTAGCGATCTTCATCCCAAATAACTTGATTATTTATTCTAGTGTCATTTATATTGTATTTTGTTTTAATTTCCTTTTTATATTAAGGTTATAGCTTTCAAATATTAAAGTTTAATTTCTTAAATATTGATGAATTTTGATTTAATTTGAGCTTATTTCTTTCAAAAAGCTTGATGATAACCGAGGCACAATATAAAAATAACTTGAATTTAAGCTCATAGATTGATGAGTTGATTGGATAAGATCGACTAAGTAGAGATTGATATATCATATGCATAGGGGTGTAAAAAAGGCGAGTCGAGTCGAGTTTTGACATTATCGACTGAGCTTGTTTAGCCCACACTGAACTCGAACTCGAGTTCGAGATTGAGCTTAACTTGTCTGAAGAAAAAAAGAAGATTAAGCTCAACTCGATTAATCGACTCGTTTAAAAAGCTCGAACTCGACTCATTTAAAATGCTCGATTTTTACTGTTATAAATTTAAAAATTGAATTTATTTGTAAATTTCACTTGTAATTTAAGAAAAAAATTAGTTTTAACTAAAATATTAATTTTAAGAAGTGTAAATAAATATCTAAATGAAAGTTAAAATAAAAGTTAATAAATAAGAAGCAAAATTAAGTATTATTTCTTATACTAATTTTTTTTCATTGAGTTGTGAACTTGTTACCAAATGATTTTGAAGTGAAACTTAAATAGAAAAAAATAATTATCAAATTAAGAACCCATCTCAAAGCAAAACCAAACAAAAGTTATACTATTCAAGTATATGAAACATTTACAACATTTTATAAAATGTGCTTAAAAATATTACAACTTTTTAAGCATGCAAGTATATGAATACATTTACAACATTTTACAAAATGTGCTTAAAAATATTACAACTTCTAAGCATGCATATGAATACATTTACAACATTTCACAAAATGTGCTAAAAAATATTACAACTTTTAAGCATGCTAGGACTCAGGACAAGATAAATTAATCAAACAGGTATAATCAGCACTTCAATAGGCGCCCCTCGCTCCCCTGGTTGCCAAACGACCATCTAAGGGGAGAAAGTCTAGTTATTAAGAGAATATCATCATCATCCATGACAAATTAAAGAATCCCACCAGACTTTAAAATTTAGAAAATACAACAGCAACATGAACTAGAATTGAAACTAGAAAGGCAACAACAGCAACAAGGCAACAAATCATGTATTCAAGTCAGTGGATGTATGTTCAGATCAGTGGCAATAAAACACCATAGCATAAAAAATAGAAAATCCAATAACAAATTGATCCAGGATCGACCAGAGAAGGGACTCAGAGGAGAACTAACAATAACTATTATACCACCTCACTCCACTGGTTGCCAATCGACCATCCAAGGAGAGAATTTTTGCTTATTAATGGAACAACATCAACATCAAACACAAAAAAATAGAACCCTAGTAGACCTCAAAAGATATAAAATCAAACGGCAACTGGAAGAAACGAAAGCCAGTAGCGGCAAAGCACTAGATGACCAGAGTGAGATAATAGAGGAAAATCGCAGAATATAACTAGGTAAAGTCATAGAGAGCTTGATTTTTTCAAATCCAATCGAAATAAATAACTGTTGGAGTTTTTTAGTGATCCAACTTATTTTCTTTTCTGTCTTTTTTATGTTGCTTTCTTTAGGTTTTTGTATTGCTTTAGGTGTTGCCTTTTATGTCTATCTATATATAGACATATATTTCTGTAATAAGACATCCTCTCAAAGGCAAAAGAATAAACATTGATTCTGATCTCTCCCTCTCTTCCCTATCTTCCTCTCTCTCTTACAAGAAGAGCTCCTCCATTTTATTACAATCTAGTATCAGAGTCAACTAGAAGCGATCTCGAGGTGGAGGAAGGTTCAAAGAAGGAGGCGGAGCGTCAGACAGCGGCCGGGACTGCTGTCGGGCTGGCGTGCATAGAAGGTGCAGTCCGGAGGTGCAGCAGGAGGAGAGGCAGATGTTCTTGGCAATCCTGGGGGCACACGCTGGTTGCATGGAAAAGAGCGGTGGCAGACCGGAGGACTGAGGTTTGGGTTGATCGGAGAAGCTGGAGGCAGCTTCGGCTGCGGGTGTTCGCGCAAGAAGGCTTGGTAGCGCGAGCAAGAGAAGGTGTGTAATAACCCATATTTCAATTTTTGCTAAATTTTTTCTGGAGTCATTATAACTCCAAATCGCAATCTGTTTTCGCCATAATATTTTGATCGAAGTATTTTACTTACATGAATTCTTTCGTAATTTTTGAACACCGGTGAAAATCTTTAAAGAATTTGTATCTATCGGTACAAGAGAGGATTTTGGGACCGTCAGGTGTCCGTTTAGCAAACCAATTTTACCGATAATTTTTAAATATTATGTTTTATTTTATGAATATTTTTCTGTAATTTTTTAAGTCCTAAAATATTTTATTTGAATTTATACTAAAAGAAATTAATTAAATAAATAATATAATATTAAAATATTATTTTAATGAAAATATCTTAAGCCACTTAGCTTTTTTTATTAAAATCCATTTTCTTCCCTCATTACTTCCGCAACAGAGAGCATTTGAGAGGTTTTGTGAGAGAAAGAGAGGAGAGAGAAAGAAAAGGCTTAGATTTGGAGGCCACGGTGCGATTTTCGTCAGTCGAGCCTGTTGGGATAATTGCTCGTCTCGTTGTAAGGAATCCATATCCTATTTTTGATTTCAAAGATTTTGTATTTTTAATATTTTTCTGTTCAAATTTGTATTTCGATTACCGAAAAACATGCATAACTTTGTATTAGCAAAACTTTCACTGTGTAACTTTTTGTATATTATAGAGATCATGATTATGAGTATTTTGAGTATTTATTTGAGATTTTTTACAAGGTAATTTTAAAAATACAACGATTTTTGTCTACCCTGAAATTTATTTTGACCTCCAAAAATAGTAGTGTAATACAATAAAAGTCTTAAAAATGTATAGTACTATGATACTACTATATGTGTAAAAGAAAAGTAAAGACTGGTTGACCCATTGGTTGGAGACTGATTGACCTGTACAGGATGGTGGGCCAACGGGCTTTCCTTTAAATACTGTGATTTGGTGTTATCCTTTACTGATTCACATGACACTAATTGGGAGTTATAAGGAGATGATTACTATGCCGACGGGCAAAGAGTGCGACTTTGTTTACTGAGCCAACGGTTTACTGATACAATACTGAAAAACACCGTGATAGTCACGACTTCCTACTTGTTTAGTGTGACTATTGAAATGCATTTTTTGAAGCATTTTTTTATTATTATATGGATTTATAAGTAATGTATAGATTTACTATTATTGTATTATTTTATTGCTCTTACCACTAGATTGTTATTGTTACTGAATAGATATTGATACTATGTGATACTATTGATTCACTGTACTGATACTGAACATGTGATATACTAAGCACGTGATATATAGAATTTATTGAGCATGTAATTGAGATATTAAGCTTTAGATTGAGATACTGATTTAAATACTATTATATAATAACTGAATAGCATGTGAAGACTCCTATATGATTTTGCTACATTGATTTGATTTCAACTGTCTTTTCTGATATTTTGATTTGATGTTTTATTCAATTTCTTTACTGATTGGTATTATAGATACGATGATTGCTTTATAGATTTGACACTTGTACTGGTTTATCTGCTTTACTGGCTTCCGTACCTTAGTATTTTACTATTTACATATTGTACTATTACTGCATATGAATTTTACTATTTCTGCACTAATTCAATGATTATATGAATGTAACTGCTATGATTTAACTATTGACATGCATATTGCTCCTTTGTCGTGCTTTAATTTCAGTTGTAGGTTTTGGTGACCTGCTGGGCTTTTTAAGCTCATTATATGTGGTTAAATGATTTCAGGTCAGGACATGGGAGCAAGAGTGTGAGGCTGGTCAAGGTTCTTCAGGTTCTTTTTTTTTATTTTAGTTATTTTTTTGTACTCAAGATATGATAGATATAATGATTGTGTAGATCCTGAGTAGTATATATGACTTTTGAGAATGAATATAGATGCGTATATTGATGTTTTAAATTCTAGAATCTATTTTGTTATTTATTACTAATAGATGATATTAGATTGTTTTGGTTATTATTTATTGAAAATAATAATAATTCTTTCAATTTAGATTCTGGGACATCACAAGGTGTGTGCAGTCCGACGAGTCCACAAAATGGCAAATAATGGCGGACGCTCGGAGCAGCTGGCCAGAGTCAGACTCGCATGTTCTATTCACGGAATCGAGACAGAGCTGGAGGAAGGTTCCGGTAGCTAGTTCCATGGAAGAGGAGGTGGAATCAGAGGTTTTGGCGGTAAGAGCGTGAGTGATTGCGCGAAAGATCGTACAGGCGATTACCTAGGAGATCGTAAGGGCGAGTAGGGTGTGGAGCGTAGGCTGGGGTGGCCTCGTGGGGCACAGGTGGAGTCGAGTGTGCATGGGTCCGGAGTAGAAGCTGTGACATATATAGCTACACACGGGAGCTACTGTTGTAGTTTGGAGTAGGGGAAGTAACACAGGGAACAGGCCATGCGGGCGTCAGGGCAGGAGATAGAATGTTCGGTCACGGAACAGAGCAGAGGTTGGGCCGCAGGTTGTGCAATCAGACAGGAGCACAAGAAGATCGATCCGTGTGTGAATCGTGGTGGGGTTGCATTCTTGCGGTCGAATTCAGACTGTAATTCTTTATTAAAGATCATTCCAAGATATTTTGAGGTGGAGCATTAGTAGCTATGGGTTCTTGATCATGTCGATATAAAGATTCGAGATCGATAAATTCACCGGAGAAAATGATTTCTGTCTGTGGTGGATCAAGATAAAGACATTGTTAGTCCATTAGGGGCTGTCAGAGGTAATAACCAGAGATGGATTTGCAGCATTGACTGATCGGGTGAAGGCAAGGGAAATGCAATTAATAGCTCACAACATAATTTTGCTTTCCCTTGGTGACGAGGTGTTACGAGAGATTGCCTATGAAGAAACAGCCATTGAGGTATGGGAGAAATTAGAATCACTATTCTTGAAAAAATCTCTTGCAAATCATCTGATATTCAAGAAGCGATTGTATACCCTTCAAATGGAAGAATCAAAGGATCTTCAAAAGCACATGGATGACTTTAATAAAAAAATTCTTGATCTGAAGAATTTTGACGTGCAGATTGATGAAGAAGATCAGGGCATCATCTTGCTTAGCTCACTATCGAAAACTTATGAACACATCATTGATACAATGCTATATGGAAAGCAGACTTTGACGATGACTGAGGTAAAGTCAGTATTGATGTCAAAGGAGATTCAACGGAAATTGGAGATTAAGGATGTTAAAGGAGATTCAGTGGAAATCAGAGATTAAGGATGTTAAAGGAGATTCAGTGGAAATCAGAGATTAAGGATGTTAAAGGAGATTCAACGGAAATCAGAGATTAAGGATGTTAAAGAAGATTCAGCGGAAATCAGAGATTAAGGAAGAAAAGAATGACAACATGTTGCTGGTTAGGGGCAGATCAGATGTAAGAAAAGAGAAAATAAGCAAGAAATGTTATCTTTGCCACAAAGAGGGATATTTCAAAAGAAATTGTACGAATAGAGAGAAATTGTAAAGAGCTGAAGAAGACACTAATATGGTAGTGTTAGCAGATTCAAGGGATGATTGGAATGATTTAGAGGTTTTGTAAGGGTCATTGGGAAGAAGTTGGATCAAGATGGAGATTGTTAGAGTTTTTTAGTGATCCAACTTATTTTCTTTTCTGTCTTTTTTCTGTTAGCTTTCTTTAGGTTCTTGTATTGCTTTAGGTGTTGCCTTTTATGTCTATATATAGACATATATTTCTGTAACAAGACATCCTCTCAAAGGCAAAAGAATAAACATTGCTTCTACTCTCTCCCTCTATTCCCGGTCTCCCTTTCTCTCTTACAAGAAGAGCTCCTCCATATTATTACAATAACACTAGACAAGAACATACTGGAGCAATGGAGCTCCTTCTTTTTTCTTACCCAACAAATCACTCGTCGCTGCTCTAGGGCACAGACGGAGAATCTCTTTCATGGTCGCAGCCTCGCCGGTCGTAGCCGTCACAAATCACAAGCTCTCAAGACTCAAGAATCGCAAATAGTGCTAGCTAGGGCATCAAAATGAGACACTATATCAGAGGCTTGGGAGTGAACATCAAAATGACTGCAGACCGTTGGATCGGCGTATTTAATCAATCTAGCGGCTCGATGAGGCTTCGAGCCGAGGCGGGCTCGCCTGAAATCAAACTCTTATAGTATACGAGCTCAATCAAAAGCTCGAACTTGAAACTCAATAAGCTCGACTCGCGAGCCGACTTGACTCGCTTATACCCCTACATATGCACACACACACATACATATATATATATATATATATATATATATATATATATATATATATATATATATATATATATATATTGATAATAATGGTGGTTGGTAACGAATTTAGTTGTTAAATGCCTTGAAAGTTATCTTTAAGATTCTGTAATCCTCCTCAATTAAATATGTACTTCAGCACTTAAATTTAAAAAAACACAAAACAAAACAAAAACTAGTGAACTTGGCTTGATTCAAATGTGATAAAATTGAGTAAGCACAGCACAAATCCCCACTAGACCAAATGGCTTGTGATTGAATCATTCAAAGCGTATTCTTTATGATATTTTCTTTGCCTCTATTCTGACAAAAGTGTAATAAATTTATCTCATAATTCATACTTAACAAGGAGGCTAGATAGGCCACAAAATATCAAATGAACATAAGCCAAAGTAACCTGCATAAGAAAGACTGTTATAAGAAGTTAAGGACATTAAGCTCCCTTATTTCAATATAATTATTATTGCATTATTGTTTAGTCTAGTGTTGTATTTTTTTGGTTGAAATAAGATTATGATGGCTATGCAAATCCATTGCAATTTACTGCTCATTAGAGGCTTAAGTGAGTTAAGTGAGTTGAGCTAACGGCCAATCTTGAGCCAACTCCGACTCGACTAATTACTCGTGATCCAGCTCGTTTAAAACATATTAATATAAAATATGCTTAAAATATATTAATTAAGACTTAGAATTTTAACTACAATGTTATTAAAAATGTATATCTCACTATCTTATATTAAATAATTCTTTATTATTTTTCTTGTAATTTCTCATTCTTTTAATCATTTTATCATAATAATTTATTAAATCTTAATCATTCTTCCTCTTCTTTAACAGTGAAGAACGGAAGATCTTTGTATCACTTACGACAATGGATTTTGCAATTGGGTTAGATCCCGTGATTTTTTTCCTTTCCAGATTTCCACATAAAAATTCTCTAGTCGTAATATTTTTATATGTTAGTGTTGAATATTTGTACACGGCTAAAACGTAAAACATACACTCTACCGACTCAAATTTTCTAGCACTCAACAATCTTCTTCTCATTTTTTATAATAAAGCAGCCAACTCAAACTCATAGAATAAAGCTCGAGCTTAAGCTCGATTAATTAATCAAACTCAAGCTCAAACTAGAAGATCTTGACAAGTTCTATCTAATTAGTCGAAATATCAACAAGAGCGCTACTCAACTACTCAACTACTCGACTCTTAATGGTATATTGTGCATTGGGTTTAGTTTAAGATAAGATCATCAATAGGCCTTTTAGATATCTTTTTATTCATGTGAAATTCAAAAAGAAAAATTTAATAGAATTTTTTTTTTTTTGGCTTTTAAGATAAAATCAATAGGCCTTTTAGATAATTATTTATTCATGTGAAATTCATTAAGCATAATTTTTTGGAATTTTTTAATGTTGGCCAGCATCATGTCATGCTTGTGGACTACGCAGACTTTTTGCTTTTTAGTTTACTTCCACGAGAAAAGATGGCCTCCTTTTTGGTTGATGTCGCTATATATTAAACAAAAAAGGATCAATTATATATATTTACATATTTTTTTATTGAATAATTTTAATGTGTAATGCTATCAACTATATCAGTAAGGAAAAAAATTATATTAAATATTTTAATATAAATTGTATTAACAAGAGTTTAAAAAATAATTAAATTTTTCTTAAAATTAGTTTTTATATGAAAATTTGGTCATTAGCAGATAATGACTAATCACAGACCTTTATTAGAACCATTAAATAATATTTATGTAATTTCACATTAGTTGAACAAAGTTTTGGCATATAAATGTCAACAACTACAACACAAAAAATAAAATAAAATAAGTAATAAAAGGAAAAGATGCTTGTTTGTTATTGGTGGTCATTTGATCCAAGAGCTGCTCAGTGTAATAAATGAGTGGAGCAAGTCAGATCATTGCTATATATATATTGGCAAGTAAAAACCTGAATTTGATTCATTAGAATTCTCAAATTTATTTCTGATTAGTACGTCGAGCATATTATAGCTAAAGTTTTATTATACATATAGGCTTCGTTTGGGATGTCTTTCTTAGTACAAAATTTTTTTAAATTAAAAATTTTTGTATTGAAAAGTTGTTTTAGAAAGCAATAAGAAAGCTGTCTCAAACGAAGCCATAATCTATTAGATCGTTAGAAAATTAAAAAAAAAAAAGAAGATAAATTTTAAAGTCTAGAAAGAAAATAAAGGATCCTCATTTAATAGTTTAAATTTGATAGTAACTACAGCACAAAAGATTGCATGCTTTTAACTATATTTGATATATTTGATTAATAAGAGGATAATGTCTAATCTGAGCTAAGCAACAACAATAAAGGAAGAGAATAGACTAATGAATATGACAGAAACTTCTAAATTGCTAAAATTTCATTGAAAAAAAAAATCATCTAACTTAATTCTTATCATACCCACTGTGACTTCTCAATCACTTCAAGGATCATTAAAGCTTCTTGTTGCCTGAAGTATCAGACAATTCTTTTGCCAGATAAATAATTATTTTAAAATCTTAGTTGACATTGTTATGCTTATTTGTCTTTCAATTAATTACCACCAACTACGTAGCTCATTTTGGTCTGTTGGTTGGGAGCTTTGGCTACCAACTAAGAGATATTAGGTTCGAGTCTTGCATATGTGATGCGTGTATGAATTTGTCTTTTTTGTCCTAAATGTCCTCTAAAAAAATTACAACATCCGAAAAACCAACTTCCAATAAGAAAGCACAATCATAATGCATTAGTAATTTTGTATTCTTTGATAGGTTTCATCGATAGTATTGTATGAGTATGAGGATTGAAAAAAATAGTCGCGATTAGAGATCATTAAAGAGAACTAAAAAATTTCTCAGCACTTATTGCTCATCCTCAAGAAGCTTACTTACACAACAGAATGATTAAAAACTTCCTCGACGAGATAATGTGCACTAATAGCTCCATGAGGATTGTCGTAATCAAAGAAGACTGTAATATCATACCCGCTACCAAGATAAGATATATAATCCTCAATTGTCGATCCTTTACTAGTGCCATTAACCATTATGCCCAATGTTTGGCCAATTTTCCAAGGGGTTTATCCAAAAAAAAAAAAAACATGAGGGACATCAGAAGACTCTCTTTAATAAGTTTTTTATCAATAAAAATACCTCTAAAGAGTCAGTTAATGCATTAAATAGAAAGCTCATAACAAAGATTACTACACTAATTAAAGTTTGAAACGTAGATAAGGCCAAGTCCTCCATATGGTCACCAAAATGACCCATAAGATTAAAGTTGAAATGTGTCTTTGTTGGAGAATCAACATACAAAGGAGAAGGGACATAATTGTTCACAGTAAGAGATTTTAAATACTTAATTCTCTAATTAATTTCAGGTGAAGGTTGAAGTAAATAGAAGCTTTGTGGCCTACAATTTTAGCATGTGAGCATTATGAGAGCAAATCCTGATAGATTGTAATGTCCAAAGATCAAATTTGAAAGAATTATTTATTTTTATCTTCATAGTTAATCAATCAGGGCATCTAAATAATAAATCTGTATATCTAGTAAAAATAATAACAATTACATATATCAAAATATTATACTATATTCATTCTCCCAAAATCAATGTACAATAGTCAGGAGATCAGTACAATCACTAATCTATCACAAGCACCTAATAAAAAAAATGCAAAATAAAATCTAAAGAAAACCTGAGGATCTCTATCAACCTCACTCCAATTGGTCTTGATCCCTTCCTTGTCCTGAAATTATTTTGAACTACATATAATGAGCTAAAAAGCCCAACAGGAAATCAAAACTCTATCACTATTTTCATTGCAATGCAAAAGAATCAATATATATGTTTCAGTTTCAACCAATATCAACATCACTTTATATAAGCAATAAAAATTTCCAAAACTTAATAATAAAATCAATTATGTTTAATGAAGTCAAAAGACATACAGTAAAGAATAGTATCATCCAATGAATCATGTTAGTATGCTATGCTATGTTGTATCAATATTAATGCTAGTATGAGCTATCAATTTGTCAATCAATTTAATGTATTATCAATCAGTTTAATATACTATCAGGTAAATATCATCATGAGTATAATTATGAAAAATAACGTATGACATTCAGTTTTAATATGGTGTTTTCTTCCGTACATCTGTTATCTGTCATAGTTCTCAATCTATCACTTTTTACAGGTGGCTTTCAATAATTATTTAAGAGTCGTCACCCTCTACCCGTTGGCTTAATTCAATTGATCGGTTACAGGCTACAACTAGAATTACATCATCAACATTTTATTTAAAGGAAAGCCCATCGGCCCACCCTCCTATGTAGGGTATTATATTTTAAAAGCCAACCCGTATTCATTATAGTGTTAAATGTCAGCCTTCATTACATACATGCAAATGCTATCCTTTTTTCTATGCAATGCAAGTCAATATCAGGTACGAAATACAGAAATATATATCAATAATAAAATATATCAAATTTGTATTATATGCATTTACTTCAAAAAATCATTTCTTTCAATTTACCCGGTGAAAATTCAATATGTTACAGTCAAAATGTTCATATTGACGAGATCTATTACATCCAAAAGTTATGTGGTGAAAGTTTTATCAATACAACTTATTCTCATTTTTTTATAACGGAAATATAAATTTAATCAAAAAAATATTGAAAACATAACATTATTGAAATTAGAGATATAAAAATTATTCCTAACAACGAGACGAGCAATTTTTTCAACAGGGCCGACTGGCGAAAATTGTTCTGCGACCTCCAAAATCCAAGTTCTATTTTCTCTCAATCTCTTCAAATTTCTCTCAAATTCCTCTCTAGCTACTCTCTGTTCAAACATTTTGAGTGAAATGACTTTTTAGATTATTATATAAGCGGAATAAGATATTTATATTAAAATATTAATATAGTATTAATAGAACTATTTAATTTAATCAAATTTTTAATATAAAACTCATATAAATTATTTTGAGGCTTTAAAAATTATAGAAAAATATTCATAAGATAAATTATTTTATTTAAAAAATATTTGTGAAATCGGTTTGCAAAATGAACACCTGACAGTCTCAAAATCCCCACTTGTAATGATAGGTGTCAATTTCTTAAGGATTTGCATGAGTGCCCGAAAATTATAAAAAAATTCATGTAATTAAAATACTACATTATAAATGCTATGGTGAAGACGGTTTTCAAATTTGGCTTAAAATGACTACTAAAAAATTTATTTTTTGAGTCAAAATACAAGCTATTACATAGATGACCTGATTTTTTTTTTTTTTTTTTTTTTACTCAAAGATAATCCAAATCTTAGAATAAGCTTCTCGAGTTACATCCACTTTTGTCAAAATATGAGCCATAGATTGTCAAGAAATTGAAGATGTCATATTTTCAATCTATGAGATTGCTAAAGATAGAAGTAAAGACATCAAAATATCATAGTTTCCTAAATGAGCTTTAAGGAGACCAAACCCAACATAAATCGAGACAATAGCAAGCTCCTCATTAATGTCAAAGATGAAAATATTTAAGAATTCTCGTAAAAAAGTTTGTTTGCAGCTTAAAAAGGTTATAACCAGAGATAAAATTTTAATCAACAAATAATAAAATTGTTGGCATCGTAGTTACATTAAAAATAAATTTGATATCGATTGAGATCATGCAAATAAGAGATTGAGGCTTCCCTTTCCAAGTAATCATAAACAATCTCTTAGTCAAAGAACTTGCTCAGCTCTCGAAAGAAGCTGTAGGATGCTTCCATAATAGGAGAACAGTCATCGAAGTAGGAAACCATTACAAGGAAGATCTACTATGATTCACTTGATGGAAAAAACGTAAAGTTGATGTCATCGAGGACCAGTTTAAGGAGGAAATGTGAGGAAGGTATGATCAAGATCAGTGCAACAACAAAGGGCAACTAATCAGATGATATCAAAGATGACATAGATGCTTAATAGCACTAGTGCCAGGGATCGAAAGCCTCGAAAATAAAAAATTGAGATCAATAATAAATGACTTAAGCTTTGCAGCAAAAAGCCAAAAATAGGTACACTACGATCTGACTACATATGGTGGCTAAAGCACCCAGAGAGTTTCACTCATGTGATCTCCATCTCCTCTCTGTAGCTCTGCAAGAGGAGCTACCTTGTGCCTTATCAATCATAATTTGGAGAGAAAGCTTGTAATCAATGAACCTCTTAATAGCTTATGCCTTAATTATTAAGAGGTTCATTGATAATGGAAGCTAACTCCCAATACAAATGCTTTATTGGGAGTTTGCTTCTATTATGCACTATATGCTTATGTTGTTATGATTTGCATAGTTATAAAATAAATAAATCTTAACTTATTTTATATTCTACATTATATTTTTATATCAAATATTATTTTATTTTGAATATGTATATAAACAAATTTGTTGTATTGTATGGACAAAAGTGTAATTAAGAAGTACTCTATATAATGAAACAATTCCATGAAACCTCTTCTAAAAGATTAGTGGGTTTTAGCTTTAATAACAACTAAAAGCAAGCTACAATAGAAGCATGACGAATCATCAATACCCATAAACAGATATTAAGAGCAGCATATTATGATATTTATTTATTATAAGAATTATTGCTTTAGATGATGAGGCAACTTTTTGAAAAAAAAGTTGAAAATATCATATTTAAATAATTCAAGTTATAACTTTTTTTTAATTTGTTTTGAAATAATTATAACTAAGAATTAATAGATTATTAATTTCAAAATAATTTAAAAAATATTCTCATCCAATATTTCTTTTTTTATTTTTTAAATAAAAAATCTAAAATATTAATGATATAAATAATTGCAATAATTCGGGATAATTTTATATAAAGAAGATTAAAATTTTCATAATTTATTATATATGTTTGATTATTGTATCAATTATTTTCAGCAACTTTGTTGTTATTAGTATTTTTCTTCAACACAAGATTTTTTCTATAATAAAAAAATAGTAATATGATAATAATTTCATATTATCTACATAATTTTATATAAAACTAATTTTCTTCTGAAGCTATCTGACCAAATAAAGAAATAAATAAACCACAAGAGGGTTTTGTCCTTTCTTTAATCTATATATTTAAAATATATTCATTAAGCTAGGAAAAAAAATTCCAAATTCAATATAGCCTATATGAAAACAACATCAAATTAGTGATGGGACCCAAGAATTATAATAATAGAACACCTGTGTCATCCCACTATCCATTCATATATTCAAAAGAATAAAGAAGAGAACATTCATAAAAATCCATCAAGAAGAAAAGAAAGAAAAAAGCTTCTTTATTTCTAGCTTTTCCAAAAGCAGCAGTACTTCTTTCTTGTTGCTTTGAAGGGTTTGTTTAGTCTTCATGTGAAAAGAACACCCCAACTTTTCCTTAGTCCATATCCACCAAACCATCATCATATTTTAATGATCCCTTTCCAACACATAAAAAGCCATATATCAGACTTTCAACCTCCCCAACTTTCTCCACCACCAATAAAAGATTTTTTTTGTATTAGAAAAGAAGCCACCTTTCCTCCCCACAATCATTTCACATCTAAACTTAAATATTCAAACTCTCCCACTTCTTTGCATCATCATGTCGCCCATTTTGCCTCTTATTTGACAAGAAACATAAGTTGCAAGGCAAGATTCAAAAAGCTTGCAATGGCATCATAACTTTTTATAAAGCGATTCAAATCCTATTTGTCATATTAGAAGGAAATGAGGTAATATCACTCAAGTGCTGATTTGACTTTGGTTAATGATGACAATTATAGAGATATCATTATAAATATTTGAAATATGATCATATGGTTACTTATATGATGTTCCTGATTGAAAATCAACTGCAAAACATCCTATTTTTTTCAGTAAAAAAATCACAGATATGGATTTTGAATGCCAAGTAATTTTAATTTGTTGCAAAGACTTGTGTGAACAAAGATGAAGTGCAATAACAAAATTTTAGGTTGTAATATTTTTATTTTTAACCATATGAATATTAACCATTTTTTAAAATATATGAATTCTCTTTTTATTGCAGCATTTGGGAAAATAATTGTATTAGAAGCTCCTAATGTAATAATATTGCATCAGAAATATAAAATGTGTGCTAAAAACCACTTGAAATTTTATAAATTATAAGGCATTCACAATTTGGCTAAACCATACTTTTTTTCAATAAAAGCATAACCTATATGAATTTTGAATGACAACTATTATGAATTTGTTGCTAAGACTTGAATGAATAAAAATGAGATTCAATTAAAATTTAATATTTAGTGATATTTTTTATTAATTTAATAAATTAACTAATTATTAAATATTGTACATTCACGTTTCATGATAATATCATGAAAAAATATTGAATAAAGATGAAATTCAATTTAAAATTGGACTATGAACTACAGGGCTATGAGCATGTGGTTTACTATGTGTAGTAGTTATAGGGAGTATTGTTGATGGCCTATCATCACGTACGACTTGACCCAACTGGTCTTGAAATAAGCTTCTGCTATCGATCAAATATGGAAGTGATAGATCTATGGAGAAGCTCATTAAAATATATCATTTGCATTTATATAAACAAAATAAATACTCATATCATATCATTATATAATTAGGAGGTTTATCTTTTTGTTTTATAAATTGCGGGCTAATTACATATTTATATCCATATGTATATATATGTAAAATTACTCTGTGTATAATTTTAAAATATAAATTTCAAAACCCTGAATGAAATTCCAAATATCAAATATATATACGAATTTTGCTTAAATTTTCATAACCAAAATATAAATTTACTAAATAAAAAAATACTTAAATCTGATTTAAATTTTTAAATAAATTATTCTGAATTCTAACTAAAAATATATAAACTAAATTTATTACTAAAATCTGACGAAATTATAAATATGCCAAATAAATATTTCACCTAAAATTTCACTTAGATCCCATAAATAAAAATATTTATACAACAATGAAAAATAACTTAAATCTAATCAAAATAATGAAGATTTCTCAAAAAATATATATATTTTTAATCTAAATAATAAAATATAGATAATTTGTATTTCAAAAAAATTGCAACCGCAAACTTTAGAAGCCTAAATTACAAAAGACTACCCAATGAAATCTTAAATCTGTTGGAATATAAGATAGAGAATGACACTTATTTTAAGATAATTACAAGAATCAAAGAAATCTAGCTAATAATTGCCCAAAATAGATGGCGGTGCTCTCCCGAGACAAAATAGGACTGAGCTATCAAGCTACAAACGAGAGGATGAAGGAGGTTTAGGCTTGGGAAAATATGTTAACTATTCTGGTAGATTTCTAACGAAATTTCTGCAGAAAGTTGTCTAATAAGTTCTGAAGATTTTCATCAAAATTTTCATCTACTTTAGTTCCACCGATAATTTAGTCAAAAACCTCTCTTTTTCCTGTTGTGATCTCTTCACACCCTATAATTTTTCATACTTCCAAAATACCCATAACAACACCATCTATGCATAAAGAAGAGAATTTACAAATTGGCTTTTTATTCCTTAATAATGTGAATGTGGCAAAAGGCATCCTATCATTAAATTATATCCTTATACTTAAATAATTATATTTCTATGCTCTCAAGATTAAATCATAATATGGACACATGACATCACCATATAGAATATTCAGGGGAAGAAGAAAGTTTTTTTTATTTATTTTTTATTTTTTTAATTCCACAACAAACCAACACTTAGCGACTTATCTCACCATTCAACATATGATTTAATCATAATCAAACACCTCACCAACCATCTACACAATTCTAATGGACATGAAAGCATCTTATTAAGCATGAAGAATATGACATCATTTCTTATCATCAATTATTCCTAAAATGGCATAATTGTTATGAAAATTTACTTTATAATAATCATTAATAAATATTTCACAATGTAATATTTCTATAAATTTATGCCTGTGATGATGTACTGCAAATAATAATAATAACATATATTCATATGTATAATTAATCTTAAATTTGCAACAATTAAAAATAAATAAATGAGTCGAGCCGAGCTCGAGTCACTTTAGACTTGAGCTTGATTAATTAATCGCATCCATGCTTATGTTTGAGCTTTCTTCTACAGTTCAAGCCGGCTCATTTATTTTGAAAAATAGAAAATGCTTATGATTCAAGCAATTACTATAATAAAATAGTAAAAATAATGAGAAATTAGAAGAAAAATAATGAATAATCAGTTAATATGAGAAAGTGAGATGTAATTTATTAAATTTTTAATAATTTAATACTTAAAATCCTGAACACTAATATATCTTAAGTACATTTATATTCATCTTTTTTAAACGAACAGGCTCGTGAGCTAACTAGTCGAGTCAAGGCTAGCCCAAATTTGATTTAATAGCTCATCGATGATAAATTGGTGCACCATGAGGCTCATTTGTTTCTAATGACAAGGCATCATTTGATCACCAAAACCTCCATGTTACCATCATTGGCAATGATTTTTTTTCATCAGAGAAAACCTAGCTTTAAGCAACACATAGAAACTCACCACACTGATGAGATTTTCTGAAGCCTCTTGCACTCCATGTGACTTTGGAAGTCAGAAAGTGCTTATGCTTTTAAGAGGATAGATAGGAAACCCACAAGGCCACAAACCAACCATAAAAAGACCATTCTCTCCTTTAAAAAGGGGATTGTATAAAAAGATTGCATTATTATAAGCAAATCTTTTAAGAAAGCACAGCAATATTTCTTGTAAAGTTTTAAGTGTGGACCCTTAAGAGCTTTGCTTTCATGCACAAAGTCTTCAACTACTCCTTGCTTTATTTGGTTGCTTAGGATTCTAAAAACTTTGCCAACGAAAGAAATGCAAAGGCATTTTCCTAATGATTCTTTTACCTCTCCTCAGTGAGACACTTTACGGTTGCAAAAGATATGCAGAAACCACTTAGAGCATATGTATGCATAAGATATGATTCTATAGGAATAGGCCTAAAGTTAAAGCAAGCATCTATATCACTTTATTTTATTTTTAAGATTTTGTTTGGGACAACTTTCTTACTGTTTAAAAGAAACTTTTGCATTAAAAAAATTGCTTTAAAAAGCAATAAAAAAGTCATCCCAAACAAAACCTAAGATTATTCTTTTTGAAACTCAGAATTTTCGGAGAAACATGATATGAATAAACTTTTAGGATGCTATAGCACTTATAAAATTTAAATTTGAATTCATTTGATTAATTTTAATATAATTTTAATTACTAGTTGTTAGCCTAACGTTAACTATCACCCTTAGCACTTTGGTGTGAAGGATAAATTTAAAAAAAAAAAATTATATTAAAGAGGAATGATTGGAGTACCAATTGAGCTCATTAATAACCTGCATAGAGGTTTCAGGCTCACGCCTGGCCATGGGCCAGCTTTAAGCTTCATATATGAGAACTTTAGTTCATAGTATGGAGGTTTTCTCAGTAACTTGGCCTTTCGACCAAGCCCAACTTATAATAAATAGAATATATGGGACATATTTCAATCAAAAAAGAATGATTTGAATGATATCTACCGATGATAACGTAATTAAAAATGAGTGATGCTTTAATCACATCAATATTAATATTAGGTGAACGCATAAGCTAAAAACAAGAAAAATCATGTATTCCAAACGCACTATATTGATTTTTCGTGCCTCTTATATGTTGAGTAAAGCAGCTTAAAATAGACTTTGTAATTTTGAACTAAAAATTTTTTTACTAGGAAGCATTAATAAAGCCACCCCAAATGAAGCCTAAATATAATGGATGGAACAAATTAATGTCAGAATATTAGGAAAGAGAACCGGCTGACCTAAGATCACATAAGTAGAAATTCTTTAAAATAGTTTAAAAATAAAATATTAAACACCTCAAGAAAATCTAATCATGCATAAAAGAAAATTGAGGATTCAAATACTATTGGTCTTAACTAGATAGGGTAAGGCTAATTATGATAATGATAGTGATATTGATTTATTTAAAAATGCTTTAAATCACTTGTTAAGAAGCTTTTATTTTCAAATAAAAATGACTAATGATTTTAGTAGATAGTAAAGCAAAAACTGATTATGACAATTACTTCATTATTATGATTAAGCTAAACACTTTATTGCTACTAATTGTTTGAAAAATTGCACCCATTGGCAATGCTTGTTAACCATTTGTCATGATTATTGATTTAGAATTATTTTTAAATATACACAAATAAGCTTTATTTCAGAAAGCTTTAATAACACATAATTTATTTGATTAGGGAGTTAATTGGTTCCCTAATTAAGTTGATTTGATTGAAGATTTGATTGATCCATTAATTAGATGATCTAATTATTGCATTAATTAGGAGATTTGATTTATGCATTGATTAGAAGATCTAATTATGCCATGATCAGATTTCTTATTGATTAGGCTTTCCTTACTGTGTTTGTTTCAAATCTTTAAATAGGACTTGAGGGCTATTGTATTAGATATATGAGAGAAAGAAAGAAAGCTAGAGAGCTATTGTAATTCCCTATTATTCTCCAATATAGTGAAATCATCCCCTCCTCATGGATGTAGGCATCTTCACCGAACCACGTAAATCGTTGTGTTCATTATATTTGTTTTGTGTGATTTTATTTTCGTTGTGATTGTTCGCATAATAATTGGTATTAGAGCCGAATTTTGGTGGGATTTCGAACAACGGTTTGAAGAACGGGAATAAATCTCTGAGACGTGATCTGGTCAGATCGAGCAAGCAAAGGTTGTTGATTTTTAATCCAGATTGTCGTTGAGCTGGATTGGTGCAATTCTGGTGTCGTAATGCAGTTACAATTTAATGAAAACTATGAAATCTGGTGGGCCCATGGATACATCCATGTCGATGGTGGAGAAGGCGACGATCCATCAGGTGGTTACACATCCTGTTAAAATTGATGTGACAAAATTTGATGGCAAAGAGAACTTTAGCATATGGCGATGTGAGGTGATGGATACGTTGTGCTCTTTGAATCTGGAGGATGCTCTGGATAGCGACGAACATCCTAAAGAGATGTTTGAGAGAGATTGGTTGAAGTTGAACTGAAGTGCTTGTGGTTTGATTAGAAACTGCCTATCTCAGGAGATCAAGTATAGAGTGATGATGGAGACTTCTGCAGTGAAGCTATGGAAGATTTTGGAGAGTAAGTATCTGATAAAGAGCATGGAGAATCGTCTCTATATAAAGCGGTGGCTCTACAAGTTTTAGATGAGACATGGAATTATAATTGATGAACATTTGAATGACTTCACAAAACTATTGGTAGATTTTTAAAATCTGGATGAGGATGTTGGAGATGAAGACAATGTGCTCCTTCTATTGAATTCGCTCCCGGATGAGAACGAAAACTTCATGATGATACTCATTCACGAGAAAGAGGTATTGAACTATGGTGAGGTGACTACTACATTATTGAATCACGAGTTTTGGAGTTGGAATAAGGAGTCTACAAAGATGGATTCAACTGAGGCTCATGAGAAGAAGAAAAAGAGCTACAGCAAGCGAGGAAAATCTTGTGAGCGCAGTCTTGAGCAGAATTAATGTTCTTTCTGCTTGGAGACTAATCATTGGAAGAAAAATTGCCCGAAGCTGAAGGAGAAGGGAAAGAGAGTTTCCAATGAGGCTAACTTTATCGTGGAAGAACATGATGAAGATTCAAATGTATCACTATCTGCAATTTCTCAGAGTTTATATTCAGATGGTTCATGCTAGATTCTAGATACAGGTGCTATTTATCATATTTATTTCACTAGAGATTGATTTTGTATATTAAGGAGCATAATAGTGGTATTGTGATCATGGGAAATGATCAGATTTATCGTACAGTTGGTGTAAGAAGAATCTTCATCATAATGCATGATGGTACTATAAGAGAGCAGACTGATGCGAGACATGTTCCAAATATCAGGAAGAACTTATTATCTATTGGGGCTTTAAAGACTAAGAGTTACATGATAGTCATTGAGACAGGAGTTCTAAAAATATATCATGGAGCATTGATTTTTCTGAAAGGGGTTCATCACCACAACCTTTACTACCTTTAGGAGTTATTGGAACGGCTGCTATTGATGATGATTCTTCTGATGCCACTATATTGTGGCATATGTGGCTAGCTCATGCCAGAGAGACTTCTTTAATGGCTTTGGTAAGCAAGGATAGATTAAAGAAGCAAGCACCTGCAAGCTCGATCTTTATAAATATTGTGTGTTTGGTAAGAAGGCACATGTATCCTTTGGTACTGCCATCCACGGTATAAAGAATATCTTGTAGTATGTTCACATTGATGTTCGGGACCCAACAAAGATAGCATCATTAGGCAGGCGATGATATTTTATCTCTTTTATTAATGATTACTCTAGATATATTTGGGTATACATCATAAGGCGCAAGAGTGGGGTACTAGAGAATTTCAAAACTTGAAAGAAGTGGATTGAAACTCAGACTGCCAAAAGGATCCGATGTATCAGATCAGACAATAGGGGAGAATATACTTTGGATGCATTGTTGTAGGAGTGCAAGAGATCTGGAATAGAGCACCACTTCAAGTTAGAGAGACACCACGGTAAAATGGGGTGATAGAAAGGATGAACCAAAGTTTGGTGAAAAAAGTTCAGTGTATGTTATCCCATGCTGGGTTGGATAAAGGTTATTAGGCATAAGCAATAGACTATGCCTGTCACTCTGTGAATCATCTGCCTTTTGCAGCTATTAGAAAAAAGAAACCAAATGAGATGTGGTCAGAGTATCCTACTAGAGATTATCAGTAGAGATGTTCGGGTGTCTAGCTTATTATTATATTCAGAATGATAAATTGGAACCACGAGAAAAAAAGGCAATCTTTATTGTTTTTAGGCATGGAGTTAAGGGCTTAAAACTCTATGATCCAGTAGAGAAGAAGATTGTTATTAGCATGGATGTTACTTTTGATGAGGCTGGCATATTGAAGATTCAGGACTCAAAGCAGGTGGAGAGTTTTATTGAGACCACAGATGCACTATAGAAGTTGGAGTTTGATGAAACTCTATTTGCTCCATAGAGGCAAGTTATTTCTACCTAGGTATCTGATTCAGCTGGAGATCAGGAGGTAGAAGATAATGTTGAGGATGCGATTCTTGCTCAGGAATCTATTGCGAAGAACAAGTTCAGGCACTAGAATATCCCAAAATTAGCTTGGTTGAGGGATCACATTATATATTCACTTTCAGCCATAGAGGTTAAAGTTCCTAGTTACTATAAGGAAGCAGTAGACAGTCCTAATGGTGGTCTTTGAAAGAGGGCTATGGATGAAGAGATAGATTCTCTTCAAAGAATGTCGTTTGGAGGTTGGGTAAGCTTCTTTCAAGAAGAAAAGTCATTGGGTGTAAATGGATACGTGCAAAGAAGGAAGGATCTTATGGAACTGATGTGCGGTATAAGGCTAGGTTGGTCACAAAAGGCTCTGCATAATGGGAAGGGATTGCTTATGATGAGTTGTTCTCCCTAGTGGTTAAGAATCCCTCGACCCGTGGTCACTTGGCACTTGTAGTACAGTTTTGTCTAAATTTGGAGTAGCTTAATCCATATATTGCATAAGCAGTTGGCATTATGAGCAAGTTTATACATGATCCAAGGAGTCATTGGCAAGCTATGAAGAGTATCTTGAGCTATCTGAAGGGTACAATTGATGCAGGCTTGGAGATGTAGTCACCACGGCAATGGTGCATGACTCATGATTGATTGTCCACTTGTTTGAAGAACTATGCTCGGCTTAATCCCTCGGGACGGGGGTACGTAGTCAAACATCTTGGTGTGGTCATTCTGATATTGGAGCCTAGTTTGTCATCTTTCACTTTCTGAAGAGAAAGATGCGGAGATTATTGATTTGGAATTATTTCCAAATATAGATTAGCTTTATTTTGAAAATCTTTAATGGCTCATTATTTATTTGATTAGGGAGTTAATTATTTTTCTAATTAAGTTGATTTGATTGAAAATTTAATTGATGCTTTAATTAGGGGATCTAATTATTGTATTAATTAGGAGATTTGATTTATGTATTAATTAGGAAAGATTGATTAGGAGATCTAATTATGGTATGATTAGATTTCTTATTGATTAGGCTTTCCTTATTGTGTTTGTTTGAAATATTTAAATAGGGCTTAAGGGCTATTGTATTGCATGTATGAAAGGAAGAGAGAAAGCTTGAGAGCTATTGCAATTCAATGTTGTTCTCCAATATAGTGAAATCATCCCCTCCCCGTGGACATAGGCATCTTCGCCGAATCACGTAAATCGCCGTGTTCATTGTGTTTGTATTGTGTGGTTTTATTTCTGTTGTGATTGTTTGCACAACAATGATCTACCTCTAAGAGTATATCTTAATTAATTGAAATCGATCTATCAAGAGAATTATGATTTATGCTCATATGATCTTTGTGCAACATGGCTTAAACAGGACAATGAATCGTCTAACTTCTACACCACTCAGTTATGTGTAGATTCATGTTAAACTACTAATTGACCGTGAAGAAGGACATGATAATATTTAATTGTATTAATATTGTAGCATAAAAATGATCATTCAATTTAGATTATCATTGGCACCAATAAAAAAAATCAACCATTTGTGTTCTATCCTTAATGTCCCTAAAAAGTAATTATTAATTAATTAGAATTAATTAATAAAAAATATTTCGATCTATGCTTAAAGAATTTTTGTACAACAAGACTCGGATATGACAAGTAACCTTCTGACTTCTACACCACTCAATCATATTCAGATTCATGTTGAAATAGTGATTGACCTTGGTGAAGGGCATGTTAATATGTAATATTCTAAAACTATGACATAAATATTGCCATTTATTAATTTATATCATAATTGGCACGAATCACAAAGCCATGAATTAAGACCTAGCCCTAATATGTCCCTAATAAATAACTTTGAATTATTTGAAATCGATCAATGAACAATGTCATTACTCATAGTTAGACAATCTTCACATAATATGGTCGAACAAAACTATGGCCATATTTTGCTTCCACACCACTCAATAATGTCAAGATTCATGTTGAACTACTGGTTGACATTGGTAACAGATATATTAATATGTGATATTCTTAAGATATTTTCATAATTATGACCATCTCATTTAGATTGTGTGTGTATGTGTGACAAATCTCTCTATATGACACCAACCAAATTAACTACCAACCTTTAATCACTCTACCAGCCATCTCTCCGACCCCAACCTCTACACCTGATCAAATGAATGTAAATAAGAGGCGTCTTACAATGTTGTATAACGATCTCCTTATACAATGCTTAGACTTGGTATATAATAGATTTGCTACGAAGTTTAGAATTTTAGGTATCGTAGATAAAACCTTACAAAGATATTGAACATAGTTTTAAGAATGCAGAAGAAATACGTATAAAAGATTTTAATGTTGCTATCAAAGTTGGTAAAAAAATTAAGCTCCACATCTAACCTGCAATATTGCTTGTGACCATACTTTTGATTGCTCAAGTGAACCAATACAATTTTCAAACTATTTTGTTATCCTATAAATATTATCATGCATGAGACAAAATATTTAGAAAGGAATTCCCTAAAAGTTTCTTCATTAGAATTGACCAAAGCCCATTAAATATGTACAAGAATATGTGCTTCAATGAATTTTGACTGTTCCTCCAAATAATCTTATAAGAAATTACATCCCATATATACATGGCACATGAAAGCTATTGCATTCTTCCATGAACATTGTTGTGCAAATTTTGAATTATTGCCACTTCTTATTATAAAATGTTTATCGTCTACTTAAATACAGTCTCCCTTTTGCGCAATATGTGCAATGCTGTTGCTCAAAAGTTCTAAAATGGTGCTTTGGTTGGTGAACTTTTGTTGCTTAGTAGAGAAAAAGTGTTGCAAATAATTAGAAGAATGTCACCTAAACAACATATTCATTGCACAAATAAAGAGAAAGTGTTGAGTAATTAAACACCAAAACTTATGTTGTCCACTAACCATCTGCGTGTAAAAATATTAATGATGTCGCATAGATTAATAAAGTATATTGCATCTTCTATTTGATGGTTGTAGCTATTGTTTCTTAAAAGCTTTGTTTGAAACTTTTAAGGTGTTGGCTACCTTAAAAGTTGCACTAAATTAGGAAGAGAAATACTTTTTAATGTGAAAATTATTCTATTTAAAAGTTTTTTTTAAAGAATTTTATGGTACAAATATATATATTTATTAAGTCATCATATAAATTTAAGACTTAAATGGGTGCTTAAGAATTAACCATCAGTCCAACAAGTAGAAGATATTTTTCTAATAACTCAGTAAAATTTCATTATTAAGAAAAATATCATTGATCAAACTATAGAAAAGTTTAATGTAGGACATATTAATAAAATTATTTTTTTATGATTAGTCTTAGGATTTATTTAGGAAAAAATTTTCACTATTTTATTTTTCAAATAGTAAACATAATTTTATTATGCTATTATTTTCTTGCTATATTTTAAAAATTTATGTGGTGGAAAGCTATTTTTTGAAATTAGAATAAAGTTATTTTTTTCATAATAACTTTACAATCAACTTTGTAAAACCGTGTAGTCATCTCAAACAGACCTTTCATGTAATTAAATTTACTTGAAATTAAATTTTCTTAAAATTTAAATTATTTTTTTATATTATACTCACCTTAACTTAAATTTATAAATTTAAAATCCACCTTAATTAAAACTTGATCACCCTCACCTAATTTGTTTCCAAAATGGTGCCCCATCATGATCTTGACCGTTTCCACATCGATTTAACTGATTTGTCATATCTCCAATTTAAAAGGTCCCACTTTTTGTTCAGGTAACAGCCACCTGAGCCACCTGAGTCACAAAACATAACGCGTAAGCTATGATGCAACACTTTTGTTACCTTTTCACCCTTAGTTTCTCCTTTGTATGATACCATTAGTGTTCTTGATTTTGTGCATATCCTTTGATAATATAGATCAAATGTGACACGGCATAAGAAAATCGGCTTGATTGATCGGACACGAATCTTAATAAATATTTAAATTAGAAAATTTTTAATTAATTAAAATTTGTCAATAACATTAACGTATGCCACCGCCTGTAAGATTGATCGTTGCAAAAATCTTTTAGCAAGCAGTGAATAATCGCCGAAAATGAAGAAATCGAAGAACCAAAATAGAGAACAACGCAAATGAGTATAATGTATATCTTTGATATTCCTCTTCTCCTCCAGCCTACGTATGCATATTCTAATTTTCAACTTAGTGTGTTAGCTTAATACATCAAAAAGTCATAAAATGCTTTCTCTTTATATTGCACCACAGCACCCACATCAATATTAACTTTGATGCAGATGTCAATACCAAGATTTATGCTAGTCTTTTTCGTCTATCCTCTTCGAAGGAGAATGACCAAAATCAATCGCTAACAATCTGCTGAATATAGTCCTCATGTCACAAAGCTCTTCTATCTTTCACCTTGAAGTATATTTTATAATATATATACATATCAACATATTTCTCAATTATGGGAGAGGGCATCACTAATAACTGATAACAAATATTAGTGAAATCATTTCGATTGAGTGTGATTTTAACCTTCTTGAATTTTTCACGTTAAAAATATGGTCTCTTGCAACTCACCTTTTATTTGCATGTCTACTAGATTTTATAAAAAGCTTAGACATTAAGCTTTGCCTCTCTATCACCACTAATCTTTAGGCATGCAACAATGATAATTCATTATATAAAATATAGCGAGTGAAAGGAGAAACAACATTAATTAGATGTAAATTTTCTTGCTAAAAAAATTTTGAAGTTATTATCAAAATTTTAAAATTAAGAAACATCTTTTAACGATCAAATATGCTAGGTGCAGTAGTTGTCATTATCAAAAAAGAAAAAATCTATAATATTCTTAGAGGTTTTTAAAGGCCTAAGGTCACGCTGGCAGAACTTCGGGGTCTCCCAGCGGTCTGCTAGAAGGTCGGGCCCTAGGTAGTCGTCCGGCGGAACTCCGGCGTCAGGCGGTGGTCCGGCGAAGATCTGGGCCTCAGGTGGTGGTCTGGCGAAGAGCAGGGCCTCAGGTGGTGGTCCGGCGAAGAGCAGGGCCTCAGGTGGTGGTCCGGCGAAGTGCAGGGCCTCAGATGGTGGTTCGGCGAAGTGCAGGGCCTCATGTGGTGTTCCGGCGAAGAGCAGGGCCTCAGGTGGTGGTCCGACGATAGTCCGGCGGAGCAACGACGTCAAGGCGGTGGTTCGGCGGTGGTCGAGGAGGAGCAAGGGGGCAAGAGCTCTCTCTTTTTCTCCTTAGGATTAGGTGTCTTTTTCAAGAGGAGAAGGGGCTCTATTTATAGATTTTCGTGAGTGGCATGGCCCGTAAATAGGTGGAAGATCAAGGGTAGTTATGGAGTGGTTGAATAGATGGCCGATCTTGAATCCTTTGATCATAGACCGTTCGCTGGACATTTGAAGATCTTAATGATGTCAGAATTTGGTGATCTTGGGCTCGTTAGATTCGGCTCGTCGAAACGCTCGATTCGACTATAAGCATGTCACATTCGGAGACCGTTTGGTAATCCAAATTATGGTTTGAACCTTCCAATAGCGCTTCTGACCCTTGATTTGGACTCATTTGGGCTCGGATTGAGTTGAATTTGGTGTCGTTGGGTTCGTATTTTTGAGACGCTCAGTTTGACTATAAGTTTGCTGGAATCAGAGTTTGGATGGTCCCAAAATTAATTTTGGAAGCTTCCAACTTGATTTTGCCTCGAGATTCGTGCCTGATCAAGATAATTTTTTGATGACGTATCAGTTGCCCCCCTATTTTCGAACGTCGAAGCTTCAGAAGTCTGAAAATACATGTTTCAATCTTTGGGAAATTTTTTCATGCAATTTGAAGTTTGCAAAAATCCGATCTTGGGTGTAGAGGTCTCGAACGGCCTTAAAAGTGCCAAAATTGAGTCCGAAACGTTGGAAAACGGCTCCGGGGACCCCAAAAACGTCTGATTTGACTTTTCCGGGCCTATAATTGGGCCCGAAAACGGGCTGGGGCGGCCCAGCCGCCGTCGGCGGTCACCGGCCGCCGCCGCCGCCGCCGCTGCCGGCCCTGCCCGCGCGCCGCCGCTGCGGTTCCGCCCGCGCGCTGTTGCGCGCCCGCCGGCCCGCTTGCGTGCCGCCTGGGCTCGCGCCTACGGGCCGCCTGGGCCCGCGCCCTGCCCGTCGGCAGGGCTTCTTGGCCGGTCGTGGCTGACCGGCCCTGGTCAACCAGTTTGACCGGCAACCGCCGGCTAACCCCTGGCGAACCGCCGGCGGTTGCCGGAAAATTTTTTATTTATTTATTTATTTATTTTTACTTAACAGCATACACCCTTTTTTTTCATAACTTCCCTAACTTCCCTAACTTCCCTCTCCACCTATAAATATCCCCCCCTTAGGCCCTTAACCCTTGCACTTTCCCCCCTTCCCCTCTCTTTTCTTTCACGTAAGGCCCTCCCCTGGCTCTGAACGGGTGGCATCCCTCGTCCAGGCCCAGGGTCCCTTGCTGCGAGAAGGAGACTCCTTCCCCTCTGCCTGTCTGCCCTCTTGCTATACGGGAGGTATTTTCCTGCTTTCGGATAGGTGGCATCCCTTATCCTACAACAGGGCCCCTCCCTATATAGAGGTCATGTCGGGTGACCACATTCCCTCGAGTGATCCAGCGGTCGGGAGAAAGTCTGCCGCGCTGCCTGATGGAGAGCGGAGGTCCACTAAAGAAGCGAAAGTGGATGATGTTGCGTCCACTATTACGGACGATCTTCTGATGCTTCTCCACAAGAATTTCCACATCCTGAATGATGTGGTGACGACGGTTCCGAAGAAGTCCGATCAGGCCAACCTTCCTCCTCCCGGGTACCTTACTGTCAGCGAGACCGGTCTGCGAACAGGACTGCATTTTCCACCTCCCGCTGAGCTGGTCGAGATTTTGAGGAGATGCGGGGTGTGCTTGTTGCAGTTTTCTTATAGAGCCATGTCGGTGATAGTAGGACTGATTGCCCTTTTCAGAGACCGGGGAGCTGTGTTGACACCTGAGCACCTTTCGCGGATGGGACGACTTACCAGTGACATGCAGGGGTGTGTGACTTTTCGATGCAAATGGTTAGACATGCGCACCCGGGACCCTGGGAAGAGCTGGTCCAGTTCCTACTTTTTTGTGAGGAATGACTGGGGCCTACTTGAGAAGTGGGGGAAGATGAGGGACTTGCCAGCTCCTTTGCACGTCAGAGAGGAGGACATAACGAGGCTTCTGAAGGTCCCCGATGTCGAGCATCTTCTATATGAGGTTCGTTATTTAAATAAGTATATAGAAGAAGAGTTTCTATTCAATGTTGGCCTGTCCTTTCACCCTGGGAGGTCGGATGCTCGGATGTTGAAGCCGACTTCTAAGATTCCTGAGCCACCTGTCCCAGTTCCAAAGGCTGCCTCTAAGCGACAGGTGGGAGGTGAAGATCCCCAGGTTTTGCTGAAGAAGAAGAAGTTGGAGGGGGTTGCGGTGAACACAGGCAAGGTTGCACAATTCAGGGATAGGAGCTACAAATGTTTCTGTCAATACAGGAGGTAAACGATACGTAACACATACAACACTTGAAAACAAAAACACTTTTATCTTCTACCGATAGTATTTACGAAGGTTGTCGACATTCCAGGTCCGAGGAAGCATTTTTCCTTCAGCATTTTTTAGTTTGAAAGTTCCTGGCTTCACCACGGCTGCCACAAAGTACGGACCCTCCCAGAGGGGGGAGAGTTTGTTGCACTGAGGGCCTTTTCCTGCCGCCTCGATGCTGCGCAGAACTAGATCCCCTATCGATATACGGCGTGGTTTTATCCTTCGGTTATAGTGACGGGCAATTCTTTGGTGATATGCAGCAGTCTTGAGCACCTCTTCGTCTCTTACTTCTGGGAGGAGGTCTAGATTGCATATGAGCTTTTCTTCGTTGCCGTTTAAGTCAAAAGTTTGGACTCTATGACTTGGAACTCCAATGTCGACTGGAATGACGGCTTCGGTGACAAAGCAGAGATTGTACAGGGTTTCTCCTGTTAGGGTTCATGCCATGGTACGATAGGCCTAGAGGACATTTAGGAGTTCGTCAGCCCATTGCCCCCCAGCCTTCTCTAAGCGTGTCTTTAATCCTTTCAGAATCGTCCAATTAGTGACCTCTGTCTGTCCATTAGTCTGGGGATGGGCCACAGCCGTGTGTACTAGCTGAATGTGAAGATCTTTACAAAATATGGTAAAGACCTTTCCCGTGAACTGTGTTCCGTTATCTGTAATCACCTTGGCGGGAATGCCGAAACGACATATTACGTTCTTCCACAAGAACTGTTTGGTATTTGCCTCTGTAATTTTTGCCAGAGGTTCAGCCTCTACCCACTTGGTGAAGTAATCCACAGCCAGTATAATAAATTTTTGTTGTCCAGTGGCTATGGGGAAGGGCCCCATTATGTTGATTCCCCACTGAGCAAAAGGCCAGGGACTCTATAGTGTTGAGATTTATGTAGCAGGTAGATGGGTAAGGTTGGCATGTAATTGGCTGTTATTACACTTTTGTATGAACTCTAGTGCATCTTGTTTCATTGTGGGCAAGTAGAAATCTTGTCTCATTATCTTATGGGCGAGTGCCCTTCCGCCCAAATATTCTCCACAGATGCCTGAATGTACTTCTCGGAGCATATAGTTAGCTTCTGAAGGAGGGAGGCACTTGAGATAGGGCCCTGTGAAAGCCCGTTTGTATAATTCTCCGTTTACAACAGTAAAGTTGGACGCCTGCCTCCGAAGCCGTACTGCTGCTATTGGGTCTTCTGGAAGAACACTCTCTTGTAAGAAAGATAGGAGAGGGTCAATCCATGATGTCTCTCCGGATTCAATTGACTGTATTATCCATGGGCCCGGAATACTTGGAAAATATATCTCCTCGATATAACTTCTTTTGTATGTGTCACTGGTTGTAGAGTAGCTAGTTTGGAGAGGGCGTCTGCTCGCGTATTTTGCTCCCGAAGAATATGTATAATTTGATGTTCGCTTATACGACCTGGGAGCAGATTTACTATGTTGCAATAAAGTGCCAACTGGGGGTTATGGATATCAAACTCCCCCTCCACCTGTGAAGCAACTAGTTGTGAATCAGTGTAGACCACCAGGTTTTGTACTTCACAGTCAATTGTCAGGCGTAATCCTGCAATAAGAGCCTCGTATTCTGCTGCGTTGTTTGTTGTAGGGAACTTGAGTCGGAGCCTATATTCAAGAGTAACTTGTTGCGGAGAGATCAACAAGATTCCTGCTCCGGCACCAGAACTTTCGGATGCTCCATCAACATACATCATCCAGCACGGGGGAGAAGGAGAAGCGCTTAGTGACTTGTCAGATACTGAGATGGTGCATTCAACCACGAAATCTGCAAGTGCCTGGGACTTGATGTCAGGTCTGGGCAGGTAATGAATGTCAAACTCTCCCAATTCTATAGACCACTTGATGAGCCTGCCAGAGGCTTCGGGCTTCTGCAGGACATTTTTTAGCGGCAGATTCGTGTAGACTCCAATCGTATGGGCCTGAAAGTAGAGGCATAGCTTCCTAGCCGAGTAGACTAAGGCTAGTGCTGTTTTATCTGCTACGGGATAACGTCCTTCTGTTTCAGATAGGATCTTGCTGACATAGTATACGGGGCGTTGAGTAGCATTCTCTTCTCGGACTAGGACTGAACTGATTGCCTGTGCAGAAACAGCCAAGTACAAAAATAATTTTTCCCCTGGAATTGGCTTTGAGAGTAGCGGAGGTGAAGCAAGATATGTTCGAAGCTGCTCGAAGGTCTCTTGACATTCGTCAGTCCATTGAAATCCTGAGCTACGGGCCCCTCAGAGGATCTTAAAAAAGGGCAGATATTTATCCCCAGAGCGAGCTAAGAAACGACAGAGTGTCGCGATCCTTCCGTTTAGTCTCTGAACTTCCTTGATGTTTCTTGGAGGTACCATGTCCCTTAGAGCTTGGATCTTCTAAGGATTGGCCTCAATCCCCCGGTGGGTGACCAAGAACCCCATAAATTTTTCTGAGGCAACTTCGAATGCGCATTTAGAGGGGTTGAGGCGCATGTTATAGGATCGCAGAAGACAGAAGTACTGTTCTAAATCAGAGATATACTGTGATTTTTTAAGACTTTTGACCAGCATGTCATCCACGTATACCTCCATAGTATGCCCAATAAGGTCTTTAAATACCTTATTCATGAGACGCTGATATGTGGCTCCTGCATTTTTCAATCCGAAGGGCATAACCTGGTAGCAGTATAGTCCTCTGTCTGTTTGAAAAATTGTTGCCTCCTCGTCTGCGGGATTCATCCTTATTTGGTTGTAGCCTGAGTAGGCATCCATGAATCTCAGCATTTAGAGCCCAGATATGGCATCCACTAGTTGATCGATACGATGGAGAGGAAAACTGTCTTTCGGACAAGCTTTGTTGAGGTCTGTGTAGTCTACGCACATCCTCCAAGCTCCACTGGTCTTTTTGACCATGACAACATTTGCCAGCCAGGTGGGATAGTGTACTTCCTATATGAATTCAGCTTTCAGGAGTTTGTCGACCTCCTTTTCAATTGCTTGCTGGCGCTCTGGTGCGAAATTTCGCTTCTTCTGGATTATTGGCTTGCAGATTGGGTTTATTCTGAGAGAATGGGTGATTACCTCAGGGCTGATTCCTGGCATATCTGCTGGAGTCCAGGCGAAGACATCCTGATTTTTTCGTAGAAATTCTACGTACTTCGTCTTTTCTTCTTCTAAGAGTAACGACCCGATCTGCACTGTTCTTGAAGGATGTTCATCCGACAGGGAGATATGGGCAAGGTCCTCGACGAGGGAGGCCTTTTGAGGAATGTCTTCATTTTGTAAATCAAAGTCCTCGATGCTCAAGGTAATTGATGGGCACGGTTGAGCCTGTCGAAGATAACAGGATTGTGCTTCTTGCTGATCTCCTTGCACTATGTCAATTCATGCTGGGGTGAGAAATTTCAACTTCAAGTGTGGGATTGAGGCAACAATCCCGAAGATTGATTATAATGGCCTTCCAAAGATAACATTGTATGCTGATTCTGATTTTACGACAATAAACTGGATAGAGTGTGTGGCTTATCGGGGGAACTCTCCTAGTACAACGGGAAGGCTGATCATGCCTTCTACTCGTACGGGCCGATTGTCAAATCCGTATAACGGTCCTGCGATAGGCTGGAGTTTTTCTCTTGCAAGACCCAAGCTGAGAAAAGTGGAGTAGAATAATACATCTACAGAGCTCCTGTTGTCCACCAAGATTCTCTTGACCTTATAGCACGGATCACTGATTCCTGCACTTATTACGAGTGGATCTTGATGAGGGGTCTTCACCCCCTCCAAGTCTGAATCATTGAAGGCAATAGAATGGTCGGCACGGGACTTCTTTGGTGTAGGCTCTTTAGTGATGGCGATTAGTACTTGACTTGGCATTGAAGGTCCACCAGCAATGGTTTCAATTTCGCCCACCATTTGGCGATTGTTTGCTGGTTATTTTTGTTGTTGAGTCTGCCCCCCAGCTTGGACACCATCCTCCCGGGCTGGTGGATTCTTGACAAATTATCGGAGATACCCCTGCCAGATCACTCTTTCGATCTCTTCTTTGAGCTGTCTGTAGGCTTCGGTAGTATGTCCACGACTGCAGTGGAAGTGGCAAAATTGATCCTGATTCCCAACATTGGGTTTTAGAGGCTGAGGCCACTTAACGCTCTCCTGATTTTGGATGGCCATTAACACATTGGCCCGGGATGCGTTGAGTGGTGTATATTCCTTTTCTGGGTGAGATTCTCGTTGTGGATGTGAGGGTCGATGGGGCAAATTAGCGTTCTTTTTTTGATGGGAGGAAGGATTTTCCATTCCAGGTGTGCTTTTTCGCTCCCAATTGTCTGCTCGAATTGCTTTCTGTGGGCATTGATGGCTTCATCGACAGATATTTGTGCCTCCACGCAGTGGATCAGGTCAGCATATGAAGGGACCGTATCCCGCATAAGGGCTGAGTAAAAAGGGCCTGGACGGAGTCCTCCAAGAAAAACTCGTCTGAGTAACTCAGGATCTACTCCAGGAATCTGTTGAGCTTCAGTAGAAAACCTCTGGAAGTACTCCTTGAGGGACTCATTTTCGTTCTGTCGGATTCCATAGAGGTGGGAGGAGTCTTTAACCATTCTTCGATTGGCGACAAATTGTTCGACGAACACTTTGGCCAATTTAACAAACATGGGAATAGATCTGGCAGGGAGTGAATAAAACTATGTTCGGGCTTGCCCTTTAAGGGTGGCAGGAAAGACTTGGCAGAGGAGCGCATCTGAGGCTCGCTGGATGTGCATTATAGTTCTGTAGTGGTCGATATGCTCCTATGGGTCAGATGTTCCGTCATAGGGATCGATGCTGGGTAGCCTGAATCCTGCCGAGATAAGATGCTGAAGAATGGCCTCAGTCAGAGGTGATGACTCCTGGAAATCTCATGGGCGAGGTGGTTGCCTCATACCTCCCCTAGGAAATTCTTCTCGGACCAGCCTTCGCAGTTCATGCCTTAGGGCGTTGCGAGGGAGTTCGGCAATATGGGGCCGGGCTAAGCCTTCAGGAGCGTCCTGAGGAATGCGGTGTTGCTGATCTGCGCGCGAAGGATGGGTAGAACTAGTGGTGTCAGCAAGTTCGACATCTTGACGCGTTGGAGGACGTCTCCTTGGTGGAGGGAGAGGAAACTCGACATGAAGGTGGTCTGCTGAAACATCTTCGACCCTTGGCGGATCTCGAGGGAGTAGAATCTCGTCAAGAGGTGCTAGTGTAGGTGGTCGGGTTTCTCGTAGAAGTTGAAGGATCTCCTTCTGGGAATCCTCAATCCTTTGAATGCGATCTTCCAGGGACAGTCCTGAAGTCCCTTCTCTGACAGGGTTTAGGCCACCAGGCTGAAAAGAGGCAGATGCCTGGTGTCCCTGATTCAGGGACTGATTCCGAGATTGGTGTGAATTGGAGCAAGAGGCTCCCAGGATGCGATTACTGTGCCTGTTGGCCATTGTAGTGGTGCTTCAGGATAGTAGGACTGGCTTTCTCACAGACGGCGTCAAACTGTTGCGGGCTAGAATATACGCGGCGATAGAGATTGAACTTTACGTCTTAGCGTTGCACGAATATCCAGCTCACACACAGAGAACATAAGATTTTTACGTGGAAAATCCTGAAAAGGGGAAAAACCACGAGGCCTGGCCCAGTTTAAACGATTCCACTAGAACTTGAGTTAATTACAGGGGGGTTAACTCGCCTCCAAGAGTGATCAGATTATAAGTATCACCCGTAGGGTGGAAGTTAGAGGTTTTTAAAGGCCTAAGGTCGCGCTGGCAGAACTTCGGGGTCTCCCGGCGGTCTGGTAGAAGGTCGGGCCCTAGGTAGTCGTCAGGAAGAGTTGAGGACGTTAGGTGATGGTCCGGCGGAACTCCGGCGTCAAGCGGTGGTCCGGCGAAGAGCTGGGCCTCAGGTGGTGGTCTGGCGAAGAGCAAGGCCTCAGGTGGTGGTCCGGCGGAGCAACGGCGTCAAGGCGGTGGTCCGGCGGTGGTCGAGGAGGAGCAAGGGGCAAGAGCTCTCTATTTTTCTCCTTAGGATTAGGTGTCTTTTTCAAGAGGAGAGAGTGCTCTATTTATAGATTTTCGTGAGTGGCATGGCCCGTAAATAGGTGGAAGATCAAGGGTAGTTAGGGAGTGGTTGAATGGATGGCCGATCTTGAATCCCTTGATTATAGACCATTCGCTGGACATTTGAAGGTCTTAATGATGTCAGAATTTGGTGATCTTGCACTCTTTGGATTCGTCTCGTCGAGACGCTCGATTCAACTATAAGCATGTCACATTCGGAGACCGTTTGGTAATCCAAATTATGGTTTGAATCTTCCAATAGCGCTTCTGACCCTTGATTTGGGCTTATTTGGGCTCGGATCGGGTTGAATTTGGTGTCGTTGGGTTCGTATTTCCGAGACGCTCAGTTTGACTGTAAGTTTGCTGGAATCAGAGTTTGGATGGTCCCAAAATTAATTTCGGAGGCTTCCAACTTGATTTTTTCTCGAGATTCGTGCCCGATCAAGATAATTTTTTGATGACGTATCAAACGTTAAAAAAAAATCTATTTTCTCCATAACAATTCTATAACAATCATTATAACAAGCTATAGCTAGGCCAAATGAACTCTTAGATCCTAGTTGGGATAGCTTTCTTGTTGTTCTATTTTATACTGTATTATACAACTTTTAAAAAAATTATAATAATCATAGTAGCTTTAACAAAAAGATATTTCTTTGCAAAACAAAAGATTAGAAGTGTAATTGTGAAAATCTTATAATTATGGCTTCGTTTGGGACAACTTTCTTATTGCTTTCTAAATCGGCTTTTTAATTTTACAAGAAATTTTAATTAAAAATTTTTGAATTAAAAAACTGTTTTAGAATGCAACAAAAAAGTTATCCCAAATAAAACCTAAATTATACTTGCATAAATTTATATTTTGACACTAAATATAAAAATAACAACACTAATAAATGAGTAAAAGCGAATGATGATGAGATGATCTAAGCATAAAATTAAAAACATGGAAGTCGTGTTCTTCTAGTTTCCATATATTGCATGTGATGAGATTATTGAAGCATGATCGGCTAGAAATATATTCCCATGACTTTAAGAGATGGAGGCTTAGAGCTTCCAAAGAAAATTTGGTGTGCAAAGGCTCCTTAGTCAAAAAGAACATCATGAATCCAATTTGCTTTGGTTTAGGCATTGATTGATTTTAGTTTGATGGGACCAAGAATTGAATTAGGTTGACTTAGGGACCAATTGGGATCATTTTTATTTTTATTTTTTTTATTTGTATTTTCATATAAAATAAAATATATTTTATATTTAGAAATATTTTTATGGATCATTTTTCAGGTAACAAATGAGTTCACGGGTCAACTTAAATCCGACTCAATCACTAAACGGGTCAGAAAACTCAATATGAACCCGACCATTTTATAAAGCTGGTCAACTCAAATTAATTTTTTTAGGATCGAATTAACCCAATTTATTGATGCCCTAATATTCAAACCCTCAATTAATACAACATGCATGCAGTAATTTCACTTGAAATCAGAGCACGTGGAAACTATTTAACTTGCACCATACCATACAGTTATTTTTTTCTGTAGACCAAACAGCCATATCATCAGCTCTATGCTTAAAGGCCGGCATCACAGATGGCCGTGATGTGAGATAAAAAGTTTTATGACTCCATTTTGAAAAAAAAAATGGGAAACATAAAAATATATATATTTTAAAAAATAATAAATTTGGATATTCAATTTTAATTATAATTAATTTTAAAATTTTATTATATTCATTTCAAAATAAATTTAATAACTTTGAGATCTGCCATTTTAAAAAAATTAATCTTGAAAATCATGAGAAATTTTTTTTTCTTTTTAATAATATCCCTTGGTTAGGCTTCTTGAGTGTACCATATGATAGGGGAAAAAATTTGTGTCAAGATATCTTGATAAGTTTTATGACGGGACTTGAATTTGCATTGAGATTAGTGCAATTTCGAATATCATATACATCACTACTCTCAGTGTAAATCCACGAGCTTGAAAGCCTATCTTTATTCTTGATGCAAAATGGTACAAAATATCTTGACATAATTTTTTTTATATAATATGTTGATATTTTCTGAACCGTCTAACTCAGTTTGATGTAATTTTAGAGTTATGTAAAACAAAAATAAATCAAATTAAATAGATTAAAATAAATTATGTTTAAAATAGATCAATCGAATCAAACTAGTTAATAATGTTAATAAATCTCATATATGCTTTAATTATTCATAATTTTAAAACAATATTAAACTGCTTTTTTACTGCTCTCTAAAGCAGCTTTCTAGTACAAAAATTTTTGTACTGGAAGGCTATTTAAAAAAAAAAACAGTAAAAAAGTTGTCCCAGATAAAACCTATATCTAACCGAATCATTGAAAATAATTAAAACAAAATATAATCAAGCTAAATCAAATCGAAATCAACTATTTTTGAAATCCGACCTATCAAATAGGTTTAATTTGACTTGCTATTATGATGATTTAATTTTGATTTTATATTTGATTTTAAAGATCATTTTAAATTACATAATGAACAATCCTAAGTGTAAGGATTAGCTTTTAATGTGAGAAAGGAAGATTGTGAGAGCATTAGATGAGCTTGATGCAGTCTTGGAAAGCATAGGGCATTTGACCTTTGGCTGCCTTAGTACGTTGGTTGCATCATTAATCTTTAGAAGTATCATGGGTAACGTTGAAGCCGTGCTAAGACCTTTATGGTATTCTCACTGATATAGGCCTTCCTTAATGTGGATGCTATCAATAGTCAAAAGCAAACAAGCCACAAAATATCTTTGCTTGTACTGAGGCTGCATGTCATTATGCTTGAGATTTGAAAAAACATTTAGTCTAATTTTTCTTAATGAATTCCCTCTTGCTCATAGTTAGGTTATTGAAAAAGCTCATTGTTCTTGTTCAAGTATATTCGGCTCGATAATTAGCTTAAGCTTAACTAATTTTTGTTAGTTTGAATTTTTATCAAGTTGAGAATGAACAAGGTTCTGTTTGTATTCAGTGTGTAGTCAAATTTTCATTAATTTATTAGATCAGACGTAGGCTTTGTTCGGGACAACTTTCTTATAGCTTTTTAAAGAAGCTTTCAAGTACAAAATTTTTTTGAACTAGAAATTTTTATATTAGAATGCTGTTTTAGAAAGTAGTAAGAAAGTTGTCTCAAACAAAGCCTTAATCTTAGAATTTATTTGGATGACTTTCTTACTGCTTCTTAAAGTAACTTTTTAATACAAAAATTTTAATTTTTATACTAAAAAGTTGTTTTAAGAATCAACAAAAAAGCCATACCAAATGAAGCCTTAATCTTTTAAGATTGATGGTAATTAAATCAATATTTATCACAAAAAAAAGAGGAGGAAGACTATCAATTATAATCAACTTTAGACTTTCTAAAAAAATTGAATATATTTATCACATTTAGAGGTTTTTATAATCTATCATAAGTTTATATTGATTAGATCACTAGAGATAAATTTGACCCAAATTTTAAGAAGTGCTACTTCATTGATATAATAGAGATGAATTTGACTACAAATTTTGCATAGTAAATTTGAGAAAATTGTTCAAAATATAAAATATTATCTTCAATAAATTTATATCATACAAAGATAAATTAAGCACTGAAATTAAAAAATATATATCTCCAATCTAGAGAATGTTGAACTATAAGATGCATCTATCCCAAAATAAAGATATGAAACACCTCATCATCTTGCAGATGACAAGAGATGTATAGTTTGAATGTGGGTCACATTGTTGAACAAGCTTTTTCCCATGGTGGTGGCAAACGTCGTAGGATAAAATCTAAAAAGAAGTCATTTTTGTCTTCTACTGATTGACCCTTCTCTTCATTGTTTTTCTTTCTTTTAGTTGGTGTGGTTTTTCGGTTGTAGGACTCTGGTTGGCTGTTTTGGCTGTTTGGTTTGGCTGCTCGATTGAGGTGTTTTGGTTGGAAGCAAGCTATGTGGTTTTGGTTGGGGTTTGGTAGTGTTTGCGTTTTGGCTAAGGGGTTTGGTATGGAGTTGGCTGAGGTATTCTCTATGTGGGTGGTCGGTTGGTCTTTGTTTCGGCTGGGGTATTCTCTCTGTGGGTGGCTGTTCTTCCTATTGTATGTTTTCTTTTTTGTTTCCTTCCTGCAGGTTGCTGTAGCCTGGAGCTTTTGTCGGAGCTTTGCTGTGTTGGCCTTTGCTTCATTATGGTGTCCCTCTTGCTTGGTAGCTTTGGTTTTCTTCTTTTAATTTTGTTTGATTATTGTAATAGGTTGGAACAATGGTTCTTAGGTTTTACTTCAAATACTGTATTTTTAGGAAGCTTTTGTTCCATTAAGGACCTGTAATTTTTTACCCATTTAACGTGTAGGCCCCTGTGTGGGTTTTAACAAAAAAAAAAAAAAACAAGAGAAGCCTAAACCGAATACACCTATGACCCAAGTTGAAATGTCACAAAAAACTCACAAGATGACCAACCATTATTATCCTCCTTCCTTTTATTACATGTTACTTACAAATGCATGAGAGCCTTAGTGCTACATGAAGGCAAATTAAGTAATTTTGTCAAATGAGAATCTATCATGAAAGAAGAGATGAAAGCTCTTTATAAAAATAACACCTAACACTGAAGCTATCCAAAGATAAGCAGATATTACAAAATAAATAGATATACTACATGAAAGCCGCTTAAAACATACAAGATATAAGGCAAGGCTTATTGTTAGAGGTTATAAAAGAAAGAATATTTTAACTTTATATAGATATCTTCTCGTGTAATTAGGAGGGTAACTGAGCCAAGCTAAATCATGAGCCAACTCGAGCTCGACTTAAGCTCAAGTCAAGGGTGACTCGAGCTCGACTACTCAATTCATTTATACTGCTAAATATTGTTAAATTAATCATCATTCATCTAGTACTAAACATTACAACAAAACTGCATAAAATCTATGCCTTGAATAAATGGATGTCATTGCATTTCTGTATATACAATTAGAAGGATTTGTTGAATATGGAAAAGAAAGCATTATATATGTTAGGTAAAATTAAATAAAAGTATTTATGATTTAAAAGCAAACACCTTGTTAATGGTACTTAGAGCTTGATGATGGTTTTATGCATAGATTCAAATTTTGTAGATGCAATACTGACCATTAGTACTATTATATCAAAAGAATACGAAAGACTATTATTCTATTATTACATGGGGATGGCATGTTAATTGTTCGGGGTGATATTCAAAATATCAATAATCTTAAAGAGATAAATGTCAAAGGAGTTTAAAATATAAGAATTTGAAGAAGTTCAAAATATTCTCAAGAAGAAATAGATCATAACAGGGTCACATTTATACTAAGATTTTATTTGGGACAGCTTTTTTACTGCTTCTTAAAATAATATTTAGTAAAAAAATTAAAAATTTTGTACTAAAAAATTGTTTTAGGCTTCGTTTGGGACGGCTTTTTTCCTGCTTCTTAAAACAGTTTTTTAGTACAAAAGTTAAAATTTTTATATTAAAAAGCTGCTTTAAGAAGCAGTAAAAAAGCCATCCCAAATGAAGCCTTAATAAGCAGTAAGAAAGCCGGCCCAAATTGAGCCTAAATCTTTGATAATGACAACATATTAATAAGAAGTTGGACATGATAAACAATGATAAGCATGTTGCTCTGTAATTACTTCAAACTATCTAAGAAACATGTCAAAATTGAACAGGAAAAAGAGTGTATTGCCAAAGTACCGTATATGATCAAATATGATCACTAAGGTAATACATTGAAAATTTACTTTAAGTGGGAGATTGTTAAATGTTTGCTAAAATTTTTTGTTAACTATCCTAGACAAAATTTAATTTAATTTTGTTTCAAAACTTATCGCTACCAACTCAAGATTAAATCATATTTGATTTCTGAAGATGATTACTAATATCACTCAAGATTAACTATCAAACTTAATAGTTCAAAATCATAACTACTAAACTCAAATTTCATTAAATTTAGGCTTCGTTTGGCTTCTTTGCTGCTTTTTAAAACAGCTTTCTCGTACAAAAATTTCTTGAATTGAGAATTTTTATACTAAAAAGTAATTTTATAAAGTAACAAAAAAGTTGTCCCAAACGAAGCCATAAGCTTGTTGAGCATAATATAAAAAATTGTTGCACTGTCTTGAAGCACCCCATAATTACATGCAAATTAGCAAAATGAAGAAGAGAATAGGAAGAGAGCGAGAAGCTCTTTTGCAGAGAGAGAGAGAGAGAGAGAGAGAGAGAGAGAGAGAGAGAATGAATGAGAAACAACATCAACATCTTATTCTTCATGTTTAGCCCCATTTTCACAATAAATGATTATATTTTTTCTAAATCGCTAAGACAGTGACAATTTTATTTTTATTCATATGAAGTATTTTCTCTTCATGTACATCTTTTAAAACTTAATAAAATATTTGACATCCATACAACCCACGAAGGTAGATAAATCTCACCTAACTATGTAATCTTATAGCTTGAACTTGAGATATTTGATGTTGTTATTCTCTCATCTTTATATAATTCTTGGTCAAAATTTTATCACTTTCTTAACAGTTTGATCCAATTTGACCGTGTAGAGTTGAATGTATACAATGTTGTCGGAACGGTTCAATGGATTAAGTTCAGATCTGACTCAAAATTAACCCAATCCTAATCCCGTCAACCTGAACCTGTTTAATAAATAGATCAAAAAGTTAAACCCGAACCAAACCCGCTAGCAATCGAACCCCACCCAATAACCCATTTTAATTTTAAAAAATATATTTTTTTTATTAACTTATTAATCATAGATTTTAGTTATTTTATCAAAAATAAGCCAAACACAAATACAAAGTGTGCGCTCTCAACACCAACTCATTTGCACTTCTACTAACAACAACTTTACTAACAAAAAGAAAAAAAAACAGCATAATTTTTTTTTTTTTTTTTTGAATCAATAATCAAAAGATAGTCCACCCTTTTCAAATTTGTTTTACCTTAAGTACATGAAGATATGTGGAGCCTTTAAATATTAAAAAAGAAAAGATTTGGGATATCTATAATTAATTTTGCATACCGTGCGCAGTTGCTGCTTTTCTCAACATATAAAGAAAAAGCATGCAGATTAATGACCCAGCAGTAGGAAAAATTATTAGGTGCGGACACCGGACGTAGCTCTACGTCCGGACTCCACTAGAATGACGTCACGTAGCATTCGTCGACGTGATATCCCGTTCTGTTGAATTGTGAATTTTTAGCACGTGTTATGACAACTTCCGCTTGGCCCGACGACCCGACCCGGATTGGACGCGAAAAATTAAAAAAATCTGCCCTTTTTTGACTAATTCCTAGGTAATACCGAGTATTTCTTCGGTAATACCGAGTAATTCTTTGGTAATACCGAGTAATTCCTAGGTAATACCGAGTAATACATAGGTAATACCGAGTAATTCTTCGGTAACACCTAGTAATTCTTAGGTAATACCGAGTAATACCTAGTTAATTCATAAGTAATACCGAGTAATTCTTTGGTAATACCGAGTAATACCGGAGTAATTCTTCAGTAATACCACACGTGTATCATTTGAACTTCTCGGCGAAACGGGTTGCCGGGTCTTCGGGTCGCTACGTGGCGCCATTCTAGTGGAGTCCGGACGTAGAGCTACGTCCGGAGTCCGCATCTAATAATTTTTCCAGCAGTAGAGCTCCTCTCGAGCTTTTATGCTGCTTTACCTCAGTACTGAAGTACAATATATTTTGAGCCGTTGAATATTCAAAAAGAAAAGAATTGGTATAGCTTTATTTAATTTTGGAACTGTGCCTCAGAACCTGTGTGTCAATAGCTCTTCACAATCTTTGATATTGAACTGTAGGTCCCCACAATTGCACTGATGATGCCCATAGCTACAATAACGATGGATACAGCAACCTGAACATTTTCAGGACCATCAATTGAAGTACTAAAAAGAATTCATAGTATCATTTGTTCATTAAATCATTAAATACATTTTATGGGTAGTGCTTATCCCGCAACTACTTCAGAATTAATGATCTGATCTATAGAACTGAATGAATTGTTGATGAGATCTAAGGTGCTGAGCAGCTAGGGTTTGTGTTTCTTCCTTTTCCTCCCGATTTTGTGGTTCACCACCCCAGCCGTCGGAGGGATCCTATGGATCCCTCCCCTTACGATACTGCTTTCCCTCCCCTCCCTATTTCTCCCAACCTTCCTCCCATCTCGGCTGGCTTCTCCCAGCCACTTGCTTGGGACCGAGTCCTTACGGATTCCCCAAATCCTTGCGACTTCCCTATTACCACTTTCCTCACTGCTGAAGGTACCATCCCCTTTGCTCAAGAAGATATTGCAGACGCCACAGCTGAATGGAACCTTGCTCTGGTAGGATATTCGCTGGGTAGGCGGCCTTTTTACGAATCTTTACTGAATGCTGTCCGGAAAGCTTGGAATCTCAAAGGTACGATGAAGCTAATTTCACTTAGCGATGGATTTTTTCTCTTCAAATTCTCTACTCTTGAGGATTATGAGCACGTATGGTCTCGTGGTGCATGGTTCATTCTCGGTAAGCCCTTTATTTTTCAAAAATGGACGCCTCACTTCGCTCCTAAACGTGAGGAATTTAACACGGTTCCCATTTGGTTCAAAGTCCACGACCTCCCTCTCTGTTGCTGGACCCCCACTGGTATATCCAAAATAGCCACCAAGATTGGTACCCCACTAGCGGTAGACGCCTTAACAGCTTCAAAATCCCGACTCACATATGCCCGCGTTTGTGTTCAAGTAGACGCCTCTGCCTCTTACCCAGAATCTATCCCGATCTCTGTGGTAGGGAAAAAGTTTGATCTCAAGATTGAGTATGAATGGAGGCCTGCAGTATGTGGAATTTGCAAATCACTAAATCACCCCACCCCCACTTGCCCGTCAAACCCAAATCCAGTCAGCCTAAATGTGAGCAAACCTCCAAGAGGTAGGAGCACCAGTCGTAAGCGCAGACCGCTGTCCCAGAATCCAAAAGGAATCTTACCCCGACCAGTGAATATCCCCACAACCACTTCCACACACAACCAAGACATCCCCCCTCTTGCTCCTGCTGACACCGCAACGGGGAAAATCCCATCTACCACTTCCCAACCTCCTCCAGAACTTGTCATCACTTCAGTTACCCCAGCCCACATTCCTAACCTAAACTCCCCCAACGTGGAAGTCTCGTCGCCTGAAATCATCCCTCCCCAAGAGGAACCAGTGATTTCCAAGATCACTACTCCCAACAAATTTAGTATCCTTGCTCTTTCCACTGAATCTGAAGGGTCTTCCAATCAGATATCTGAAGACCACCAAGATTCTAACCCTCCTATAGCTTCAAAGCATCACACTCCTTCCCAAGAAACTAAAACCACATCCCCAATCCCCAAACAGATGAATGTCTCCAACATCCAAGGACAAAGCAAGACCAGAGGCAGGGGCTCCAGAAAAGGCCCTAACACAACCCATAACAATCCATGACCATTCCAACCATTGCTTGTTGGAACATCAGGGGATTCAACAACCCTGAAAAGGTTTTTTGCTGCAAAAATCTGGTAGCTGACGAGAAAATTGATATTTTCTGCATCCTAGAAAATCGCATCCTCATCCCCAATTTACAAGATCGTTGGTTCTGCTCTAACCATAGGATCTTTGCGCAAGAACAGAGCATCAATAATTTTGATCTTGCTTCCCCTGGACGCATTTGGATTAAATGGAATTCAGAAATTCTTACCTTCTCCCACACTTTCTCCTCCAGCCAAATGATCACCGGGATCATTCAGACTGTACATAAACAAACTTTTCTTCTTTCTATTGTTTATGCCTCAAACTCCTTTGAGGAAAGATTTTCTCTGTGGGAAGACCTCAAGAGAATTAACCCATCTACTTCCATGCCCTGGATTGTTATGGGGGATTTTAACTGTTGCCGGTTTCAATCTGAAAAATCGGGAGGGAATGTGTTACACCCATCTAGACTGGCGCCATTCAACAACTTTATTTTTGATTCGAATCTTTTGGAATTGCCTTCTACTGGCCTTTTTCACACCTGGTACAATCAGAGGACTGACAATCCTATCCACTTGAGGCTGGATCGTATGCTAGTTAATGATGCTTGGGTTAATTCGTTCCCTAACTCTACTTACAAGGTTCTTAACAGTGCTATCTCTGACCACTCACCACTTATCCTCAAAGACAACCTTGTTCTAACACGCTCTTCGAGATTCATGTTTAAAAATTACTGGACCAAAATTCCAAAATTTTGGGATATGCTCATTACAATTTTTGATGCTCCTCCCCATGGCAATCCTATATTAAGTCTGTACAACAAATTGAAGCAGCTCAAAAACTTGATTAAAGCTGAATCTTGGGTGTCTTCTAATCACATTGCTGCCAAATGTGAAGACCTATCTAATCAGCAGAAGGAGTGTCAACTACTCTTGGATGCTGATCCTCTCAATATAGAACTGTGTTCAAGGTTTAAGAAGATAAGTGCAGAACTTGTTTTTTACAATTCTACCTTGGCTGCTTGGACCATCCAGAGGTCTAAAGTCAAATGGTTAGTTAAGGGGGAGGAAGATCTGAAATTCTTGTATTCAAAAATCCAAAAAAGAAAAGGCTTTAACAAAAGTGCTCTGTCTGCTTCCATTCTTACGTTTGATAATGCTGCTAATATTCACAACATTATCAACCACTTTAAGGCCCTCTTCAACTCCCATCCTCCACACAACATGGATATTAATCTTTTCCCTCTGGGCAATACTATACCGGATTCGGACATTCCTAGCCTAACCATGCCAGTTACCAATCAAGAAATAAAAGCTGCTATCTTTGCGGGTTGCTCCTCCTCTACTCCTGGCCCTGATGGATATAATTTTGATTTTTACAAAAAAACGTGGAGTATTACTGGTAACTCCATATGTAATGCTGTGAGATCTTTTTTCACTAAGAGCTATCTCCCAACTTGTGTCAAGGCCACTGCTATATCTCTTATTCCCAAAAAGCCTCATGTGGACAGTATTCATGATTTTAGACCTATCGCTCTTTGCAACGTCTTTTATAAAATCATAGCCAAGATTCTGGCTAACAGAATGAAAGCCATCATGCCTTGCATTATACATCAAAGCCAAGCAGCCTTTATAAATGGCAGAATCTCCACTGACAACTCTATTCTGGCTGCTGAAATACTAAGCTATTTTAAGAAGAACAACAGGACCAAATTTTTTTGTGCCAAACTAGATATCATGAAAGCGTTTGATACTGTGTCTAGGGAGTTTTTACTTGAAAGGTTGGCTCAAAAAGGTTTTCCGATTACTTTCATTAGCTGGATTAAAGCTTGTATCACCGGTGTTAAATTTTCTATAAGCATTGATGGCGCTTTGGAAGGCTACTTCACATCTTCTTCCGGTCTCCGGCAAGGATGCCCCTTAAGTCCGTATCTATTCTGCATCATCATGGATGCTTTCTCTTGTCTGATTGACTCCACCACCAACCAAGACCCTTTCAAAGGTTTCAACTTTGACAACTTCCACCTATCCCACCTTTCCTATGCGGATGATTTGCTGATATTTGGCAAGGCAAATATCAATAACTGTTACAATCTCACTAAAATTCTCAACACTTTCTCTGAAAATTCTGGATTGCATCTTAATTTGCATAAGAGCTCTATCCTCATCTCCCCAGCCTCTCCATTCTTCACTGAAATTCCTAATGCTCTCTGTATTCCAAACATATCCAACACCATTTCCTACCTTGGCCTTCCCATCACATTGGTGAGAAGTAAAATATCGGATTTCAATATCTTAATTGACAAAATCTCTAACCTTCTTTCCGGTTGGAAAGCAAATTTACTCTCTTTTGCAGGTAGAACTCAATTCCTCAAGTTCACTATTACCAACACAATAGCATATTGGATCCGAGGGTCAATCATTCCTAAAAAGATCATTAAGGATATTGGGAAGCTATGTGCAAATTTCCTTTACTACGGCGGTTCTAACCACAAACGCTTGCATCTCCTATCCTGGATCAACACTTGCAAGCCCCTCTCCAAAGGAGGGCTTGGCATTGCATCTCTTCACGCTCTTAAATTTGCCTATAATTGTGGCACCATCATCAGATGTTATAACTCCAACTCCCCGCTCTCTAACTGGCTGAAAACAAGGTATATCTCACCCTGGAAACTCCCCCAACCTAATGCCACTTTGTTTTGGAAGAGTATTTGTGATACTGCCATACATTTCAAGCACAACTTCTCCTTCCCTACCAATCCCAATAGTAAGGCTGCTATCTTTTGGGATCACTGGTGTAATGGCGAATCTCTCTCCTCCCTCGATCCTGCGTTCTCTACTATCACGGGTCCTATCTCTAAGTCCAGACTCTCTGAATGGCTTAATTCCAACAACTGGGTTCTCCCTACCTCCGTCAGCATATCTATGAGAGATGTAATCTCTAGTATACCCATCTCTCCAAATGGTAATGTGCACATCTGCTGGAAAAATAATGAGAAAGCCACATTCAAAGAATTCTATCATGAATTCTTTGCCTCTGAGGACTGTTTTAACTTGTATCATCTGATATGGCACAAAAAGCATTCACTTCGTTTTTCTGTTTACTCGTGGCTAGCTGCTATGGGTGGCTTGAAAACTTTGGATGCCCTCTCCAAAAGAAACATTCCCATACAGGACCCTACCTGTATACTATGTCGTGCACAACCTGAAACATTAACTCATCTAATGTTTGAATGTGAGTTCTCATTCTCTGTACTGGAAAAGTTAATCCCCTCTTTTCAAAGCTTTTATCTGAGACCCAACATTGCCCAAGCTTTCAATCATGTATGTGCCTTTTCTGTGCCTCAAAAAATTGCAAGAATTATTCTTCTCACCTTGAATGCTACTATCTATCACCTGTGGTTTGAGAGGAACAATAGGAGATTCAATTTTGCTGCTATGTGTGCTGTTACTCTGGCAAAAAAGATTGCCAAAGCTATCAGATATAAGATATCTGATTGGAAAGAGGGGGAACTGCTCATGCAGTGCATTGAGCATAGATATGCTGATTTCCTATGCATCAATTAATCGGCTGTTATTGTGGGTTGCTCTCCTTTGGGTTTGAAGGTTATCACAGGCGTAGTTATTCATTGCGATGGAGCCCCTTGCTGTGCCTCGAGTTTCTGTTGCCTCTACCGAAAATACTTGGCAGGCACAATTTTTTGGGCCTGGACGATGATGAAGCCTGCACATCCCTCCCTTTGGATGGTCTCCGGGCAACCAAGGGAGTATTCTGATTGCATTTCTTGATTATGCTTGTGTTATTCTGAGTCCAGGCCGACAGGTCTTCCTGTCATCTTCCTGTTTTTTTGTAACTGTTTGATCTTTCTCTCCTTGTTTTCAATTTTTCTGGTTTCTTTCGGTTACATTTTCTCCTTACTTGTACACCTTTTGATTATCAATATATTGGGCTAAGCCCTCAATTTTCCCAAAAAAAAATGAATTGTTGATTTCTTTGTTATGCACAGACCTTAAAAAGGAAATGGACAGGTTTACCTGAAATTTTGTGGCTTTGTTCTTTGATAACTTCAAGAAGCATAGGGTCGGCGCTATGATCGCCTGCCAAATGCCTTGTCAAATCATGATACATTCTGATTCATCAATTATTATTTATATTTTATGATTCAGAAAATCCCCATATAAGAAATGCTAATTATAATTATAACATGAGAAAGCAGAATTCATTTAAGAAATACTGGCAAAATAATGTTTCTATATAAAAATGTAACTTTTATTAGAATAAATTACCACGTCAGCTACTTAGGCTATTTCTGTAATTACTTCCACTGTATTGCTTATAGCTTCTATATATACATCTTGTAACCTCTCTGCTAAATATACAGAATATTTCATTCTCCTATCTTCTTCTTCTTCTTCCTCTCTACTCTCTGTTCTCTCATGGTATCAGAGAAAGTTTCGATCCATGGCTGATCAAGAATCGATCGTTTCTCCCCCTCCCACCGTCTCCACCACCTTGGCTGACTTCTCCGACTACGTCGTTCCTCAGCCGCTCAAGTTTCTGATTTCGAACCTCAAGAACCTGGTTCCCACACACCTCTCTGCGGATAACTATCCCATATGGCGGATGCAACTTCTTCAACACTTCACAGCAAACGGGTTTGCCGGATTTCTCACCGGCGAAGCTTCCAGTCCCTCCGATCCAAACAGTGCCGAGTACGTCACATGGCACTTGATAGATCGCAACTTAATCTCTGCCCTTTTCTCCACCATTTCACCCGCCATCCTTCCCTACGTCTTATCTTCCTCCACCGCTCACGCTGTATGGGCGACTCTTGAACGGAGGCTACAAGCTACAAATCGTTCTCGGGTAATCCAGCTCAAGAACGAATTGCATCATATCCAAATGCGAAACTCCTCTATGCAACAATACCTCATGCAAATCAAAACCCTGGTCGACAACATTGCCGCATCCGGCTCGCAACTTGATACCGAGGATATCATCCTCTACATCTTGAATGGATTACCTTCATCTTACAACTCCTTCAAGACTGCCATCAGGACCTACCCCACCTCTCTGGATCTTGACACGCTTTACTCACTTTTATGTAGTGAAGAAATAAATATTCAGCAAGAAATGCAAAAAGATGCTTCGCCTGCACCGGACAACACGGCTCTGTATGCCCACCACTCCAACCCACCTTGCCAGAAAGGTCTTAATCGTTCATTCAAGAACAGACCATTCGCACCTCGTAACCCCACCTCCAACCCCCCGAGTTCGTCCTCCGCCCCAACCCAGGCGAACCGCCCCATCTACCAAATTTGCGGGAAGACCGGTCACATCACCCTCAACTGTTGGCACCGCTGCAATCTTAAATACGCCCCCACCACGTCGTCTTCTCCGACAGTTCTTCTATCGCAGCAAACCAGGACAGACCCGAGCGAATAGGTTCTTGATTCTGGTGCATCCACACATCTCACTCCGGATCTTACAAATCTTCAGCAATGCACCACTTATCAAGGACGCGACACGATCTCCACGGCCAATGGCTCTTCCCTACCCATTCAGAATTCTGGTTAGGGAATTCTTCCGCTACCTGACTCGGCTCGTAAGCTCTACCTCCAGCATCTGCTTCATGTTCCTTCTTTAACTCACAATCTCATTTCTATTTCTAAGCTAACATCTGATAATCACGTCTCTATATGCTTTGATGCTAATGGATTTGTTGTTAAGGATCTCCAGGACAATCGCCCTCTTCTTCATGGTCAACTTAATAACGGTCTCTACAAACTTCAACTAGCTTCCACTACCAGACCGACATCCCTTCTAGCTCACAAGTCCTCGGCTCACCTTTGGCTCGGCCATCCGCATCCCGGAGTACTTACCAACTTACGCAAGCTTCTACCGCCTCTTGATTTTTTACCTACAAAATTTTCATGTACTTCTTGTAACATGGCTAAAAGCCATAAACTCTCTTTCAATAAAAGTACACATGTTTCGCCTCATGCTTTTTATTTAATTCACTCTGATGTTTGGGGCCCGGCTCCGCAACAATCGTTAAATGGGTACAAGTACTATGTAATTTTTGTGGACGACTTCACTCGGTTTACCTGGCTATACCTCATGCACTCTAAAGACGAAACTCTCTCCAAATTCACTCATTTATGTTCACTTATCAAAAATCAATTCAACTCCACTCCGACTTTCTTTCGTTCCGACGGCGGTGGCGAATTCACCAGCACTAATTTTCACTTATTCCTATCCTCGCACGGCATCACTCACCAATTCAGTTGCCCGCACACCCCCGAGCAAAATGGCGTCGCCGAGCACAAACATCGTCATCTTCTTGAACTAACCCGCACTCTTCTTCATGCCTCTAGCCTTCCCACTCAATTTTGGGCTGAAGCGGTCTCTACCTCAAATTACTTGATCAACCAATTGCCCTCCAAAGCCATCTCACAAAACATTCCATATTATCTTCTCCACCGTCATCCTCCTACCTACACACATCTCCGCACTTTCGGCTGTCTCTATTTTCCCTGGCTTCGACCATATGCTGCCGATAAACTCTCCCCTCACTCACAACCTTGCATCTTCCTTGGCTACGCCTCTCAACACAAGGGTTATCGCTGTTTCAATCCTCTCACGAACAAAATGTACATCTCCCGGCACGTTTTATTTCAAGAACAATCCTTTCCTTACAATTCTGTCTCCACTCCCACAGGCTCGGATCCTACTCTCAATCCGGATTTTCTTTCGCCGTTACTTCTTACTCCCACTTCCATTAATCCCAATTCTTCTAATCCCTCTCACAGTCAACCTCCTAATAACCCAGCACAGCAACCTACTCCTACTCACATAACTTCACCTTCGGTTTTTCAACATCCATCCATCAACCAATCCCTCCCTAAACTCTCTCGGCCACCTTCTCCTCAAACCAATCATCCCATGCAGACCCATGCGAAATCAGGCATCCATAAACCCAAACCAATCTTTGACCTCATGGCTACTGTTTCACCTCCTTCCACACCTACCAGCTATGCTCAAGCGTCCAAAACTCCGCACTGGCGCTCTGCCATGTCCACTGAATTCCTTGCTCTTCAGCGGCAAGGAATGTGGTCGCTTGTTCCTCCGCCCGCTCATGATCCAATCTTAGCATGTAAATGGACTTTCAAAACAAAGCTTCTACCTAACGGCCAAATCGACAGATACAAAGCTCGTCTGGTCGCTCAAGGATTCACTCAAACTCAAGGGGTCAACTACAATGAAACCTTCAGCCCTGTAGCCAAATTTCCAACTATAAGGGTCCTTCTTACCTTGGCTTTACACCGTCAATGGCCCATCCTCCAGCTCGATATATCAAATGCCTTTCTTCACGGTGACCTCCTGGAAAACGTGTACATGCGCCAACCTCCAGGCTTCGTCGATACTCAACATCCAAACTACGTGTGCAAACTTCACAAATCACTATATGGCCTCAAGCAGGCTCCCCGTCAATGGTTTCATAAACTCACTGTCGTTCTCCAACAATTTGGATTCAGGTTTAGTCGTTCCGACCCCTCCCTTCTCATTTTTCATCGCAACTCTATACAACTGTACTTCCTCATCTATGTCGACGATATCTTACTTACAGGTAATGACAAACCAATGCTGGACTCACTTCTTCAACAACTTCAGCAAAATTTCACTCTCAAACAGCTCGGGGACGTTTCCCTGTTCCTCGGCATACAAATCATCAAAACCTCTGCTGGATATTGTCTTCACCAACGCCACTATGCTCTTCAGCTACTCCAAACTTCAGGCTTCGCCGACTGCACTCCAGCACCCACCCCTCTGCCACTCAAAAACTCATCCACAACTGCTGCAGACAAGCCGTTCCATGACCCCTCCCTATACCGCAAGCTAGCGGGGTCCCTCCAATACCTGACTATAACTCGTCCGGACATCGCATTCGCCGCAAATCGCATCTGTCAACACATTTCAAGCTCTCAAGCGGTTACTAAGATACATCAAAGGCTCAATCCACTATGGTCTCCCAATTACTCTTGGCAACCTGCACCTTCACGCCTATGCAGATGCCGATTGGGCATCAGACAGCCTAGACAGAAAATCTATATCCGGATTTTGCATCTTCTTAGGCAACAACCTTATATCCTGGTCCGTCAAAAAGCAAATCACCGTCGCCAAGTCTTCTACAGAAGCCGAATATCGCTCCTTATCTGCAGCCACCTCCGACGTGTTGTGGCTACGTCGACTTGTTGATGAACTTCAAATCCCTTAGGACTCTTCCACCACCATATACTGCGACAACACCTCGGCGATTGCACTAGCCAATAACCCGGTTTTTCATGCTCGCACCAAACACATCGAAATAGATTATCATTTCATCCGTCAGCATATCAACACCGGCTCTCTCAACATAGCGCATATCAGTTCCGCCGATCAAGTCACCGACATCCTCACCAAGCCACTAGCAACTGCCAGATTCACTGAGCTTCGCCGCAAATTGACCCTTCACACTATTGAATGATCAATTTGAGGGGGCCTATTAAAATAAATTACCACGTCAGCTACTTAGGCTATTTCTATAATTACTTCCACTGTATTGCTTATAGCTTCTATATATACATCTTGTAACCTCTCTGCTAAATATACAGAATATTTCATTCTCCTCTCTTCTTCTTCTTCTTCTTCCTCTCTACTCTCTGTTCTCTCAACTTTTAGTCACCTTATGCTGTAAATTTTCGATGTGTTGTGAGCAATAGCTGAACTTTTCCATTACTATCTGATCAGGTAAGAATGCAGCTACAGTAGGCAATGCCTGATTACGTGTACTGACAATGCCTGATTAATGGGGTATGCAGCATATCACTGGGAAAGTTTACATAGGCCATAATCGATCTAAACCAACCATGGCTTAGGAAATGCACTATTCAGTTACCTAAGAAGCATGTTAGAAAACAAACCCTGAAGGAGAACTTCTTACTATCATGAATACTAGGCAGTGTGAGAATCAAGTACGAGATAGAAGCATGCAAAGGCCGTCCGAGGAGTTTTAAGAAGACAAGAACAAACAATAACAGGAGTCTGAATTAAACATTCTTTTGTAACTTTGCTCCTAACTTCTGTATTAAGGTCTGCCTTGTACTTATTAAGTTGCGAAGCTAGGTAGCTCAACCTCTTTCCCACGTCATGTATTAGAGAAATATTTGATTTCCTGCCAAACTCTGTATTTTGTTTACATATCTTGCATCATATCTAGTGTAGACACATACGAAATATGCCTTGGTTATGTTACCTAAAGACTGCATGTTGGACCCAAACAAGCTCTCACACAACCCAAAACCAGCCAACAGATCTTTGGGATGTAAATGACCTCAAGCAAGTCGACCGCCAGAAAACTTTCAAGATCAACCAACTTGAAGATCTCGTCCAAGGTCAGACTTTCAAAATACTCGACTTGTCTCTATAAGCGACTTCCCCTCCAATTGTACAATAGATATGCACAACTTGATGACCGATGATATTTTTAATTTCATTTTACAGTCATCATGTAAAGCATTAACCTAGCCCCACACTTATAAATAGGGACTCCAACGTCTAAAGCAAGACACAATTCAACAATGATCCTCTTAGAGGCGTTTTTGGTATCACTTTTTTTTCTTGATGTTATGCAATGAAGTAAAATATATTTGAAATCTTAAATATAAGATCTAACTCATTTTGATCTGTTAATTGAGAGCTTTGGCTATCAAACAAGAGGTAAGCTTTTGTATATGATGTGTGTGTGAGTTCGTCTTGTTTGGCTCAAAAGTCCCCAAAAAATTCTTAAATATAGGTTATTTTTAGTTTTATTAAATATCAAATAAGTTGATTTATATGATAGCAGTTGCGGTAACTAGTGGTGGTCACTAATGGTGATTGCCATGCCAATCATTAACAGCGGCTAGCGGTGACTGTCAGTGGTGGCCATTGATAGTAATGGTTGCTTTAAAAATACTCAAACATTGTACATGTTGTTTTGAGTGTTTTTATAAGCAACTTTATTTTCTTAACGAAAAAATAAAACAATACTAAAAAGGACACTCTAAATAAACATGCAGTTTAAAAATAAAAACAAAAAAAATAAACTTGATGCCGAACAACCTTAGGCCACATCCAATGGGCTTTCTATCTCTCTTTCTTCCTCTCAGTCTACTCAACTATGCCAAATCCTTTCCGAAACAATTCCCTCTCTCTCTCTCTCTCTCATCAACTACTTGCATCTTTTTATTGAACAATTTTCTCAACAAGTTCCAGTGACTTGGCCTGTATTCAAATTTTGCATCCCAAATCTTCTAGTAGTGTTCAGCCAACTTTGGGTCCAACATATAATTCTTACTAATGATAACATATTACTAATGATAACATATTTGTTATAATCCAAGCTGATTTTGGAGGAGGCTGCTCCTTTCTTAGCTATGTAAAGATCCTCAAAGTAACTTTGACAATTAAAGAAGTTCAACTCAAGCGAATGCATGCGAGAAAAGTCATTGGATATTCAACCAACCTAAATGATCTTCATTGAACATTTTTATGAGTATAAAATATTGCAACCAACAGGATACAAACGTACAAGGATGAACTAGCCTGAGAGGCCACAAAATGCTAGACAACAATCTTTCCGACCTTCGTCGCTAGACTATGGCCTTTCTAACCACTATCACCCGCTGACTACGATCCTTCCGACCTTCGTGGCCAGACTACAGCCCTTCTGACCTCCTTCGTCAGACAATAGTCTTTCTGACCTCCTTCGCTCGCCGACTGCGGTTCTTCTGACCATCATCACCCGATTATGGTCTTTCCGACTCTGTTGTCCGCCGACTATGGTCCTACCAACTAAACGAACATATCAATGATGATTCTTCCAATTCCTATCATGTAATGCACTCTATATGATGCATAATTGCTACATCAAACCAAGGACTTCCCTCAAGGAAGGCTCTCGTTTGTAATTGATTGCAAATACTAGTGAATTCATTCAAACTGAGCCAGGCCTCGTGGTCTTTCCTTCTTTTTCAGGGGTTTCCACGTAAAAACTCTATTGTCTCTTATAAGCGCTATACTCACTCTTTTATCTGATTGTGTGTTGGATCTTCGTACAAAGCTGAGAAGTTAAACTTTATATTTCTCTATCGTTATGAATATTCTAGGAAACAATAATAGTTAACCCGAATTCAATCTATTATTAAACAGGACAAAAATTGCAACTCAATTCCGACCTAACATGACAAAAAAGATATTTAAATATGACGAGTTAATGTTAACATGACTCAAATGAACATGATTTCCTGATTTTAACATGCTAATTCAGAGAAAATAATAAAAAATTATATATTTATGAGTTTTTCATTAAAAAAAAAATCAAATGGTTAAGTCTTTAACCAGACCATTTTTTTAGTCACTCAAACTAACCCAATTCTTACATTGGTCGACTCAAATCCAAACTTATTTTATGTCAGGTTCAAGTCAAATTTTCGTGTAGGGTCCAACATTGACACCATAGACTCCTACTTGAAAGGTAAACATGCCAATGTCTCATAACTTGATGCAGTGCCTTTGTAATAACTCATAAGCAGGAGAAATCTTTACTACTCTTTGAAACATAATGGAGTGACCTGCAATAGGTCTCTCATTATGCATTAGAATTGCTCCATTGTAAATTCACTTCAGCCTCCAATTTAATGGCTTTACAACTTTGGCAAGGCTTGCAATTTCCTCTTCAGTTGGAGGAAGGCAGCTTCATGCATTTGGCTATATTTGAATTTAGAATTTTATCTAGTCAAGGCATATAAATTTAAGGCAAGTATAGAGAAATGATTAATGAATTTATGAATGTACTAATAGGCATTCATAAAAGTCTTCGTGTAAATATTAATTGACCATTCATACCCTTGCTAAATGATGACAATTTCTTGTACCCTCCATAGCATAGTTTGATATCCTTAATAAGAAGCATTTGATGCATTGCATCAAAGTAATTAAACATGGGGCTTATGCCCATGATAAATCTCAATTCTCAGAAACTAGGGGTGTTAAAACAGGTTGACGGTGTCGGGTTTGGGTCTAATCTGTAATAATACATATTTTGATTCAGTCAAATAATTTTTTTCAGAAGTCATTATAAGTCTAAATTACAAACTGTCTTCTCCATAATATAGATATTATTGTACTCTAGTTATAATCTTTTTTCCCTAATTTTTTGGCATTGATGTAATTCCTTGAGAAATTAAACTGACACATGTAGGTACAAGTGGGTCATTATAAGTCTAAATTACAAACTGTCTTCCCCATAATATAGATATTATTGTACTCAAGTTATAATCTTTTTTCCCTAATTTTTTTGACATTGATGCAATTCCTTAAGAAATTAAACTGACATATGTAGGTAAAAGTTGGGTTTTGAGATAATCAGATGTCCGTTTTACAAATTGATTTCAATAAAATTTTCTAAATATGTTGGGTTATTTTATTGATATTTTTTTATAATTTTTAGAGCTCCAAATTCAAATATATGAAGATTGAACAAAATGCATAATTACCAAAATTCCCTTAATATATTTGAATGTAAATATCCTAATCCACTTATATGACTTTTATAAAATTCATTTCAAACTTTTCATTTTTAACAGAAATCAGTTAAGGAAAATAAGAGAGAAAAGTGAGGAGAGATAAAAGAAAAGTTAAGATTTGAAAGTCATAAAACGATTTTTGTCAGTCGATCTATTGAGAAATTTTCTCGTCTCGTTGTAAGGAATCATTACCATATTTATGATTTCAATGATTTTGTGTATTTTTTGTTTAATGCATTTAAATTTGGTCAAAACTTGCAAAAGTTGTGATATCTTGATTTTTATAAAACTTTCACTGCATAACTTTTGACATGTGATAGATGTCGTTAATATAAGCATTTTGATCGTAATATTATTAAATTTCACTAGATAAAATAAAAATTATTATATTTTTATTGTTTCTACTAATTGAATAACTAATATTTTTATTATTTATATACTATTAATACAAGCATTAGAAGTGAATGTGGGTATGTGGTTAAATAATAGCTAGTCACTATTATTATTATTATAGTACTATGATTATAATATATGTGAGGGAAAAAATAAGTTAAAATTGTTATTTACTGATGTTGGCTAAAGACTGACTGACTTGTACAAGATGGTAGGCCGACGAGCTTTTCTTTAAATACTGTGGATTGGTATTATCCTCTATTAATTCACATGATTCACTGATTGGGAGTTATAAGAAGATGATTATTGTGCCGACGGGAAAAGAATGACAACTCTATTTACTGAGCTAACGGTTTACTAATACTGATACTAATTACTAGAAAAATATTGCTTTAATTAGAATGCTTGTTACTAGTGATTCATTAATAATGTACAACTTTATTGATATTTTTTTATTTATTATTACTGTACGGATCTACTGTTATTACTAATGTTACTGTTATACTTTACTATTACTCCTACTGGCGATACTGATACATATATTATTCTTCTGATACTATTATCGATATTGTTTATGATTCACAAACACAAAAACATGTGATATATGTATACTGAGCACGCCAGATATTGTATATACTGAACATGTGATTTATATACTAAATTGACACTGATCTAGAATGACATACTGAACATGGAATCCATTGTTACTGTCAACTTTATGCAATTTTACTGCATTCATACGATTTTACTGTTGTATTGAAATGACCTCTATACAGATGTAGTGGGCTACTGAGTTATAAATTTCACTTTTTCTTCACCGTATTATTTTACTTAATTATTTTACTGGTTTCTCTATCATATTGGTCTTTCTACCGTACTATTTTACTAACTAGGAACTCTATTGATGCCTTACTGTTATCGCATACGAGTTTTACTATTCTGTGTATTGATTCATGAACTGCTATGATCTGACTGCTGATATGTATATTGCTCATTTGTCATACTTTGAGTTCAGTTGTAGGATTTGATTACTTGCTGAGTTCCTGAGCTCATTATATATGATTAAATTATTTCAGGTCGGAGAAAGAGAGCAAAGGTGCGAGATTGATCAGGATCCTTCAAGTTTATGTTCTTGTTATTTTAGTTATTCTTTATACTCATGACAAATTAGTTGTGATAGATTGTATAGATATTAAGTAGTGTACATGATTTTTGGAGAAATGAATAATATGTATATATTGATGTTTTGATCAACATTTTATTTTCGCTAGTATTTATATTGATAAAAAAAATAAGGTAGCTCTGGTTGTTGTATAGTAAAAGATAAAAATATATATAATTCTTTCAAATTAGATTATAGGGCGTCACACAAGTCGAATCCAGTCAACTCGAACTCACTCTGTTTAATAAACGGGTCAAAAACACCAACCCGAACCTGACCTTCTAGCAACATGAATGACCAAAACACGACCCATTAACCCGTTTTGATTTTAAAAAAAAATATATAATTAATTAACTATAAGTTTAAGATATTTGATAAGAAAATAAGAAGTTTATACCCACAGGTTAAAAATATAAAAATTAAGGAAAAAATATATTAAACAGCTCATTTTCGAGTCAAAAACGGGTTCGCAGGTTAATCCGAATCTGACCCGTTTATTAAATGAGTGAACACGAACCCGAATTTTTTGAGTTAGATTGGCAGATTAACACTCAAAATAATTCTTACATATTTTTATTTTTTCTTAAACAAAAGCAATTTTTTGCCAAAGACAACTGCCCACCACCAACACCAACATAAACACCAACACGATCCTATGCACTATTCAACAGAAATAAAAATAACACTATTTTATTATATTAAATATATTTTTTATTTTATAATAAAATACAAATTAAATTAAATTAAAATTTAAAAAATAAAGAAAAGATCCCACATGGCCTCAGTGTTCTTTTTCCTTCAAGAACATTTTTTCTGATATTTATTTGACCAAGTTTGTATGAAAATATATTCAGTTAAATATAAGTTCACATAAGATAGTTTCTAGCATGAAACAACCCTTAAATAATCATTAACATTAAAAACTAACACAAATAATCCCAGCAGACAATCATGATCCTAAATTCTGCTATGTCGTTGAAAGGAAAAACCAATCTAAAATTTCAAATAAAAGAGTTAAAAATTCAAAATTTGTATAATATACGTAATTACATGAGCATTTCAAATAAAATTTTATATAAACTTTTTACTCAAATTTAGGAAAAATTATTCTGTGCGGAGTCCAGATGCCATTCGGACTCCAATGAAAATCCGTCACATCAGATACTGAGCCGCGGTCGGTACACTCGGTGCCGCTAGGATACTGAGCATACCGGACGGAAATACCGTCCGATATCGGCACAGAATAATCTCTCCAAATATAGAGGAGCAAGCACCCGTCCCCCTACAAATCCTCCCCCTCATGGGCAGAGCTATGGAGGAGAATGTGGGGGTACAAGCCCCCCATTCCAAGGATATATATATATATATATATATATATATTATTTATATTATAATAATAATTATTATTATTTTAAATATAATTAATCATCTTCATTCTTTTATTCATCCATTCACTATAATTTTTATATGATAGAAATTACGTTACAATTTTATCATGATAAATTAAAATTTTAAAAATTTTTAAGATCAATGCTTTTAATATAAGTAGAAAGAGGTTTTTTTACTATGAGTATTATTAAAAATCTATAACAAAATAAAATTAGAGGTTAATGGATATATTTTAATCAATTGTATTGAGAAATAAATATTCGAAAATATTGATAATCAAGTAAACATTTAACTCGTTTAGAATATGAAGAGTATGCATTATAAATTATAATTTTTTTCATCTTATATTTTATTTTTTATAATAATAAGTCAAAAAATATATTTTTTAAAGCCGTTAATGTCGGTATTAAGCATGAATGAAAAAATATTGAGAAATTTTAGAAAATTTTTATTTGTGCCTGAAGAAGAAACTGGAGGAAAAAATACCTGTAGCTTTGGGGCCACTGGTGAGACGACAAACGTTCCCCACAATGTTCCGCCTCGCTTCCGCCGTCACTTCCATTGCTCTCCACACCGTCATCACCATCCCCGCAGCCAATACCGTCCTCCACGAACAGTTCGACGTCCTTCTCAGCCATCACCAGTACAAAGCTCTAGTTGGCAGAGAGAAAAAACGTGAGAGAGGAGGAGATTGAATGAGACCAGAACGATGCACCGGAGAAGTGAAAAGTCCCTGCCGGCGCTTCGACGCCTTTCCATGGCCACTTATATGGAAGTTCCGGCACGTTAGGGGCGGAGATGACCTACAGTCTGAACAGATTAATGGGAAGAACATGGCAATAGCTTCACGCCACCTGCTCATCATCCCCGGCCTCCGCGCCGGAAAACAGAGCTGATGAGATTTGTGCACAGCTTCAGACTGACGAGATATTCATAGAATTAATTACAAAAAAATAATATTCTTAGGACTAACGTAAAATATCTTTATATTCACCGTTTTTGTAAAATAATTTTTTTAAAAAAATTACAGAAAGCGCTGGTCTTTACGACTGATGAGATGGATAAATTATTTCGTGCGGACACCGGATGTGTCTAGAGATTAATAAAAATACGTTACGTCATCTCAAAAATGTATCGCACTGGGTACCGAGCTCGGTACCGTGCTCAGTACTGCTCGGTACCGCGCTCGGTACTTGAGCGGTACCGGATGGAAAGAACTGTCGGTGTCCACACAGAATAATCTTTCGATGAGATGATGCGATATTTGCAGAACTACTTAACAATATATGAAAAAATTTTAAATTAAGCATAACTAACAATTGTATTAAGCATACAAATCTATTTAAAAAAATTAAAATTAGGTAAAGTCATTTGTTTAATGGGCGATTTAGACCTAGTCAATTAGTCGTGGCAGGTAACACGTGGCACTCTTACCTGCTAAATGAAAGTTTGTAAGAAAATATTTTGTTCAAGTAATTTTTCTCATTGCAAATTCGAATTTTTTTCTTTAAATTTGGAGATGCAGAACTTTTTCTAAAAAAAATTTAATTAGGATAAAATCTATTCTAACCGCCCCAATGAACCTAATTTGGCAATGTAGAATTTCTTGAATTTTTTTTTCTTTTTTTGTAGCAAAACGATTTCAAATTTCAAATTATATCATATTTTTATCGCTTAATTGATATAACCTATATAATGTCTAAGGAAGTTAATTCTACCGATTTGTATATTATAGGGAAGTTATTATTTGTAGTAATAGTTGGTCTTATTATTATATGTTTTGCATCAGTATAGTAATAGAAAGAAAAAAAAGTATAAATTAATAATTATAAATTTTAACTTTTTGTGATTTATTAAAATTTCTTAGTGAAACATATTAGTTCAATGATATCTGCACGAGGAGCAACCTTCATGCTAATGTATGGAGGTGAATTACAATCAGATGCAAAATTTGTGCCAACATATTATGGGAGTAGGAATTGTTCTGTACAAGTGTCAAGAAACATCAACTTAGAGCAGATTTAGTTAAGGAATTCTGAAAGCACTGAAATACGACGCATCAAAGTATTCTGGGAACTTAGTTTGTCGAGTGCCTGTAGGGAATGAGTTTGTCGCTTCACATGTTGAAGATGATGAGGTGTGAGAAGTTTTGTTATGCTAGGCTAGTGTAGAATTCCTAATCATGTACATGGAAGTTGAAGCGCTGAGCTTGACGAGAGGTAATACTGAGCCTCAAAATTCCCAAATGTATGATCCTTCGGGCCTTGGTGAAAGGGTTGAAGTGTTTGATGGTGCGTCAAGGCTCCCTACAAAAGAAGAGCCTACTGACCAGTAAGTTCACTATTACGCATATTATTAATTATATATATAATATATCAATTTTTCATTGACTAGTAAATAAAGAATAATGGTTTCAACATAGTGATACGGAAATCCAACAATGGCAGGAAGATCTTGGGCCTTCAACACAATCAATCCTTATGTTGAAGATGGTTACGAACTATGAGTAGTGGGTCTAGCGAGCAAGGTTCTGATGATGCAAATGATTTTTTATCATATTGAATGATGGCAATATAATGGACAATGAAGATATACGTAACGTCATCCAGACTTACTATTCTAGAGCAATCAGCATTGAGGATGCAATGATTGCCAATAATAACTATGCTGACATATATAAGATTGCACAACAGTGGGATCAAGCGATTGAGTTTGAGGATGCCTCTAGCGGGGTTGCAACAGATGATGAATTCTTGATTCCTCCCAAATTAATGGAGGGAAAGTGTTTCATACAGAAGTTTGATTTACAATTTTTCGTGCAAGGATAGTCAATTAGGAATAATGTTTAATATGTTGTTATCACTTCAAATAGAAATAAATTTACCGTTGCATGTGCAAAGCATGATTGCTCGATGGTTCCTTGCCTATGACGGTTGCATTCTGCTCTATGTAAATCACTTGGGCAACATATGGAAAATTTCATCCATCAAACACCAACATACATGTGCCACTCCAATTCTTGAAGTTGGGCACCTTTAGTCCAACTCACAGTTCATAAGTTTCTACATACTACAAACTATTAGAAAACAAATGGACATGAAACCCAAAGAAATAATAGGTCAAATAAAAGCTAAGTTCAATATAAAAGCTTCCTACATGAAGGCTTAGGATGCAAGGCGGAAGGCTATTAAAATTATTTTTGACAATTTGAAGGACTCTGAATTTGTTCATGAATTTTGTTGCCTTTGTTATGCCAGAGACTGTGTATAGAATTCAAAGCATAGACACAAATAGATTTCAAAGAATTTTCAGCCAAAATAGCATGATAACAATCACTAATCATCTATTATTGCTCATTACAATTGGGTGCAACAAACATTTATCACGCTAACTGTAATGTAACATTCATTTATAAACTCACTCTCCTATTAATTCTCACTACTTATACAATATCTAATCATTAATAAAATATGAATTTAATTAATTCTTAATAAAAATAACAATTTTTTTCATTTTTTTTAAAAAAATTAATAGTGTAAGTCGCCCGTTGATCGGGCGACTTACCGAAGTCGCCGATTAGATGGGTAACTTATGTTAAATTTAATTTTCTTCTGATAACAACTAGCTACTCAGCAATGTCTACTCAGCACAAGTCACCCGTTTAAAAAGCGACTTTGCCTATTTTTAAATTCTCTAAAAAACGTACTTAAATGCTTAATACATATTTTAATTGTGCTTAGTTTAAAAAATTTTCCAACAATATATATATATATACATACATGGGCGGATCCCCACTCATGTGAGGGTGGGCAAATGCCCACTCTCAAGAAAAAAATTTAATTTAAAAAAGGATAATTTTGGAATTCTGCTCCCCCCACAAAAAAAATAATTTTTTACCCTAATATGACCCATCTCGCATTGTTTGTTCATCCATCCGAAGTTCCGAACATTTTCTCTTCACAAATAAATGATAAAAATTTCCTCTTATAAATTTGATAGCATTATATTGATTAATTTTTTAAAAAAAATTATTTTATTATAATTACTATTTCATGTTATTATTATTTTTATTTTATTTTATTTTACTTTACTTATTTTATTATATTTTTATTATTATTATCCTCCTCCTCTGATTAATTAAAATTTTGCTCACCTTGAAAAAAGAAACTATATCCACCCCATATATATATATATATATATATATATATATATATTATTATTATTATTATTATTATTGTCAGGTCTCAAGTTTTGAATAAGAAAAGTAAAGGGTTGCATTAGATAATCGACAACCAACATAAAATTTTGAATAATCATGATGACATGAATCCTTTAATATTTTCATTTGTAATAAGGCCTTCGCAGACAGGTAATTAAATATAAATGAATGCCATTAAAGCACTTGCTGGAAGAAATAAAAAACTAGGCCGAGCATATAGATCTTCTCCGAGCACGTCCATTAATGGTGCTGAAACCATTGTCTGCAGCACTAAATTCCATGCACAACCAATGAAAAAAATAAAAATAAAAAAAAAGATCTTAGTATGAAATCCTCGAGTAATTCCCTATACAATTTTTGTCCAAATTAAATAGATTAAACATTTTATATTCATCCCATCATACACATTAAATTTAAATTAGATCTCTCAAAATAAATTTTAACTATCAATTAAGAGATCTTGAGTGAAATTTGCATATGTGATGAGTATAATTTTGCATTAATTAGCTCAAAAATCCCATAAAAAAAAGGCAAACAAGCTACAAAATATCTTAGCTAATACTGAGGTTCATGACATTGTGTTTTGGATTTGAAAAAACATCTAGTCTTATTTTTCTTAATGAATTCCAATCTGCTCACACGAGAAAAAAAAAAGCAGAACTTCGAATCGATTATCCAGAGATAGAGCTACTCTCGAGCTTTTATGTTGTTTTCCTTCAATAATGAAGTACATAAAATATTTGCAGCCTTTAAACCTTTAAAAAGAAAAGATTTGAGATAGCTTTGATTAATTTTAGGACTCTATGACGGAACCTGTATATCAATAGTGCTTCACAATCTTTGAAATTGAACTGTAGGTCCCCATAATTGCACTGATGAAGCCCACAGCTACAATAACCACGCATACAGTAACCTGAACATTTTAAGCATTAAAAAGCATTCATGGCATCATCAGTTCAACTCATTGAATTCCAAAGGTCAAAGATTCATTAAATAAATTTCTGGGTAGTGCTCTTCCCGCAACTACTTCAGAAAGAATGACCTGAGAACTATAATTGAATGAATTGTTGACAAGCAGAGATGGTAAAAAGGAAATAGAACGGTGAGGAAGAGAAAATCGACAGTATGTTACCTGCAAATTTGTGGCTTTGTTCCTTGATATCTTCAAGAAGCATAAGGTTGGCATTATGATCGCCTGCCAAAGGTATTATCAAATGATCCATTTCTATTCACCAAAAATTATTCATATTTGATAATTATAAGATGAGGAAGCAGCGTTCATATCAGAAATATTAACAAATATAACTAATAAAATATTGTTTCTGTTTTTGGCACTTCAATCAGCGAGGTTGTAATTTGTCAATGTGTTGTTAACATTAGGTTAACTTTTCAGACTACGTGTGACTGCCTGATCAATGGGTATGCACTATGCAGCATCTCAGTGGGAAAGATTACATAGGTCATAACTGAAATCAACCACCGATACAAGTATGGTCACAAATGCTCGGCTACAAGATAGCTTCTGATTAACAAATTCATTTAAAATTCATTATACAAAGCAATTACCAGACCCCACACCTACGAATAATGGGTCCAACGTTTGATGCAGGACATGGGATTCAAGGCGGTTTTCTTATGCCACATCCAAAAGGATTTATCATCTCTCTTTCTCTCCTTACTCAATTAGATCGGATCCTTGTCGCATCAACTCCCAAAAGAAAGTCAAGTGACTTCACCTCAACAATCCTGATATTTGCACTTCTATGTTATTGGAATCAACCATTTATCTTATTGTAAAGTTAATCAAACATATAATCATCTCAAATATGCAAAATCATATGGAGTTAATATCAATGTATGGTTAACTGCAAAAACAGGAGAAAGAGCATACCACTAGTATACTGAATAGAGAGCCAATCAGAGACATCACAAGACCTGCACGGCAAATATGTAAAGGACTGTAATTTAGTTCATCTCAAGAAACTTTCATGTAGACAGTGACATAAATAAAACGTATTCCAGCTCAAGCAAGCACTGCTGCCCCATACAAATTTCTAACTAGGAGGAAAAAAACGATATAGTTTCAAGCCTCAACAATAAGTTACTTCGATGTATGGTAATACAATACATTGATGATAAGTAGACACATTTAAACAATCAGTATAGTTGAAACATAGCCTTAGATGATTTAGGCTTCATTTGGGACGAGAAGCCTCCGTCAACTCCGCTCCTTGCAAAGGGCAACTGGCTTTCATTCGACGATTCATATCGAATCTGTCGAGTAGGTGCCAGCCTTTTTCAAAATTGATGAAGAAGGATGTTCGCTTCAAATGGGATGAAGAATGTCAAGAAGCTTTTGCTAGCATCAAAAGATACTTGTTGAATCCACCCATTCTCGCAGCGCCAATTCCAGGAAAGCCTCTTATACTGTATACGGCTGCATTAGAAGAATCCCTCGGAGCATTGTTGGCCCAGCACAATGAAGAGGGCAAAGAAAATGCACAATGAAGAGGGCAAAGAAAATACTTTATTATATCAGTCAGAGATTAATCGGAGCAGAGATGCGTTATTCTCCGATTGAAAAGCATTGTCTGGCGTTAATCTTTGCAGTCCAGAAACTCCGCCACTATATGCTCTCCCACAAAATCACCTTGATATCAAAGATCGATCCGCTGAAGTTCTTGATGACAAGACCAGCGTTGACAGGTCGTTTAGCAAGGTGGGCAGTGCTATTACTGCAATTTGATATAGTGTACATGCCATAGAAGGCGGTAAAGGGACAAGCTTTGACAGATTTTTTCGCCGCGCATCCAATTCCTGCAGACTCCCCGCTCAATGATGATTTGCCTGATGAACAAATCATGCAGGTCGAGGAAGAGGAGAAACCTCAATTTTGGGAGATGTATTTTGATGGGGCATCATTGATCAAATCTCCCCGACCCCCAAATCTTCCAAAGGCCCAAGCCGGCATCGGTCTTGTCTTTATAGAACCCGAGGGAGGTATCATGAAATTCTCGTTCAATCAAACTGAACCTCAGACCAATAATGAAGCCGAATACGAAGCTCTAATAGCGGGACTGGATATTGCAATTGGTGTCCAAATCACCCTTGGACGACGCAACCCATTGCTGCCGACAAGGATCCTTCAGTCAGGTTGGATCGACTATCTCCTCTGACTAAGTAGACCAGGGACCACGATGGCCCGGGATGACGGAACTATGGGATCTTGATCGAGTCCATCATCCATTCCCCCACCATCCGCTTTAAGTGCAAGATGGTGAAATTTCCAATTCTAAATATCAAATCTCTAAATTTTCCAATACCCTAAACTCATTGCTGCTACTATATGCCAGACTCACATATCTCTACGTATCTGATTGACGACTAGCCTTAACCGAAAGTTCTCTCTTGTGATCGGGAGGGGTAATTAACTATAGGGGCTTGCGCCTATAGGAAACCAGAACTCAGATCATAAAGTCCTCGCAAAATGAGGGCGAAATCTCTGGGTAGAAAATTTACCCTGGAACTTAGTTCGTTAAAACTCCCCCCGAAGAAAACAATGCGGGCGGAGGTTGGGGCCGAATTTTCGGAGCCCACACTTATGAAGAATGCGAAAGCTTGCCTACAAGCAATGACAAAATCTCCTAACTTTGGCTGCATAAACAATCTACAAAATATACTAAATGATGAACTCAAAGTAGGCAAAATGAACTACACATCTCTCATATATACAACAATTGAAATATAATTCGCCTTCAATAAACGCCATCGATCTGCAACACTCGTACAGGAGGACAAACTGCGTTATTTTCTTTAAACTCCAAAGTAAAACGTAGCGCACATTCAAACAATGAACTCTTGCACGAACGTTTAAATTTTAAATATTTTAAAATCTCTCCTCATACATTAAAATATAATTTTCTAAATTTAAATGCAATGCATTGAGAAGCGTGTTGATGCCTTTAGGAGCATGCAACAGCCTTGGGAAGCAAGTGATAAACTCAAGAAGAGTGATACCGCCTTGAGAAGCAAGTCACTACCTCGAGAAACATGCAATAACCCAATGACGCACACTACATTAAAAAGTATGCCAATGCATCAAAATACGTGCAAGTGCATCACGTGAACACATCAAAAAGCATGCACGTTAATTTAAAAAGAGCTTTCAATTCTATGCATGTGCTCCGACAAATGTGCTAAATGTGAAAACACAAATGTCTAAGAATGTTATGTGGGATTAAAAGCTCATTAATGTAAAATTATATTTTCAAACTAATCACCCGTATGGGCTCCGACTATCGCATATAACTCCTGATTCAAAGGTCTGAGAATGCTCCACAGGTTAAATTCCAAGTCGATTCCTCCTCCTTGAAAGGACCGGAGTCGATATGACTCAAATCAACAAGCGAACGCCTAATCACAAATCTACCAGGAGATTTTGTATAAAAGTTCACATTAAGCCTTCAAAGCCTATTTAAGTGAATTTCATCATAAAAATATAAACGCACCTAGAGGAAACCAAAACTCAGATCTTAAAGTCCTCGTTAAGAGGGCAAAATCTATATAATGTCTTATCTAATCTAATTTGCCTTCTGAAAATTTTCCCCATAACATAATCTATTAAAACTCTCCCCGAATATTCATTGAGAGGATGCAGCCCCAAAAAACTTAAATTTTCGGAGCCCACAAAAGTCTAGATTTTTATTGATAAAAAGCTCCATAAATTACATGTTGTAGGTATTTAGTTATAAATTTATCATCCCTAAGTTGATAATAGGGTTGGCACAAATTTTTCCAAGTTTACTTTGGTAATCAAAATTCAAGTCTCAATTTGCCTAGAAACCATACACATCAAATAGATGCTCTAGAACTGTCGAATTAATTAGATTAGGGCTTCTAAATAAAATTAATTAAAGGTATAGTATGAATTCATGCACAGGGAGTTAAGGACTCACAATTCACACAACTTTTTTTCTTCAAAGTTAAATTGGCAATACTTGAATCTAAATCCAACCAATGATGAAATGAATGAAATGATATGAGAAATTCACTAAAGATTTAGAATGACAAAATAATTGACCAATAGTAGTTTAATTTCCACAAATTAAATTTATGATGTGCTAAATTTATACACAATCAAGAGCACTCATAAACTAATATCAAATTATTATATGAAATAAAAGCAATAAAAGCAAGGAAAGAAATTTCAAAATGAAACAAAAAAAAAAAACAAACCTCATACTAGTATTAAGAAATGACTCAAAATATACTTTTATTTTGAAAATCAAAATTCTATTGAGCCAAAGTTAAAAATTAGATGCCTCCGTATATATTTATAGACTCCTCGGTCCTTGGACAAGTTAAATATAGTTAGTAATTCATATTTTTATTTTAAATCTCAAGTTCTTATTCATTTAGCCAACTCAAACTTTTAAGCCGCATTCACAACCTTCTCACTATCATGTGGGCTATTGCTTCACATAAATATCTCATACCGTCTCAAAAATTGCTCACAATTGAAGGAAAAAGCAGCTTGTTGAAATGAGAGAAAAGTCAGGCTAATTCACGCCTTCAACCAAAATCAAGAGGAGATAAAACCAAGTGCTACAACTGCACTTAAGATAGATAAGGACAAAATCCACAACTCAACTTCTAGCCACAAAAATAAAAAAACTGTAACCAACAAGGAATCCCCACATTTGGAAGAGGGCAAATCTACCAACTGAGAAATAGTAAATGCAATTTAGCACCCTGCAATTAACTCCAAATCCGCCCCCTTCATTTTAAGAGATTCCAATAGATATCCAATCACTCGTCTCATCAAAGCTGCTGGAAACAGAAACCACATTTTAAGATCAATCCCTTTGTCATTTCATCTTCATAGACAGTTGCCAAATAGTTGTCTTCCATGTACACCAAGACCAATATGGATAGCAGAGAAATGTTGTTGCATGAAGTGGTTTGATATTCATTCGATGGATTCCTCAACCGCTGTACAAAAAACTTCTTCTCCTTCTATCAATTAACATTAGCTAAAACAAACTCTTCTATTCTCTTCAAGTTGGGATTAATTTGAAAAGCACGTTAGCCAATTTTGACAATTATTTTCTTCATAAATTTCCTGGTGGAACGCACCTTTGTTTGCTTCTCGTTTTTGGTCAGCTTTTTTGTTCATACTTCATGTGCTAAAACTCATCTTGAAGGTTGATGGTCGGCGACTGCAGGCCGACGTGCACGACATTGTCGGCTTCTACTTAATGAAAGAAGGGAGTGGAGCCATGGCATCATGAGCGAGAGACAGTGAGACCAAGCAAGTGGCTATGATTCATGCTGGGGGGTGGGCGTTAGGTCTTCATCAGCAAACTCTCTTGCGACTTCTCCATCACAGCCCGTCAGTCGCCAATGCCTTCATCAGCGAGTTCCCAACAAGGCTTTCTCGCTTCTTTGTGGTCGATTCAGGTGAACGGGAAGGAGCGGACAAAGGGAAGCGGTGGGTGAAAGAAAGAGAGTGGGCATTTTGTGCAGTTCAACGAAAGAAGGCGAGGAAGATGTGCTTCGTGAGATCGTGCTGGAACGGGCAAAACACCAGAGCATGAGAGATGGCGCGGGTTGCATTCAAAAAGAGGGAGAAGTGGCTACCAAATGAAAAGGAGTTGGGAACAACGGTTTTGTTTAGGTTTTATTTATTTATTTGGGCGTGAACAAGATGGGACGTTGCGAATGAGGTGGGTCAGCGCCGAATTGATAGTGAATTTTTTAGGGAATTTGACGGTAGCAGCGCTGGAATATGGGGTGGCTCGAAGGATTTAATTTTTTTAATTTTTTTGAGAAGATATGTGTATTGACATCCCTCTACAAACCTTCATCATACATACATATATAAATTAATAGATATGCGTCGTCATCTCCGCATTTTAATTTACCTCTTCGAACTGCTTCTTAAAACAACTTATTATAAAAAAATTAAAATTTTTATATTAAAAAATTAATTTAAAAAATAGTAAAAAGTTCATCCCAAACGAAGCCTGTCTTTATACTTGGATGTAATTTTCTTTATTTTATTTCTTGTGCATGCTAATTTTATTTTAAAATTTAAAACTTTTATTCATGCAATAAATTTGACGAAGCAGGCGATTATTTTCAACATGTTTTCCGTGCAATATTTTTTATTCTTTGAGTTTGGCTTTATCTTCTTCTCTATCCATGGTTGTCAACTATAAGGGTCATCTTAGTTTGGAGATTATTTTAAAATTTAGGGCCAACCTACAATTGGCTAAAAATTATAGCATGGGACTTTATAACTCTTATCATCTTCTAACTCTTCTCTTAAAAACGCATTAAAAACAATTCCCAATGCTTGTACTTAAATAGACACCTCATTTTGATTGCTTTGTTAAATCTCGTCATCCTAATTTGGATTGATTCTTCACATCAAGAAATTTACTATGTCAATCAATATATTTGTACTCCTTTGATTTTATTTTTGACAAATCATTTTAAATGGATATTACTACTACTCTCCGGGCCATCAATGGTTAGACTTTTGATCAAATTGGATATTTCTTTCACTCCCAAAAGAAATAAAAAAATTGAATTAGCTCTACATTTAATGGCTACGAATAGGACGTTTGATTTTGAAGGCAAATCCTCTTATTATTTGTCATGCAAATATTTAACCACAAACTTTATATTTCACAGCACACCCAAAGCTACAAAAACCTAGTAATTATTGCACTGGAGATCCATCATCTAATAAAATTATATCATCCAATGCAATGGTTTCCATCAACTTATGTTGTGGTTTGCACTCAAAACATGGAATCAACTTTGGATCCTACCATTAGATCAATGCATTCTAGGGTAACTAGTCCAGCTTTTGCAACTACTCACATAATCTCATGGAGTTCTTCCTTCTAATGGTCTTCTTTGTGTTGGGGATATGAATTGTGAGTGATCCAAGCTCCTGTTTTATGGTCATGATGCTAATATCTGTAACACAAAGGAGCGTGTAGACAAGAAGTTGCTCACTGTGGAAGAATACCAAAAGAGTTTTACATCGCAAGCTCCAAGTTAAATAATTTTAATGTAGTCTCTAAACATTTTTCTGTGCTTTTAGCCATGTCAGTGAATTCTATTTGGTCTTCATTTCATCTAGCAATATTTTGCTATTTCTTTGTATTGTACTCTTTTCATTGAATGATAATAATAAATCTTATTTTTGTTTAAGAAAAGAAATCTTAAAGGTCTAGGATTTCTAATGCAACTACAATGATCTAACGAATGCATTTCACTCAAAAGAAATAAGAATTTGCATATCAAAGACATTAATTACACAGATATTCAATTTTTTTTAAGTAAACTCAAAAATAAATGAAAGAGGAAACCAAACTTCTATCAAAAACAACCCTTGTAACACTAACAACAAAATGATTAGAAAAAAAAATAAGCAAAAGAGATCACCAAATAGAAAACAATCAAGATCTTACAACAGAATAAGGAAATATCTTTCCCCAAACAAACTGTCGCACCTATACTAGACTAGAAAAAAAAAAATCCCAAATCCAATAATCGCACACACAAATTTGAGAAGTACAAGTCCAAAACTTTCTTGGACAAAAGCTCCTTAAACTACATGCCACATGTATCTCTTTGTAGTTTTCTATCCCTATGACCGAAAATATGATTGGCATAAAAACATCCCAATTTTATTTAATGATCCAAATTTAAATCTCAATTTATCTTGACTGGTTGAATATAAATTCCGAACAACAACGATAAACCATAGCTAAAGCTTTATCTATTGCAAACCGAAACTACAAGTTGCGATATTTTGAACTAGAAACTCCCAAAAAAAACACGACGTCACACAATCACGGAACATACCGAAAATAGTGGTGAATGCCGAATTCTCATTTACCCTCCCTTAGGTGATAAAAATGACAAGGTAATCCCAGGTAACGTGAAACCGCATAGGAATGTCAAAAAAGACAGCTTGAACTGCAGCAGTTGAACCTGGATTCAACCATAACCAAACTAGCACGAGTCTATGCAAACCACAAAAACTAACCTAGCATTATGTTAGACTGGTCCCTAGTGGACCGGTCCAATTCAAACTGGTCCCTAGGGGAGTGGTTCTTGTTTACTCCAGGAGGGGCGCAGCAAAGAGAGAGAGAGAGAGAGAGAGAGGAATAGAGTCCACTTAAACTTCAAATTCAAACTCTTTGAAGGGAAAGGAGGGGGCGGCAAGGGCTCTTTAGTCATTTGGTTTGATTAATTAATTGTGTGCTTTAAGTAGGATGAGGGAATTAGGATTGGGGTTATGTTTTGATTATTGTGTTCTTGTGAGAGTTCTTCTTAGTGTCTTGGGCTCTAGATTCTTCTAGAGATTGGGAGAGAACGATCCTCCTCTCGAATTGAGGATCAATTGTATCTTTGTTTTCGTTATTTCCGTTAGTTCTCTCTTTTACAATCAAATTATTTTCCACCAGATTTTGTGTGAATCATTTGTTGTTTTTCTCTATCTTTGTTAGGGTTTACTTGAAATATTCAAGTATTTCCTATCAAATTGGTATTAGAGCAAGTCTTGGGACCATCGGGGGCTGATTTTTTGAAATTTCAGTGGAGAAATTGCATCCGGAGGAAGGAACTTTTGCTGATTTTTGGAGTGAAACCCAAAATTTTTATGGCGGCCAAGAAGTTAGGCACGTTGGAGGAACGCTTGGAAGGAGAGATGAGCCAAATCAAAGCCATGATAGAAGATCGAATCTCATCCGTGGAAGACAAAGTTTTCAATCTTCATACGATGATGAAGAAGTTATTGGAGAATCAAATTCAAATGGCGACATCGGAGGCAAAAGAACCGGTGGGGAAAACGACAAATTCGGATTGTCGTAGAAGAGACGATGAAGTGGAAATCATGAAGGAATAAGGTGGAAGGTATGGAGGAAGGCATGAGTATGGGGGGCAACACTCAAGGGGTGTTGGTTAGAAAAGAAGAAAAGGGGAACACGGAGAAGGGGTGCTAATTTTAAATAAAAGAGGGGGGAAAAGCGAAAAGGGTTTGTGTGTGAACGTAGGAGGGAAGATAGGGGAACATGGCGGGGGGCGAGCACATAGGAGAGGGGGAATTATGGAGGAATAAGGGGAAACGGGAGATCAGAAGGTGAGGAAGCTGAAAATGCCCATTTTTTAAGGGGAGGACGCACATGGGTGGATTTACAAGGTGGAGAGGTACTTCGCCGTCAATGGGCTAACAAAGGAGAAGTTGACAGCAGCAAGCCTATGTTTGGAAGGGAAGGCGCTGTCATGGTACCAGTGGAGAGACCAGAGGAGACCCCTACGAAGCTGGAGAGAGTTCAAAGATTGTTTAATAGAACATTTCCAAACCGACAGGGGAGGAGACTTCTATGAGCAATTCTTTGCACTGGTGTAGGATGGATCAGTAGCAGACTACCATGAGAGGTTTGAGCATCTGGCCAATCGGGTGGAGCGTTTTTCAGAGACGGCATTGGAAGGGAACTTCCTGAAGGGGCTCAAATCAGATATCAGAGTTGCAGTGAAAGTCATAAGGCCTCGTGACTTGGGAGAAGCCATGAAGTTGGCACAGCTGGTGGAGAACCAGAGGTATCATGAGAGGGGAGCCAGGAGCAGTAGTTCAGGAGGCTCTTATAGGACGACGACCACTCTTTTAGCACCCAAGGGTCCGACAACAGGAGGGTTTCCTGAGACCACTAGGGAGAAGCCAGTAGGACGAGGTAGTGGGGGAACTTTCAAGAGGCTGATAGAGAAGGAGGTGCAGGAGAAGAGGGCTAATTTTATGTTATGTTTTAGGTGCGATGAGAAGTATACTCCAGGGCATAGGTGTAGGGACCGAACTCTTCAAGTTCTCATCATCTGTGATGACGAGGAAACTGAGGAGGGAGGCGAGTAGTGGAAGAGATGGAAGAGAAGATACATCTGGACCTGATAGAGGTTTCCCTAAACTCTGTGGTAGGATTCACTACGAATCATACCATGAAGGTTAAGGGTGAGATAGAGGACGGGAGGTGATAGTACTGATTGATAGTGGGGCAACCCATAATTTTATTTCCACTCAGATCGTCGACCAACTATGAGTGAAATTGGTGGACACCAGCTATTATGGGGTGATGACGGGCACGAGAAAGGTGGAGAAAGGCCAGGGGATTCATAAAGGGGTGATGTTGACCATCCAGGGGATTCAGGTGATGGAGGATTTTCTCCCACTAGAGTTGGGAAGTATAGATGTTATCATGGGGATAAAGTGGTTATAGATCTTGGGGGACACCAATGTTAATTGGGGAGCACTCATGATGGAGTTATTGAAGGATGGAAGGAGGATGGTGATCAGGGGAGATGCGGGGCTCTCCAAAGTCATGGTATCTCTCAAAACCATGGTGAGAAGTATACAAGAGGTGGGGGAAGGTTTTTTAGTATTGCTGCACCGACTAGAGGGAGTCTGATTGGAGGAGGGAGGAGATATGCCTCTCTCAGTACGGCCGTTGATTCAGCAATTTTATGAGATTTTTCAGCCACCTCAAGGATTGCCCCCACCGCGAGAGCAGAAGCATGTTATCACCTTGAGGGAAGGTGTATCACCCATCAACGTTAAACATTACCGCTATTCTCAATTTCATCAGAATTAGATTGAGAAGTTGATTAGAGCAATGCTGGAGGCGGGGATTATCAGGCTCAATGTTAGTCATGTTTCTAGTCCAGTATTACTAGTTAAGAAAAAGGATGGCAGCTAGAGATTTTGTGTGGACTACAGGGCGGTGAATAAGGAGACTGTGCCAGACAAGTTTCCTATACCAGCGATTGATGAGCTTTTGAATGAGTTGAGTGGGGCAGTGATCTTCACCAAGATAGATCTGAAGTCAGAATATCATCAGATCAGAATGAAGAAGAAAGATGTGCCCAAGACTGAATGAAGAAGGAAGATTTGCCCAAGACTGCTTTTAGAACTCATAAGGGGCATTATGAGTTCCTAGTGATGCCTTTTGGCCTTACTAACGCTCCAGCCACATTCCAATCTCTCATGAACAAAGTCTTCAGACCTTACCTCAGGCAATTTGTCTTGGTGTACTTTGACGATATCCTAGTGTACAGTAAGGCATAGGAGCATTAGGAGCACTTGAGGAGGGTGCTAGAGGCGTTGTAGGAGCATCAGCTAAGGGCCAACCCGAAGAAGTGTTGTTTTGCCCAGACTAGTGTGGAGTATTTGGGCCATATTGTGTCCAAAAAGGGGGTGGCAGCAGATCAGTCAAAAATTGAGGCTATGTTGAGATGGCCATTACCTAAGAATCTGAATAAGCTGAAAGAATTCTTAGGACTGACGAGATACTACAAGAGGTTCGTGAAAGAGTATAGCACCATAGCATGGCCACTAACAGAACAATTGAAGGACGGATTCCTATGGGGAGAGGCAGTTACAGCAGCTTTTGAGAGTTTGAAGAGGGCTATGACGATTGTACCAGTCTTAGCTCTACCAGATTTCACTCAGGTCTTCATAGTGGAGATAGATGCTTCAGGGTATGGATTGGGGGCAGTGCTCATGCCAAACCATCGACCTATTGCCTATTTCAGCCAGGTGTTGACAGCAAGAGCCAGGTTGAAATCAATCTATGAGCAGGAGCTGATTGTCATCGTACTAGCCATCCAAAAGTGGCGGCCATACCTATTAGGTAGGCATTTCATTGTCAAAACGGACCAGCGAAGCTTGAAGTACTTATTGGACCAGCGGATTATGACAGAGGAGCATCAGAGGTGGCTGTCCAAATTGCTGGGGTATGATTTTGAAATCAAGTACAGGTTAGGAGTGGAGAACAAGGCGGCAGATGCATTGTCCAGATGTATGGGAGATTTGCAGGAGATGGCAGTATTAATCCTATTGATGTTAGATTGGGAGGCCATCAAGGAGGAGAGCACCAGAGATGAAGAGTTGAAAAAAATCAGGGCCGATTTACTGAGGGAAGGGAATAGCCACCTGGGATATTCATTGGAGGGGGAGAGACTGTTGTACTAAGGGAGGTTTGTGATGCCTAGGATATCAGTCCACATTCCACACTCCAGGAGTTTCATGGGAGCGCTATAGGGGGTCATTCAAAGGTGCAGAAGACATTCAGGAGGCTAGCATCAGAGTTGTATTGGAAAGGGATGCATAAAGATGTGGAGGAGATGGTAGCCAGATGTGAGGTCTGTCAGAGGAGCAAGTATTTGTCCATGTACCCAATAGGATTACTACAGTCGTTGGCTTTACCAAAACAGGTATGAGCTGCCCCGTTCAGAAGGCTTCACGGTGATTCTAGTGGTGGTAGACCGATTGAGCAAGTATGCTCATTTCATGCCCCTGCGACATCCATACACCACAGTGATAGTAGCATCAGCTTTCATCAGAGAGGTGATCAGATTGCACGGAGTACCAGAGACGATAGTATCCGACAGAGATAAGGTGTTCCTCAGTCATTTCTGGAGGGAGCTGTTCAGATTACAAGAGACTGTATTGAAAAGAAGCACCACCTACCACCCACAGACAAATGGCCAAACAGAAGTGGTCAATAGAAGCTTGGAAACGTACCTGAGATGCTTTGTGTCGGAGACACCCAAGCTATGGGCTAAATGGCTATCATGGGTTGAGTATTGGTACAACACCTCTAATCATTTTGTTTCTCAGATGACCCCATTCAAGGTGTTGTACGAAAGGGATCCACCTCACTTGGTGCATTTTTTTGGACATAGCAACACTCCAATTTCGTTAGTAGAGGAGTACTTGGAGGAGAGAGACAGGTTGTTGGAGGAGTTGAAGAGACATCTCCTGAGAGCTTAACAGATTATGAAGAAACAGGCTGATGGGCATAAGAAGGACATACAATTTGAGGAAGGAGAGAGGGTGTTTTTGAAACTCTGACCTTACAGGCAGAAGACAGTCGCCAACAGGAGGAATGAGAAGCTTGCCCCAAAGTACCTTGGGCCTTATAAGATATTAGAGAAGATTGGAGCGGTGGCATATCGGCTGAAACTACCACCAACAGCGACTATACATCCTATTTTCCATGTATCCCAGTTGAGAAGGGTCATTGGAGATTATGCAGCCAGTTCGGAGTTACCGGTGACACTCACTAAGGATTTAGAGGTGATTTTAGAACCCTTAGAGTTGAAGGGGGTTCGCCAGAGAGAAGATGGAACTAAGGAAGTGCTGATCAAGTGGAAGAACCTCCCGGACTACGATGCCACGTGGGAGCCATACGAGAGGGTGAAATATCAGTTTCCTTGTTTTCACTCTGAGGACAAGGTGATCCTTTGGGAGGGCAGTATTGTTAGACCAGTCCCTAGTGGACCGGTCAAATTACAACCGGTGCCTAGGGGACCGGTTCTTGTTTACACCAAGAGGGGCGGCGGCAAAGAGAGAGAAAGAGAGAGAGGAGTGGAGTCCACTAAAACTTCAAATTCAAACTCTTTGGAGGGAAAGGAGAGGGCGGTAAGGGCTCCTTAGTCATTTGGCTTGATTAATTAATTGTATGCTTTAAGTAGGATGAGGGAATTAGGGTTAGGGTTATGTTTTGATTATTGTGTTCTTGTGAGAGTTCTTCTTGGTGTCTTGGGCTCTAGATTCATCTAGAGATTGGGAGAGAACAATCCTCCTCTCGAATTGAGGATCAATTGTATCTTTGCTTTCATTATTTCCATTAGTTCTCTCTTTTGCAATCAAATTACTGTTTGGAGAGTTTTCCACCAGATTTTGTATGAATCGTTTGCTGTTTTTCTCTATCTTTGTTAGGGTTTACTTGAAATATTTAAGTATTTCCTATCACATTAGAGATTTAAATTAAGAAAATATGCATCTCATTCTCATAGGCATTTCAAAATACTTAAAATTGAATATTACAAAAGAAAATAAATGTTATTTTTATCATTAAGCAGATACCCATCAACTAGCAATTTCTATTGAAAATTTAATAGAAATTTCAACCGCATGTAAGCAGATTATATATATATATATATATATATATATATATATCCATCAACTAGCAATAGCCACAATCTAATTAGCTCTAATTTTTTTATTAAAAAAAACTTTCTGAAACACCCTTATCATAATTAATGATACTTCACGTATGTCAGGTTCCGGTTTTCAAGAGAACATATTATTAACAATAACAAAGCAAAATGTCATTTAAGCAAAGAGGATCATTTCAGCAAAACAGCTAATATGCAAAGAGTATTAAGCATTTTTATTATAAAATTAAGATCTTCATATAAATTAAAGAAAACACATACCAAAAAAAGGTAGAAGAAAAGCGATGAATACGGTTGAAAATACTAGTGCTGTCCTCAATAGCACACTGCACCAAACACTACGGGAGATTCCCAATGGAAGAAGCTCCTCGATACTCCTTGCCAGTGGATTAAGCAACAATGCATATCTATTAAAGGTTCAGAATGAAACAAAGGCAAATAAAATAATAATTTATGATAAGAGTTAAAATGACAGTGTGGGAACCCAATGCTAACTAGAATAATAATTCAACAAATATATTAGAAATGAAGGAAACAAGATAAAATAACACGCAAGTACAAGAGTTAAAAACTACTGAGAGTTAAAAGGATACTTGGTGAAAGGATTTATTACCTGAAAAAAAGGTTAATCGAATAGTAAAAATCACAAAAGAGAACAGGAGTTATCAATAAACAAAAAATATGAGAACACGAAAAGCTACTCACAGTTGTCCACAGAGCAACCTTTGATGCCACGGCATCCTTTGGCAAATTTAGGGTAATCTGGGATAGTGTACTCTCACCAAACATAAGATAACTGATGGCGGCAAAAGAACCATATATTGCTGTGCACAAAGAAAAGCTGTTTGATGACGGAGAAACAGCCAGAATCAAATAATGAATAATGATAGGACTAGTAGATTAAATTACTTAGCAAATTAAATTTGGAAATGCATACCATATTACTATTGCCCTCGTAAATTTTGTCCGATCAGCCATAGACTGATAAATATTTGGAAACACTGCGTGACCTGAGTAGCAAAATCCATATATTCCGACAGCAAAAGGTACGCCACTCCATCTCACAACTTCACCTGTTTGATGATACCCAATCCCATCTGTTGCCCCCACAGAAACAACAGACAAGAAAACAAGAATAGTTGCAAAGACACCACCAGCTGTAGAAAAATTTAAAAACATCAGAGACGACCCTTCAGTCATATTTTTAAACAAAAGAGGCCCATAAAACCATGTTATCAAACCTGAAAGATATGAAAGAACCCTGAGATCTCTTAGACAAACAGTTGGTAATACAACCAAAGCAGTCAAAATTCCAAAGAAGTGCGAAGAATCCAAGTGAATGCCCCCCCAATCAAAAGCAACACCATGAAACATCCTCGTAAGATTGTCACCTTCCAATATAATAAATTCCACACAATATGACTGTAGAAGAATAACAGTGGCAGGCAAAGTTGAAGATCTCTTGAAAGGTCATCTCAGAGGCAAAAGAAGGGAAAAAAAATAAAAAATAAAACAGATCATAAGTGATTAAATTCTTAAGGACCAAATTTGAACTCCACTTACGTATAATTCCGTGTACAAGACAATCTGCATCATGGATTAAGCAAACATTGATTAGTACTTAGGCAGTGATATCAAGTACATCTTCCAAGCACATAAGAAGAGTGAAGAACAGTATATAAGGAAATTGATGGGAAATGGTAAAAATCCATTTGTAACTGTGGAAAATGCATTTATATTATAAAATAAAAAACAAATCAAATCAAAAGCTATGACGACCTAAAAGCAAACATAAAATTTTTTGACAGATGAGACTTGGAAAGGTTGCGCGCAACAATTTTATGGTTTTTCAGTGCCTCCGAAATGAGCAGCAATGTGACCTAATGGCAGCAGTTCCAACCTTTGGACAAAAGTAGGCAAATTTTCAGCCGTCACTTGTCTATCATGGCTACATAGGATGCTTGATAACTAGTCAATATAAATAAAAACACTAGACGCGTTATGTGCTATGGGTAACAGCAACAAAGCTAACGTGTAGCAACTTCATGTTGAGATTTCAATAATAAAGGTAGACAATGCACAGTTTTAAATTATCTTCTTTCAGTCAACAGGCAAAAGAACATCCATTAAAATGCAACCTACAAGGTTGAATTTTTTTTCAAAGCAAGACAAATTTTATTGAGTCAATGAAGTACAACATGCATTAGGTTAAGAAGGGTAGAGGTAGACCTAAAAAGATTTGGTTAGAAATATTAGAAATGACCTTTCTTTATTAGAGTTAAATGAGAATTTAACTTTTAATAGGGCCCAATGGAGAAAAAGGATTCATGTAGCAGACTCCACATTATAAGAAAAAGGCTTGATGTTGTTGTTGTTGTTGCTGAATGAAGTACAACATGAAGCAAATCCATAGCATTGCTAGGTGAATAGAATAACTAAAAAAAATACAGTGACAAGACTGCAAAGGGGCAAACAAACAATTTTCAAGAATGAAAGAATCCCAAGGGTCCTCATTAAAAACTTCTAACTTGTGGCTTGGTACATTTTCTATAGTGACATTACATTTTTCTTCTTTTTCTTTCCCGCCAAGTATATACAATTTGAACATTTTTGTTCACTAACTCTTCAACCCTGGAAAGTGGAAATGCTAACATCATTAACTAATAGACAAAGATTCTCAATCATCAAATACCCCGGCAATGGAAAGATCGTCAACTCCTAATGAGTATAAAGCATTAATTTAATGTACAAATTAGATTATAAGTAAATGTAACTATCACCATTGAATTAGAACATAGGTTATAGCAAAGTAATTTGCCAAGTAATTTAATAAATATACCATAATAAGGAATCTTGTTTTAAAGCAAAATATTATATCAAGTAAATGATATAAGTATAGCAAGGGCAACTGCCAAGAATTACAGATATGTAAAGAAAAATACTAAGCAGCAAATACAAATAGCATGAAACTAAGGATGAACCATCCAACAGCATAGGAAAGCAAAAAAGAAGAAACAAAACTCATTTGAACCACACTTGAGGCCTAGTGAAAACAAGAGTGACGATATTTTTTTGAGTATGTTCCCATTTATAAATATGATTTGAAACCTCCTATCCACCTAAGCGTCATTACTTATAATGCTCCTATCAAAATTATCAGATTTCTAAGAATCGTGATCATATATGTATTCATCAATAGGAGGGAGATGGAAAATCAAATTTCATTATCTTGCTTGCAAAAGATGTAGAGGGCATATATATAGGGCTAGCAAGGGCAAACATAATAGTTTAAGAATCTTGGAGGAAGTCAATTGGTTCTAAATTATGAGTACCAAGATGAATTGATGAGGGATGAGCAACAACCATTATGGGAGTAGAAAGGGACTAAACATTTGACTGTCCCACTTACGCCCAACTAATTGATTTTTTGTATTTGGATGAGCCTTCAAACAATTAAAGAAATTGAGCCTAAAACTTTAACAGAAAGATCAACGTGGGGGATAACTTCAAATATTATATTATGCCAATATATAAAAGGCTCAGAGCCAAAGCTCACCTCCTTTTCCAACAGCAATGCAACGTCCATTCAACAAAAAATCTAACCACAAAAGGCCTCAAAAGACGAGCAGTGGCAGCATCAACGTGCAAAGGTTTATCAAAAATAGAATCAAAAGAGTATTAAAAGGATTGGTTACAACAACAACAACATCAAGCCTTTGTCCCACTACGTGGGGTCAGCTACATGAATCTTTTTTCTCCATTGTGTCATGTTAAAAGTCAAATTCTAGTTTAAATCTAATAAAGAAAGATCATTTCTAATATTTTCTAACCAAGTCTTTTTAGGTCTGCCTCTACCCTTCTTAACATAAGTCAAATCTAATACCTCTACTTTCCTAACCAAGTCATCGGAAGGCCGCCGTTTTATGTGACCAAACCATCTAAGGCAACTCTCTCTAATCTTATCTTCCACTGGAGTTACTCCAACCTTTTCACGTATATGCTTATTTCGTAACCTATCTCTATGGGTAAAGCCACTCATCCACCTGAGCATCCTCATCTCTGCAACACTTAACTTAGTATTATGCTTCTCTTTTAATGGCCAACATTCGGCACTATAAAGCATTGTAGGTCTCACCACCATCTTATAGAATTTTCCCTTAAGTTTGAGGGAGACATTTCTATCACACAACAAGCCTGATGTCTTCCTCCACTTCAACCATCCAACTTGAATTATGCTGATAATATCCTCATCTATTTCACCATCACTCTGAACAATAGATCCAAGATATCTAAAACAAGTCCTCTTATTAATGACTTGATCGTCCAAAATCACAATCCCCTCACTAGGTCTATTACTACTAAAATTATATTCTATATATTCTGTTTTAGATCTACTCAAGCGAAAACCTTTAAACTCTAAAGTTGAAATCCATAATTCAAGTTTACCTTCAACTCTCTCTCTAGTCTTATCAACAAGAAGAATATCATCAGCAAAAAGCATACACCAAGGTACATCCTCTTGCAAATGTCTAGTGAGAACATCCATGACTAAAGCAAAAAGATATGGGCATAAAGTTGATCCTTGATGTAATCTAACCGAAATAGAAAAATACTTGGTCAAACCACCTTGTGTTTGAACATAAGTAATAGCTCCTGCATACATATCCTTAATGATTTGAATATAAACGTTATTAACTCCTTTCTTTTCAAGAACTCTCCATAGCACTTCTGTTGGAACTTTATCATATGCTTTCTCTAAATCAATAAATATCATATGTAGATCCTCCTTATTCTCTCTATATTTCTCCATCAAACCTCTCAATAAATGTATGGCTTCCACAGTAGACCTACCCGGCATGAATCCAAATTGATTTTGAGAAACATTAGTATCACGCCGCAACCTACGCTCCATAACTCGCTCCCATAGTTTTAAAGTGTGACACATTAACTTAATTTCTCTATAATTCACACAATCTTGTGCATCACCTTTATTCTTAAAAAAGAATTAACATACACATTCTCCACTCATCAGGCATCTTTTTAGTCTTCAAAAAAGTATTAAAAAGTTTAGTAAGCCAAGAAATTCCTTCATCTCCTAAGCATTTCCACACCTCTATTGGAATATCATCACGTCCAACAACTTTTCCACCATTCATTTTCTTTAAAGTCTCTCTAACTTTGGTTTTACTAATGCGCCGAAAAAAACATAAATCTTTATTATCATTTAGGATGCTAAGGTCACTAAAGTCAATCGTATTTTCACATTCTTCATTAAAAAGTTTAACAAAATATCTCATCTACCTTTGTTGAATATCATCTTCTAAGAAAAGCACTTTTTGATCTTCATCCTTAATACACTTCACTTGAACTAAATCCTTACTGCTCATATCTCTTTATTTGTCTAACTTATACATATATCTTTCTCCCTCCTTAGTATCTAATCTATTATATAAATCATTAAAAGCTAAGATCTTTGCATCGCATATTACTTTCTTAGATTCCTTACGTGCCTCTTTATATCTTTCCCAATTATCAGAATTTTTACATTTAAACCAATTTTTATAATAAATCTTATTTTTTATATTTTCTTGCACATTTGGATTCCACCGCTAACTATTTTTACTATTAGGAGCTTTTCCCTTTGATACTCCAAGCACATCTTTTGCAATATTCTTAATATCACTAGCCACTTTTTCCTACATAAGATTAGCATCCTCATGCATAGACAAAATATTAAGATCTAAAATCTTACACTCAAAATCTTACACTCAAAAATATTTTTGTTAATATTTTTTAAATGCCCCCATCTAATCCTAGAAAATCATTTTACTTTATTTTTTATTTTCAACCCCTTTATCTTAAAGTCCAAAACTAATAATCGATGTTGAGTAAATAAATTTTCACTTAGAATAATTTTGCAATCTTTGCAATCTAAACGATTTAATTTTCTTATAAGAAAATAATCAATCTGAGTTGTACTATATCCATTTTTATAAGTGATGAGATGCTCATCTCTTTTCTTAAATAAGGTATTAGCAATTAAAAAATCATAAGCTAAAGAAAAATCTACTATGGTCTTACCGCCTTCATTTGTCGTTCCAAACCCATAGCCACCATGAATGTTTTTAAAATCATCTACCTCTCTACCAACATGTACATTTAAATCTCCTCCAATAAAATTTTTTTCTTTCAGAGGTGTCTTTTGTATTAATTCTTCTAAGTCATTCCAAAATTTTAATTTTGAATCCATATCAAATCTACTTGAGGAGCATAAGCACTTATAATACTAACAATTTTAGCATCAACAACAATCTTTAGAGCTATAATTCTAACTCTAATTCTATTAATTTTTATAACATTATCCTTCAAACTCTTATCTATAATTACCCCTACACCATTTCTAGTACGACTCCTACCCAAATATCATAGTTTAAATCCTAAATTATCAATCTCCTTAGTCTTCTGTCTAACTCATTTAGTTTTCTGAATGCACAGAATATTTATCTTTCTATGAATCATAATATCTATTAATTCCATTAATTTTTCTATAAGGGAACCTATATTCCAAGTTCTTATCCTAATTTTAATTTCATGGACTAGCTTCTTTGCCCACATCCGTCCTTGATGTGGGTACCCTTACCTATTTAACACTGCACCCGGACACCGGTGCAGCTGCCCTTGCACACTTGTCGCTGTATTCAAGCCATAGAGTGTGTCGCTTCCAGGGGACGCCCTAGCATTAACATAATTTTTTAAAGGATTCATGTCATGAGTATTCGACAATTTTTACGCTGGTCGTCGACTACCTAACGCAACCCTCCATTTTTCTCATCCAGGACTTAGGACCTGGCAACGGCAGTATTATTAAGAGGATTGGTTGAAGAACTATAATAGAAACTAAGCAAAATAGGTGTGATAGGTGATTCTTCAAATGCATCAAATAGGGAGACCACAACAGATCAAAAAGCCACTATCATGATAGGTAGATCTAGAGAAGAATCTGGAGCAGTCAACACCTGAGGATGGTATCATAATGATGCAATGAGGATCAATTATCCCAACTAAATAGTCACCAACAAAGTTTGTCTAACAAAAATTTGTGAATGGCATCCACATTAGGATGGCCTAATGAGATTTTAAATATAAAAGTCAAAAAGCGGTCTACCAAGCTTAAAGATCTCATCCTAAGAAAAAATTAGGGTCAGCTTGCCTTATTAAGAAGATGAATGTTTATATTGTGGTGGAACTAAATCATGTTGAAAATGAAAAGGAATCTAAACATAAAAAGAGGGATGCAATCCTGAGTCTCATAACTTCTACAAAATTTGTGAGCAACAGGAAGCATGTATATAAATAAATGTAAGCAATAAGAGAAGCCTCCGAAATATTAGGAGCCATTAATATAGGATGCACAAATTGTGAGTGAAATGGACGAACCATTGTGCCATGGGAGCACCCAAGAAGGGAGGTGATTCCGAAGAAATTGAGGACAACGTGAGAGAGAAAGAGAGCTAACGAGTGCAGCCCAATAGAGACATCGATACGAGTGTCAAGGAGCTAAAGCGAGGAAAGAGAAAAAAAATCGTCTAGCAAGGAGAGAGGCCATCAATAAGGAAGGAGTGCATAACCACAACCCTAGGTGGCATGCTAGGAACCATCAGGTGAAACAAGCGTGCAAGCACATGCAAGAATGTGCGAGTGCATGAGAGCAAAGTCAATCACCAAAGCACAGCGACAAGTGCGAGGATAAGGCGTCGAGCATGGTAGAGAGGAAGTGACAGGACAGTAGCAATCTCGAGGTATGAGAACACGTGCCAAGCCCAAGCCATTAGAGAGATTTTTTATGATTTTATCTAATCCATTATCAAATTTCTTATCAAACACCCTTGTTAACCTGCTCCCCTCTTCTATTTCATATCCATATTTTAATCTATGGCAACACCAAGCACTTCAGCAACCATGACCATTATCTCCACTATTGTACCCCTATCTCTAACACACTTTTGCGGTCGCTCTCTAGACGCCTTCTATCATGCTCCCAATGTAGTTCTCTATAGCACACACAAGCAGCTAAACTCCCCTCTATTTCGGTATTTCATTCCTCGCTTTTGCTTCAACTAATCATGTTCTAATCCGAGGTACTTTGTTATAAATCCCCTTTTATGACAGTTTAGTTTTCCGTTTGAAGGACACAAACTATGATAATATTAAAAAGGTCAGAAGACAAATAAGGTTGTATGTTAAACAAAAACAAAATTTTCTGAAGCTATATTAAAAAATAATCCTAAAAATTTTAATAATAGCATAAAAAGTATGGTAATTTGCTAATGTTCTTTGAAAATCATACAATTCTTGATATGAAATAGGTTTTTTATGTCAACCATAGACCACATTCCCTTCCTATCATCTTCTTCTCATCAAGCTATAGACCTTAAGAGAATCTAATGCTCAATGAAAAAAATTAGGAAATAAGATCTAATCCTAAAATAAAAGCAAAATATTTATGTGCATTGGGAAAAAAAATCAAACTTCACTGCCTCAATTTTCTTTTGAACTTCTTAGGATTTAGTCAAAGGATCCTTGTTTACACTGCAAGTTTATTCATATATTTAATTTTTTTTGGCATAACTACATGGAAAAATCACAGTCTTCATGATGCCCATTTAAAGCAATTATGCATGTCAAATAACATGGCAAAAATGGGCACATGTTTTGGATAAATTATTTTGGGGAGAAAGATGAAAAAAGTCTCCTGACTATTCGTATATGGCCAATTTCGTCATAGAATATCACATTTCTTCAATTTAGTCCATCTACTATAAAAATTGATCCAAAATGATCCCTCATAAAGAAATTGATGAAAATCTGGAAACAATTTGATCCCAATTTAGTTGCTCGACTATACAAAACTATTTACAATTTAATTGATGTAGTACTACATGAACATGTGATGCTTTTAACTTTGAATTTACACGCTTGTGAATGAGCAATAACAATTTATATAACTTCCTACGATTGAAAATAATAAAGCAGTGATTAAGTTTAGGCAATTGATTACAAGCTAATGCTAGGAGCACAAAATAATCAAATCAAATCGGACTTTGCTTGACGTGGGGTTTTCAAAGGAAATCCTTAGATTAATAGTTAGACTAATCACTCTTAACATCCCTTACTTACATTATTAATAACTGGTTAGGCGGAGAAAGATTGCATAATCTTTGTGATGCCACAATTGAGAGGGAATAAGTAGGTAGAAGGGAAGGGGGAAGAGTTTACCCAAAGGAAGAAGATAATACGCTTCGGTGTAGTGCTTTTGGGTGCCGATGAAGAGAAGACAGCAACACGAACCCTTCTTACATGTCTAGGACAGCAATCTAACACCTTCAGGATGTTTGGACAGCATTCGAACAGATCCCGGACGTCTGGACAGCAAACAAGCTGGCTCTGGACACTAGGACAGCAAACTATTTTGCTCTGGAAAATTTTGGACAGCAAACTAGGCTGTCCTGGACTCCTGGACAGCAATCTTAGGTGATAAAATCCTAGAGTGATAGATCTTGGGATGAGAAAACTATGCCACTTGCTATGGAAACTTTGGGCAGCAGTTAGTAACTTCTGAGGAGGATCGGTCTAGGGTTTGGGCCGGCTATGGGGGAAGGAAACTTTCATCAATTTAGGGAGGGGGTAGTGGGACGGAAATTAAATTAGAAAGAATGGGGGCGGGGGGGGGGGGGGGGCGGGCAGCAAGCTAGAGAGGGGAACATTGATTTGAGGAATTAAAATACTTGCCAACAAAGGAATTTTAATTAAGGAAGGAGGTTTAAATTAACTCCTAATTAAAATTCAAATTAGCATGATTTGAGGGGGGCTTCCTAAAATAACTTATGTTATTGTAGGAAGGAATTTTAAATTCAAAATAGATTGAAATCTGAAATTAAAAACCTTCCTAATTTAAAATGCTTTATAAATGGAAGGTAACAATTTAGGGTTTGAAATTTGGAGGCAAAGGAGAGGGTGATGTGGCTGGCGGCTAGGGTTAGGGTTTTAGGGATGGCGGTTAGGAAAGGTTTGGGGCTTGGGCCGGCGGTTGGGAGGAGGGGGAGGTGATTTGGGGCTGGTGACTAGGAGGAAGAGAGGGGGAGACCGGCAGCTAGGAGAAAGGAGGGGATTTTGGCTTAGGGTTTAGGTGGGGAATTTCAGCCCGGGGAGGAAAAGAAAGGGGGGGGGGGGGGGGGGGGGGGGGGGGGGGAGGTTTGGAATAGTGGTGGCGGCTAAGAGAGAAGAAGGGGAGGAAGTGGATGGGAGAGGCGAACCACGAGCCCAGACGCTTCCTGCGGCTGAGTGTAGTATGTTGCCCTCACCTAATGACTTCAAACTCTCACAAGAATACTCTCAACTCTCTAAGACACAAGTACAGGACTTTTCATCATAATATTCATCATTATCCTCTCCAAAGAAGAGAAGGGGTTATAAATATCCAAGTAACAATAGTAAGATAAAAGACAAAAATTCCCCTAAGGGTCACAAACAACTACTCCCTCAAGCGATGGTAAAACGGGAAAAAAACTGCAATAATAAATCAAGTACACATATAATAATAAACCTAATACAAATGATAGATCAAAAATAAAATGGTGCGATCGTGGTCGTAGATCGCCGGCCCCTTCTCTGATAGACTCTCCATGGTCGGATGTCCTCATCTTTCTCCCGGGGTGGAAAAAAGCTCGACTCCGTCGAGTACGCGTCCCGGGTGCTCTCATAAATCTCTAGTGCATCTAGATCAATCCGCTGTAACTCCTCACGCTCTAGCCAAGTATCCTCTAACTCTGGCTTACCTCTCCACCTTATCAAATACCTTCTTCGTCCACCTTCTTTTGTGGAAATGATTTCATCACTTAGAATTATGTCAATTGTCTCCGCAATAGGTGTTTTGGGAATATTTGAAAGTGGAGGAAGACTTGGGTTCTCACAAGGTGGGATCACACAAGTCTCAGTTTGTAGTGGATTAGGTGGGTTAAACTCTGGACCCTCATAGGTTACTAAATCTTCAATGTTAAAAGAGGGATTAATATTGAAATCTGTAGGCAGATTCACCACATAGGCATTGCCATTGATTTTCTTGATTATTTTGAATGGACCTGCACTTTTAGCGTGTAATTTGTTAACGACCCCTTTCAAAAATCGTTTCGAACAAATCCGGACCATTACTGAATCACCAACTTTGAAGTTTTGAATCTTCGTTTAAGATCAGCATGAAGTTTATAATTCATATTACTCTGTTCAATTTTGCGTGTAATTTCTTTATGCAATTCATGCAGATGCGATGCAAATGAAGATGCAGACTCAAAAATTTTATATTTAGGACACATGGGCATAAGATCTAAATGTTGCCTAAGTTTGTACCCATACATAATTTCAGCAGGACTTAAACCAGTGAAGCGATTTACAAAATTGTTATAAGCAAATTCAACCCTGGGGAGTTTGGAATCCTAATCTTTAATGTGTTCACCCACTAAGGATCTCAACAAGTTACCTAAACTCCTATTGACTACTTTAGTTTGGCCATCCGTCTGAGGATGAAAGGCTGTGCAGAATTGTAGTTTGGTGCCCATTTTCATCCAGAGAGTTTTTCAGAAGTAACTAGTGAATTTGACATCCCTATCCGATACAATGGTCTTTGGTGAACCATATAATCTGACGACCTCATTAAAGTACAGTTTGGCAATATGTGAGGCATCGAATGTTTTAGAACAAAGTAGGAAATGTGCCATCTTACAGAAGCGGTCAATTACGACACATATGGCATCATTCCTACGAAAAATCTTGGGCAAACCTAGGACGAAGTCCATGCTGACATCTTGCCATGGACAGCCGGGAACTGGTAAAAAGGTGTAAAGACCTGTGTCCTTTTTTCTTTGTTTGGCCAGTTGACAAATGTGGCACCTACTGACCATTTTACCCACATATTTCTTGAGGCTGGACCAAAAGAAACGGTACTCTACAGCATCAATAGTTTTATCACGGCCGAAGTGTCTAGCGAAACCTCCGACATAAAGTTCCCAAATGAGGAATTCCCTAAGGGAAGTGCTAGGGACACAAAGCTTCTAGGCTTTGAAAAGGTATCCATCTTCAAGGAGAAAATCATCCACAATGCGCGTGTTACTTGTGGACAAAAAGGAGTAAATTTCCTTGAAGTCGGGGCATTCCAAGTAGTCCTCTTTGACTTGTTCAAACCCAACGACCTCTGCCCTCATTTCGGTGGTAATCATCATATGACGACTGAGGGCATTGGCATCTTTATTCTCAACTCTCGCTTTGTGCCTAAGGGTGTAAATGTACTCCTGTAAGAATTCTAACCATCGCCCATGGCGTGCATTCAACTTCTTCTGGGAGTTGACATAACAAAGAGCCTCGTGATCCGGAAAGATGACGAATTCTTGCAGGAGCAAGTAGTGTCGCCAATATCAAAGGGATTAGATCACAGCGTAGAACTCTTTGTCATACGTGGAATACCGTTGTCGAATGTCATTCAGTTTTTCACTAAAGTAGGCAACAGGGTGACCTTCCTGGACAGCACTCCTCCAATTCTGATCCCCGAAGCATCGTAGGTAACTTCAAAGACCTTGAAGAAGTCAGGAAGTCTTATCAGTTATCACTGAGGCTTCCACCATTCTTTTCTTTATCTCCTCAAAGGCTCTGGTGGCAGTCGAGGTCCAGTGAAAATTCTCTTTTTTTAAACAATCAGTGATAGGAGATATAATGGTGCTAAAGTTTTTGATGAATCTCCTATAGAAAATGGCTAAGCCATGGAAGCTGCGGACTTCCCGGATGTTTTGAGGAATTGACCATTCTAGAATGGCTTTCACCTTCTCAGGGTCTACAGAGACCCCTTGGGCAGACACAATAAAACCAACAAAAACTATTCGGTCAACGAGAAAAGTGCATTTATTAGGATTAGCGTAAAGCTGCTTCTTCCTTAAGACTTCACAGACCTGCCTCAAGTAGTCTAAGTGCTGACTCAAATTAAGAACCTTCTTAATTTAAAATGCTTTATAAATGGAAGGTAACAATCTAGGGTTTGAAATTTGGAGGCAAAGGAGAGGGTGATGTGGCCGACGGCTAGGGTTAGGGTTTTAGGGACAGCGGTTAGGAAAGGTTTGGGGCTTGGGCCGGCGACTAGGAGGAGGGGAGGGGTATTTGGGACCGGTGGCTAGGAGGAGGGGGAGGTGATTTGAGGTCGATGACTAGAAGGAAGAGAGGGGGAAGCCAGCGGCTAGGACAATGGAGGGGATTTTGGCCTAGGGTTTAGGTGGGGAATCTCAGCCCGAGGGGGGGGGAATGGTGGTGACGGCTAAGAGAGAAGGAGAGGAAGTGGATGGGAGAGGCGAACCACAAGCCCGGACGCTTCCTGCGACTGATGGGTAGTACGTTGCCCTCACCTAGAGACTTTAAACTCTCACAAGAACACTCTCAACTCTCCAAGATACAAGTGCAGAAATTTTCATCATAATATTCATCATTACCCTCTCCAAAGAAGAGAAGGGGTTATAAATAGTCAAGTTACAATAGTAAGATAAAACACAAAAGTGTCCCTAAGGGTCACAAACAACTACTCCCTCAAGTGAGGGTAAAACGGAAAAAAAAAATTGTGATAATAAATCAAGTATACATATAATAATAAATCTAATATAAATGATAGCTCACAAAATAAAGTGGTGCGATCGTGGCCATAGATCGTCGGCCCCTTCTCTGATAGACTCTCCATGGTCGGATGTCCCCATCATTAATCATTGGGGGACTATTTGGAATCAATCACTACAAAAAAGTTACCTTTTGCAGCGGACAAATCCATGCAAAATAAGAAAAATCCATCACAAAATACGATTTGCGGCGAAATATAATCCGACATAAAAAGTTGCATCATAAAATTATTTGCGTCGGAAAAAATTCGCTGCAAATATTTCTAGCGGATTTGCAACTGATTTGCGGCAAAATTTCAACCAAAAAAATACCACAAATTCTGCCTAGCTAGGCAGGCTGCCGGAGCCTGACGTCACTGCCCACGCCAGACCGGCTGCCCCCACCAGACCAGCTACTGGCGCCTGACCGAAATATCCACGCCATCTCCCTCCTAACCGGCCTACACGAGATTCGAACCCTACTTCATTCATCAAATACCATTGCCCTTCTCCACTCGGCCACTGAAACAAAACAACATAAAAAGCTTTTTTTATTTAGATTATATTTCCGCCATATAAAAATCGTCGAAAATTTCCATCGCAAATCCATCGATATTTTTGACAAAAAATAATCCGTCGTAAATCTGCCGCAAACTGCTAACTTTCACGTATGAATAATCAATGATTATTTTTTATAATTGATGGATTATATGGGATATATGTGAGCTCTATAACTAAATTGGCCATGTATGAATAATCAATGATTATTTTGGGTTTTTCTAAATATATTAATATATGGAGATCTAATATTGTAAAGAAAAGCAATGAAAAAAGCATTTTTTTTCTTTAGAACAATTTAAAGGCTTGCAGTGGTTTTACCTATTGTTAGGATTGCCTATTAGTGAAAGCTCAAATCACTCCCTCTTTTGCCAGGTCTTAGGGTTCTGGTGGCTCCCTTCATTCGGACGCCATCACCACCACCAATATCAATTGATTCAATTGTCTCAATGGCTCTTCCATAATACTCCCATTTCTCATTCTTTTTAAATGTAGCATGTGGGTTGTTGGGTTCGGGATCACATTGATCTCTTTCCTCCCAAATCTCATTATTTTTTTCATCAAGACTCACATTCACCTTTATGTAAGCAAGCTTATACTTTTAAAACAATCATAAGCTCATCTTCTCTAATGATGAGATCTCTATACATGCTTAACCACTTTAATTTTCTATTGTTGGTAAATTCTCATTCGGCTGCCACAACCTGAATATCATTTGCAAATTCATGCCAGATTCATAATTCGTTCGTGAATATTCAGTTATGCTTATTGACCATAGTTATATCATTATAAGACCTTCCTAAGAAGCAAACGACACAAGACTCTTCCCTCAATGAACCTACTATGTTAGTACTTATTCAATGTATATACTAAAATGATCGCCCTTTCTTTACGTTTCTGAGGAACCATCTAACACCCATATCTAGGCGGCTTTCTCTAAGCATTATTTACAATATTTTAACAAATCCACTTTATACACTTTGAAATAAACATTTGGTAAACCTTTGTAAGTAGAGTTTCTACTAATTTTTCTGGCCCATCAGTGACCAAAGTTTAAAAGGAAATGAATGTTATTTTTTTGCTTAAATTTTGTCTTACCTGTTTTTCTATTTCTCTTTAATTCATTTTACTTACCCATCATGTATTGATATAATTTTTAGTTATAAAATTATATTTTATTAAAAAAAGACTTAGCAATAGAAAGAAGTGGTGATGAGGACATCCGACAGTGGAGAGTTTACCAGAGGAGAGGCCGGAGATCTACGGCCGTAATTACACCACTTTATTTCTGAGATATTATTTGTATTTAATTTTTTATTGTAGCTTTTTCGATTTTACCCTCAGTTGAGGGAATAGTTTCATGTGACCCCAGGGGGCACTTTTGTCTTTTAGATTTTCCGTTGTATTGTGGTTATTTATAATTCCCTCCTATTCTTTGGCGATGATGATGAATGTTATTATGAAATTTTTCTGCATTGTGTCTTGGAGAGCGTTTGAGAGTGTTTGAAGCCCCTAGGTGTGGGCAACGGAGCTCCCATTAGCTACAAGAAGCGTCTGGGCTCGTGGTTAACCTTCTTTCTCTAATTCCCCTCCTTCTCCACTATCCGCCGGCCATATCCCCCTCTAGAAGCCGCCGGCCAAGCCCCATCCCCTCCTCCTCCACCACTCACAAGCCGCCAGCCACCCTTAACAATTACCCAACCCCCCCCCCCCAGCCGCCGACCAAAACCCCAAAATCCTCCCCTAGCCGCCGCCCTTAAGCCCTTCTCCTCCTCCCTAGCTGCCAGCCAAACCCTAAACCCTTCTCTCCCTCTAGCCGTTGGCCACCTCTTCCCTCCCTGGGATCCCAAAACTTTCCAAACTATGCATTCGCATACTTTCCTAAATTAGTTCTTCTAAATTTGAAAATTATTTGAATTCAAATTCCATCGCATTTGAATTTAAATTTCTTTTCTAAGATAAGGGAAGTTATCTTTGGAAGGTCCCTCAAATTTCAAATAGGATTGGAATTAAACCCCTTTCCTAATTTAACATTCTAAACCTAGCAACTAATAATTCTTTCAAATAAATCCCAATCAATCCCATCAAGGGCTGCCGCCCCCTCCCTCTCTCTCTTATCTAATTAAGACACCCCATTAAACTCTCCAACAAGTCCCCCTAACTCCCTATCAAAACTAGCCGCCTCCTCCCTACCCTTTCTTCCCGTTTTCCCTCCCTTTTCTGAAAAATTCTGCTTGTTGTCCAGAAATTTCAGCAAGGTCATTTTGCTGTCCTACCCTCCAACCCCCCCACCCCCTGTTGTCCACAAGGCTTCGTCACTCCATAGTTGCAGTCCACTCATGAATGGCCAATCCGGAGCTTGACCACGGATTGGTATTCGACACCCAAGGGTTCATCAACGTCCACCAATCTCCTTTCTTCGACGTTGACGTAAAGAACAACCGAACCGTTGAAGATTACGTGGAGCGAATCCTCTACTCCCTTGTCACCGCTATTGATCAACGACATCCTCCCGTCCAGTGGCAACTTTCCTCCACATCCTGATATAGGTGAACTCTTCACTGAATTTTATTTCTTCCAAGTCTCTCTTCAATTGTGGCATCATAAAGATCGTGCCGATTTTCTCCGTTTAACTAGTTACTACAGAGTGAGAGGAAGGGATCTCACTAGTGACTAGTCTTATTGTTAATTTAGGGATTTCTTTTGAAAACCCCACGTTAAGCAAAGTAGGATTTACATTGATTATTTTATATTCCAAACTTTTATCTTGTAATCAAATTGCCTACGCCTAATCAGTATTTCATTGTTTTAGTCTATTGTTTAAGCTATAAGAAGTTGGATAATTGTTATTGCTCTATCCCAAAGCGTGGAATTTCATATTAAACATCAACCTAAGCATATAGTCTTACATCAAGTGGACCAAAGATAATATAACTTGAAGTAGGGAAAAAATTATTTCCGAAGTAGTATTAACACCTCTAAGTACAGGAATGGATAACCAAGATGATGATTAATGAAGAAAATTACGACCATTTAATGTTCATATTGGCTTGATAAATTGGAAATAATCAGTCTGATAAATTTTTTAAGTTTACACGTTTAGATCTAGCAAAATTATTCTTAAAGATGCAAATCTACTAATTTCTGGATATGAAAACTGAGCAGGATTTTTTTCACCATCAATCGACCAAAAACAGTTTCTTAAACAAAGCATCACTAGCTCAGCTATCGCATTGTAGCAGAAAATGCCATGATCCAATTGTAGGAAACATTATAAATACAATCAAACAAAATTTTATCAGTTTTCTCCTTTTCCAGTTGTGGTTGCAAATATAGACTCTAATGTTGAATATGAATCACATTACTGACGATTTTTTTGAGCTAACTTGTAAATTTTGGTCAATAATTATATCTTTCAAGCCCACCAGTCCTAGCTTAAAAAGACTATATAGCCAGAACGCACAACAGATGGGTCATCCCCTTCCACGCCCATTCTTAGCAGAAGTTTTTGATCTGTGACACAACAAGCCGATCTTAAGCTTCTCATAGATAATGTAATCAACAATGAGTAAGAATAACCTGCAAGGCTATTTTTTTGTAAAGGAGAGGTACTCGGTTGGTATCATTAGAAACTATCAGTATCAATTCCTTTTATGTGCCTTTGTTTTTGAATTCCTGAAGGAAGGCAATAATATACTTCTAGATAAATTAAAACAATACATTTTGAACAGTTAAGAATATTTTAAAATAAGTTAACCTCTAACAAATAAAGAAGAGAGAGAGATAGAGAGAGAGAGCAATGATATTTACTCGCATCAAATACCATGTCCTTTAAATGATGATAATTAAACAAGATAACAGAAATTCATGCCAAAAGCCCCTGAGCCTAATGTTTTAATTGTTGTAGATCAAGATGAATATAAATTTTCCTAGCATCAACTTGTCACATGAAAATAATAGGAAGTAGATGTAATTTCAGCCAAAATCAACGAAGAGCAATAAGAAATTGGAAAGAATAACACACTTAGACTCTTTTTTATTGCAAGATATATGAAAGAAAATAGCAAGACACAATTGGATCTTCAATTGGAGAGGAAGATCCGGCTTTCCCAAATCCCTAACCACCGGCTAGAGCCCTTGCAAGCCAAGAAATTCTAGCAAAAACAAGCACAAAAGATTAAAAAAACTGAACCCTAGGGAAAAATATATTTAAAGCATACAATTCCATAACAAAATATCAAAATAGCCCCTTGCTTTTCCATCATGGCCGCCCCCTCCTCATTCAAAATCTGCCCTAGACCCACCCCAAAAGGAGTGTGAAATCAATGCAAGCAGGAATTCCGCCTGCTGTGACCAAAACCGATCCAAAAGAGACTGGCTTTATCAGTCCAGCAGGGACTGGTCTATCAGAAAACAATAGTGAACACACACACTAAAGGACATAATAGCCTGTAGTACATCAGTTTAATGTAACATGTTATGTTCTCAAGTTTTAGCATAGAAATACAAGTTACATAAGCTAAACCTTCGTATGTCAGATGCATTATACACTTAGTTTCATTCATGCCAGTGTTTCCAATTAACCCATAAATTTCCCTTGAGAAATTAAGAACTCACTGATATTAAAAGTCGCCCATATCTCCCAAATGCAGCTTCTCCAATATCTGGGTAGCTTAAAATTCCTTCTTTGCTCTCAAAACAGTATTTCAAAAGAAATCCAGTGTAGCAGCAAACCATTGCAAAAAGGACCAAGAATGCTAACCCAATCCAGCCAGACTCTCTGATTGTATACGGTATGGAAAGAATACCAACACCAGCCAGCACATTAATTCCTGTATGTGGACTAGAAAATTAGACAAAAAACATACGAGTGGATGAGTGGTTAACAAGAGAAATTAATGTTACGTATCAACTCAATATAATGGAAATTTTGAGTGAAAGATTTTTTTTAAGATAAACAAGTAAATATAAATAAGAGGTCTAAAATAAACAAATATGTCTTAGAATAAATTAGTTATGACATAAAACTTTGAGTTCGTGTGAATACTTAAAAAAAGGCTTAGGTGATTTGTTAGGTATTGACTCAATATTCATCTATGAATTGCATGGTGTGGTGAGCATTAAGCATCTTGCACGAAACCTTGAAAATGTGTTTGATAATTTTGTATAAGCTAGGTAGCTTTGATTTAAATTGTTGGCTATACAAGTTGATGTGGTTAAGTTTAGTTTGTGTGGAAGTATAAAGCAATCTTGAGTATTTTGTAAAGAGTTGAGCAGAGAGATGAGAAGAAAACAAGAAATAGAAGAAAATCACAAGAAAATTCTTTCCAATTTTTTGAAGTATCATCTACGTGAAATGAGGGTGTACCTTTTTTGAGGAACTTCTAAAGTGGATAGTTTTTTTTTTTTAAATCTTTTTTTTTTTTGTTCTCCTAAGTATATTTTCCTTGTCATGCGAGACTGGAGGCTTCTCGTTTTTCTTTGTTGAGCGAGGGTGCACACAGGTTTTGAGAAGAGTTAATAAATGTCATTTTAGTTTATACCACAATTGTTGCTTCTTTATTAATGGCTTGAATAATCTCCACTCTCCCGTGAATGTAGCCTTAAAATGAACCACATAAATTTTGGGGTTCTCTTTTTAGCGTTTGATCATTTTTGCAGTTCCTTCACAGTTCATTGTACTTGCTTCTAAGTTGACACTTCTGTGGCATAAATTAAGTGAACTCTTTCCAACCAACGAGTATTAGAGCCAAATACAATAACCATGAAGTTTAAGATGGAGAAATTTAAGGGCTCAGAGAGTTTTAGGCTTTAAAAATCAAGATGTGTGGTGCTTTAGTCAGCAGAAACTTGTAAAGGCCTAAAACGATGAATAAAGAAGACAATAAAGAGATGGATGGTAAGGCCCTCTCAGCAATTCAATTGTGTCTGGCTAAAATGGTCTTAATAGAGTTCTTAGAGGAAACAATTGTAAAAATTTGTGGGTCAAAATATAGACTTTGTGCAAGACCTCAAGCGTCTCCAATAAATTCCATTAAGAGAGACTCTACTTGCTTTGCATGCAAGAAGGTACACCTATTAATCACATATGAATACATTTAATTTCATCATTATAGTTTTGAGAAATCTTAATGTAATTGTTGATACCAAATATTAAGCATTGTTGTTATTATACTCTTTACCTCCGTATTAGCACTTTAAATACACCATGCTACATGGATGTGATACAATAAGCTCAGTAGATGTTATGAATTCAATTATTTCAAACGCGTTGATTGCAAAGCTAGAGTGAAATGATAAGCCATCTGAACATTTATTGTTTCAAACTTCTTGTGGGGAAGATGAAAAATGGGGTATGTGATTTGATGAGATGTTAATTAAAATCCCATACATGAATTGCATGATGAGATAGGTAACTAATTTCTTGTGTGAAAGCTTTAAAATTTTGTTCAATGATTTTGCATAAGACAACTTTGCATTAGATTGATTACTATATATAAGTTGATGTATGGAAGCTTAATATATATAGAAGTATAAGGCAATCTTAAGTTTTTTGTAAATGACATGAGAAGGAATTGAGAGGAGAGACATGATGGGCGAGTAGGAAATCATAGTATCATCTCAATAAAGTGATGATATCCTTTTAAAGGACCTTTAGAATTGGGTTATCTTTTCGTAATTATTTAAGCATATTTTTGTTTTCTCAGATAAGTTATTTCCCTCTTCTTTGTGTTATGAGACTTGAGACTTCTCTTTTTCTTTGTGGAGCGTGGGTGAAGTCAGGTTTGAGGAGGGGTTTATAACTATCCTTTCATTGTGTATCAAGATTATAGCTTATTTGTTAATAGATTGGATCCTCTCTGCTCCATAAGCTTAAGCTGACGATATTTTTTTTTATGTTCGGTCTCTTTTGCACTTTATCTTTCATCACACTTGTTAAAGGGCTGACTACTTTGTAGCCCACTTTTTTCCTAACACTTAATCTATCTAATTCAATTATATGATGAATTGAGAAGTCATCTTAATAATCCAATATGATATAAAATGGGATTAAAAGAGATATCTTAGTAAAAAAGGATTTTACCATTAAAAACAGTCTGGGTGACACTGCATCCATGAGAAGCAAGTCCTCCATGAAATTGCACGTGAGAAGAAATTATTTCTTCACCTATTAAATTGATCGGTCTCTTCAAGTTCATATCCAGATCATCTTTCTCTAAAATACTTTCAAAAAGTAACGGTGACTTCAAATTTAGATCATGTCCACTTTGTGTGCCAAGGTCAAGGCTTGAATATCTAGTTGAAGTGCCTCCAAGTAACCCAAAGCTTGGGGATGCAGCAATTGTGTAAGAGTCGATGCTTTGTCTGGAAATAATATAAGGATATATTAGCAAAATCAACATATAATTTTGATAATTGTACGGAACTATTAACACTCTTGCATAGAGAAATTTTTAAAAGAGACTAAATATGTGAATACATGGTTAAAAATAAAACAAAATTATGAAAAAGGTAAAGCACAACCTATAAATGTATTCACCAACTGGATCTCAGAATTTATTATGTTATTACCCAACTCAACTAGGACTAATTCTAACATAAATAAACAATATTATCATCATTATCAATCTTATCCCACTATTTCGAGTTGGATTATGAAACCTCATTCTCCATTCCAATATTCTAGTAGAATACTTCTTCTCTACACAATTTTTTTGGCCCTCCAATTAGCCATGCTACTTTTTTCTATTCATTTTTTCCTAATACTTATGCATTAAGTTTATGCATCCATCTAATAAGAGCATCTACTGACCTTTGTTGCCGCTTTGCATGCTAATAACAATTATTACAAACTTATCTTCATTGGCTTACTTCCATGTTCCTCTAATATAATCATTTCTTAATTGGTGCTTCTAAATTTTGTATAACATTCTCATTTCTATAATATTCAACTTGACTATTAGTGAGTTTGCTATCATCCAACCCTAGGATCCATATGGCAAAGTATACTCTAAATTTTCCCATAAGTTTCATTGATATTCTCTTAGCTCATAATATATCTAGGATACTTCTTGATTTTAATCACACTACTTTTAAACAAGAAGTTATATAATCATCTATATCATTATTTTTTATGATAATTCCAACAATATATTTAAACAGATTAAAAATATGAATTACATTTTCTTTTGGTAGTATTTACTACTAATTATCCATTTGTGCCCACTAAAAATCATATATCATACTTGATTTGTGTTCTAGCAATCCTAAGCCCCTTATCATCTAAAATATTTATCCATTCTTCAAATTTCCATCCAGCTTATTTTCTCATACCTATTAAAACTAAGTCATTAAGATATAGCATACACTAAGGTATATCAATTTGAATATATCTAGTAAAATCTCCCCAACCATTTTTAAAAATTGCACACCCATTCAGTTAATTGGTTGGTTTTTACTTATAATTTAAATTTGAATATATCCTAGCGGATTATTTGGTTATTCATTGTAATTCTGACTTTCTTTGATTTTAGTTATTGTTTGGTTTTTATTTCTGTAAAACCAATCAAGGCAAAGATAATATTCTATTAATTTATTCAAATATTAAATCAATAATGCCCATAAATTTTAGATAAACAAGAGATAGAAAGATTAAAGTGGATATTATTTATTCCATACAACAACAACAATATGATAAAAATATTCCATATGACAAAAATATAAATTTTAACTAACAGTACTTGGTATTCTTATTAATACATGTTTTTTAAGCTAAAGCTAATTCTATTTTGATTCATCTAAAATCGAATCAAGCGGATCTAATTAAAGTTCAGTTTAGTTAAGTTTGATTTGGAAAATAATTTAGCCGGTTCAATTTTCAAAATGTTACAACCAAAACCAATTGGTTTAGCTAATTAATAAATCAAATAATTCAAATTGACCAAATGCACACCGATAACTTGAATAGCCGGCCATGCTTATCCTATTGTAATCCAAATGTTGATCCAATCGTCTTTATTTCATGCCTCCTAATCTAGATCACCAAACTTCAAATTAGTGATCCATCTTTGCATGTGGACAACAGATGACTTAAATCTTAAATCAAGGCTGAGTGATCTGAAGATCAACACCCCTAAGAATCTTCATCAAGAAATTGGATTGTTGAAAAGCCTCAACAATCAAGATCTTTTTTGTTTTTCCTATATCTAATGCCCAAATCATGATCATAGACAATCTGGTTGAACATTTACTAGATATGATCCTCATATCATAATAAGAGAGGGGTAAGCAATTGTATCAATAGGACATATCCCTTTATCTCATCTATCTTCATATACTCCTCCTAGCTTTTGTTGGATGAATTGTAACGCTGATTTCATTGAATGAAGGAACATCAGCAGCATTGTTATTGTGAAGAGATATTTTCCACAATCATCCTATCCACCCACATCACCTCTTCGAAGCTCAAGTCCTCAAGTGCTTGCATTCTAGTCAATGGCATCCTTCGAGAAGCAGGCATATTTAATAGCTAAGACTCTAAACCCCATCTCATTCAAACAACCAACTCACAGCATCACGAACAAAACAACCATCTTGACTCTGCTTACTTCAGGCATTCAACGAGTTCACTCAAATACCTCAAAATCACTCATCCTACTAGGGGTGTCAATATTTGACACGACACGAAAACCCGACACGAACCCGACCCGGAAATTTCGGGTTTGACCCGACCCGATTTCAAAACGGGTCGGGTTCGGGTTGCCGGGTCAACCCAAAAACCCGTTTACAAAGAGTTGCTGCGCTGCCCCACTGCCCGCTACGCTGCCCCGCTGACCCGACTGCCCCCACGTCGGGTCCGCCGTCCCGCGTCGCTTCTCACTGCCCGCAGCGCTGCCCCGCTGGCCGCTGCCCCGTTGTCGCTGCCGCGCAGCTGCTGGCAGAGTTGTCGTGTTTGCGGGTCGGGTCGGGTTGACCCGATCCCGAAGCGGGTCGAGTTCGGGTCCAGAAAATCAACCCGTTTTTAAAAACGGGTCGGGTTCGGGTTGACCCGAATAGTAACAGGTCAGTTTCGGGTTCGACCCGAACCCGACCCGTGACCCGAAATTAACACCCCTACCGCCTACCATCTCTTATGCAATCAAAAAAAAAAGTTTCAATATATGAATCAACCGCTTAACAACCAATTTTAGCTTCTCAAGCATCTCCTTTGTTAAATCAAAGGTACTACATCATATAGTCTTCCAATTCAGTCAAGCAACCTCACACTTCATTCCTACTCAGACTCGGATTGGAGCAACAATCCTCAAGACCAATGATCAACCACAGGACATTGCTCGTTCCTTGGTACCACTCTCATTTCTTAAAACATCAAGAAACAACCAACTGTGGCCAGTTCGTCTATTGAAGCTGGCATTGAGCTCTCATCGTTGCACCCATTGACATTATACGGTTTAGTTGTCTCATCAATGACTATCAGATTCTGGTAAACAACCAACAACCCTATCTTTCATGCTATAATAAAAAATGTTGAGATTAATTACCATTTTATCTGAGAAAGCATTCTTTCAAATGAAATTATTGTTCTTCAGATCAATTCTCATGATCAAATTGCTGATACCTTCACTAACGCATTGTCCACTGCTCGCTTCCCCAAGCTTCGTTACAAGTTAATGATTCAAAACTTGGATTATAAACTTGAGGGGAGGTAATACAGCTATCAGCACTAACACTGCCACATATTATGGGTATAGCGCCACATGCTTTGTCAGCAGCTCTCAGACACACACACACACACACACATATATATATATATATATATAGATATCTTCATTCTCATCTAATGAATTAGCTCATCTTCTCTATTAAATGCTCTTCCTGTACGGAATTATTTCCTCTGTTTTTCAGCTCCTCCATTCCCCTCGGGCATGGTTATGTAATGAATATCTTCATTCTCATCTAATGAATTAGCTCATCTTCTCTATTAAATGCTCTTCCTGTACGGAATTCTTTCCTCTGTTTTTCAGCTCCTCCATTCCCCTTGGGCATCCACACGAATAGCCTATCGAATTTTGACCCAATTCCAAATCCCCCAAAGAAGAAACTGGAGGAAAAATACCTGTAGCTCTGGGGCCACTGGTAAGAACGGAAAGACGATGAAGGCTCCCCATACTGTTCCACCTCGCTTCCGCTATCACCACCGCTGCTCTCCCCACCGTCATCACCATCGCTGCCGCCAATGCCGTCCTCCATGAACAGTTCGTCGTCCTTTTCGGCCATCATCAGCTCTAAACCCTAGCTGCTGGATACAAAAACTTGAAGAGAGAAGCAGCTGGGAGCAGACCAAAGCGGTTCGCCAAAGAAATGATGAGACCGCTCGGCACCTAGGGCCCGCGCATAAGGATGCGGCGGTGAACAATTTTGGAAGAATCTGGCTGGCGATCCGACACGCGAACATCCCCGCGCTTCCGTGCCTCTCTGTAACGATTTGTATGGAAACTCCGGCACGTTGAGGGTTTCTTTTTTTGGTTCAGATTCGTTGTGATTGCAGAATCAAAGATACCAAAATTCCCGTCAGGGAAAAATAAATAAATAAAATAAATAAGCGCAGCTTTCTAGGGCTGACAGAATATATTTAGGACCGACTCATAAAAATAATACTTGCACATGAGATTGTTTTTTTATGTTAAATTTTAGCATCATATTTTATATTTTATTTATTCATCATAAAAAAAATTTATCTATATAATATTTAAAACTCGCATATTTATATATTTAACATCTAAAATTATTAGCTTATACTATTCACACTAAAAATCTCTTATTTGCTCATATCATGCACTTCGTTCCGTTTTAGTAACCCGCATGTGTGCCAGCTCACATTTGCTCGCAGGTTCGTCTCATGTGTCTCCTTCAATTTCCTGCATGAGAAAGCCCGTTGATGCTTGTGAACGCTCATTTCTCGTGCCCTTAGTACTCCTACTTAGTACTCATGCTCATTCTTCTTCGTCGTTCTACTGATTCCGTGAGTTCTGAGTGATGCCCTGGCATGATTCATGCCCTAAATTTTTGTACAGCTATGTCATTCTTTGTCCGGTGAGAACTAGTTCTTGCTTCGATCGTTTTTGCTTGTCAATTCAAATATAGGAGTTAGATGGACAGCTTGTTTGAGAATGTCCTCTATTTTCCTCGATTTGTGTTGAGTGGCTTATATTAGACGGCTCACTACTTAGAAGATCTATGTTACAGCCATGATCTATATCCTGTGGGATCATTGGATGGCCATTGGATCAACAATAGGAGAAGCAATCCGTATTGTTGTTGTTTCTCTAGTCTCTACTCATTTCCATAGATAAATCTTGCTTATGTCTGAGTTCGATGATAATTGGTTGGATGCATGCACATGAGATGTTAGTTGAAGTTGTTGTTTCTCTAGTCTCCCATTTGTGTTGAACTCGCTTGGTTTATTTCCTTGTTAATTGATGTCCCAAAGTTGTATTTATTTGTGTATTGCCCTTTACATAATGAGTTCTAGATATTCGACAGGTTCTACAAGCATGCACATGCCACAAATCATCTATTACTGTAATTTGCAATGTATTATATTTAAAACAAATCAAAGTGGGAATCGAGGCCGAAGATTTTATCGTTGCCCTCGCAACAGGACAAAAGACGATTGCAATTTCCTTATGTGGGTTGATGAAGCCAATCAAACATCATCAAATATAAATCATTATTCAAATCAAGTTGTTATTAGCTATTTTGGTAGTACTTCAGTTGTTAACTATTGTGTGAGTTGTAAGTGTCATTGTAACGTGAACTCTTATATAAGCTAATTTCATCAAAATTCAATCAAATACACATATTCCTCAATGATCTTCATATAGGATTCTTGCAAGTTGTTTTTTGGTGGCCAAATAAGCTGCATCTCCCACACTTATGTTCACTTCGTTGTTTGGTTGTTTTTGTCTCCAAAATATTTTTTAATCTTTTTTTCTTTGGCCAACCCCTGGGCCTTTAAGCTTTGGGCACTCCAACTTGGACATAGTCATCAACTATGATCCAATGACTTTTGTTAGACAACGTTGCAATTACACCTTCATAAGCTTGTTTGTACCTGAAAAAAATGAAACCTTTTAAGAATTACATACACAGAACTTGATTATTATAATTTTGTACAAAGCATCTTTCATACATGTTAACATGATAGTATAGATGAATGTATGCATGCCAAAGCGGATGCTCCTTGTTCCTAATCAGTGCGGCTGCATGAATTTATGGTAACCCACTCATTTGCCAAAGGTTGCATAAATATTTTCAACTATCAATGTCCACCTCCCACCTCTCATTTTGACCTTCCACCTCGAACTTTGAAGAAGAAGAATGCCTAATAACGAGGACCTCCTTTCGTGTTGTAACTTCTCTAATGCACTCCTCGGCATAAGGGACCAACTCTCCTCTCCAATCTCAAGCTGTAAACCTTCTATCAGACCTTTGTTCAAAATCAACCTTTCTATAGAAATTGCTTGTTCATATTCTTCCACAAATGACACATGCACACCTTATGTTCTACAGCAAGATACACATTTCTAATGCTTCTCCCAAACCTTTCTCCATATCAAAAATTAAGGAAATGCTTGAAGCCGCTAGCATCATGAAAGCAAGCATCAATTTCTAATATTTTATCTTCACTAATTTGTCGCATAAGTTGATCGCTACTTAAGCTTTCAAAGTCAATGCTTTTTGAAGCAACATTAATAGCTCAGCTGGTGCAAGGACAATGCTCAAAACCTTCCAAGTTCATATCAGCCTCTGCATCCTCTTGTAACGTAACAACAACTTCAACCCGCCGACTATCAGTGCATTGTCCTATCATTTGCATCGCCTCTTTATCAGTTGAAATTGTTTTGTAAACTTTGGGAGAAGTAGGACTAACATGGCAGTGAACTTAAACTCATGACCAATTAATCATGGACAAATCTTTTCAACTTTCTCTCTAAGGATAAAAAAAATTAAGCAAATTATACTCTAATTTCATCATTTCTATTTTCCACCTTTATATCTTCTTCTTTCTTCACCTTTAACTTCACTCCAATATCCCCCAAATTTAAATGTAGCCCAAATAAGTTCACCATCAGTCATCATAACTAACACTCAAAATAAAAATCTACAAACGCAATGGTAGAAAACAAAAAAAGATATGCGTATCTCATGGCAAGAAACAAAAAATAAAATAAAATTTAGGGCATCACTTAAAACTCATGATAACAATCAAACGACGAAGGAGTGGAGGGCGTTCTAAAAAAATGGGCATTCACAAGCATCAGAGGGCTTTCTCACGCAGGAAATTGACGGAGAATTGAGCGAAAAGACACGAACATGCGAGCCAATGGGAGCTGACATGCGCGCGAGTCACAAAGATGGAACATAGAGCAGGATGTGAGGAAATAAGAGATACGTAAATATGTAGCTTTATGTGTTAAATACGTAAATATGTGAGTTTTAAGTAGTTTGTAGGTAAATCTCCCCAAAAAAATATTCATTTAAAGATTAGCAAGATATAAAAAAATATGTAGAGTTCTTTTTAATGTTGAGAAAATATCATCGGATAATGATAGGGGTGTATAAGACTATTTTAAATTGGCTAAATTATAAATATAAAGAAAAAATAATTGAAATATAATTAAAAAACAAAAAAAATGTAAAATCAGTCCTGATTCTTAATTTGAAGATATAAAATTAATTTGCGTCTTAACATAAAATGCAAATTTAACCTTGCATTTTCACAAAAAAAAATCTCAACCAATAAAAGATAAACTCGCACACACATCATATATGTAAGTTTTGAATTTAAGATCTCATCGTAGGTCGTAAAAGCTCTCAACCAACAAATCAAGGAGAAATTATTATGTGTGGAGTCCGAAGGATGTGCGGACTCCAATCAAAATATGTCACGTCAGTCGGTACATACACTATGTACAATTTGTACATATTATACAAACGACATGGGTGATTCTGATTGGAGTCCTGACACAAGCTATGTCCAGACACCGCAAATAATAATTTCTCCAAATCAAGATCAGCTGCGTGGGATTTTTTTTATTTTAATGAAACATAGATTTGCATGGCAGCTTTATTATTAGGAAAAAAATTTAGTCCTGCTTTATTATTAGAAAAATATTTATTTTGAATATTTTATTTTCTGTGAATTTTAATCATAATTTTAAGAACATATGAGTTAACAAATTAATATGCATCTGACTTCGGAAAAAATGAAGAGGAAAAACATTCTGGACGATTGAGCAACACTTTTTTTTTTCTTTTTTATCAACACTTATATTCAGAGTTCAATATCAAAATTTAAACGAGGATAAATTTCAAAATCAATAAATATAAATTGAAATATGTACAATATTCATTTTATATTAATCTCAAAATAAATTAAATAATTCTATAATTTGTTGTGATTAAAAATTTAATCAAAATTTTGAAGTTGTTTATTATTATTATTATTGGTCGGATATGAATCTCCATGCAAAGTTGAATAAAAAACTTAAAAAATTAATATCGGGACCAACCAAACTCTGATTTTAGTAAATTTATAGTCAAACTGAATATCTCGAAAAGACGAACTCAACGACATCAAATTCAATCCAATATGAGCCCAATTGGGTCTAAATCGAGGGTTCGAAACACATTTGGAAGCTTCAAAGCATAAGTTGGATGACCAAATGATTTACAAATGTGATATGTTTATAGTTGAATCGAGTGGCTCGATGAGACGAATCCAATGAGCCCGAGATCTTTGAATTCTGATATCATTAAAATACTCAAATGCATGATAAACGGCTCATGATCAAGGGAATCAATATCAGTTGACCATCTGAAACACTCCTAACATATCATTGATCTACTCACTATTTACTAACCATGCCACTCTAAAAAACTATAATTAGACCTCCTATTCTTCACAAGGAAGAAAGAGGAAAAAAAAGAAAAAGAAAAAGAATGAAGAAAAATATAAGATATATTTTGCCGCCAAGCTCCTCCTCGACCACCGGCGGGCCACCGTCGAATCACCAACTGTTACTGGACTTCTGCTCGGTTACCAGCCATCATCGGACTTTCGTCCGACCACCGATCGTCGCCGGACTTCCACCTGGCCAGCAACCATCGTCGGACTTCTGCCTGGCCATAGACGTCGCCGGACTTCCGCCCGGCTGCAGACCAACGTCAGACTTCTGCCCGGCCATTGACTGTCACCGGACTTCCATCCAACTCACTCTATTATTGTAATTTCATTGTCTTCAAATTAAAGGATGGAGCAGGCTTTGTAACCTATTCAAACAGTAATTAAATCATTTGAACTGGGCCAAGCCCTGTGGATTTTTCCCTTTTTACCGGTTTTCCACATAAAAACCCTCGTGTTTTTTATTTCTCTGTTTGCGACCTAGATATTCGTATAACATTATGACGAAAAATCTTCTCACTATACTGTCGCGTATATTCAACCTGCAACAATTATTGTTAAAATTTTTTATCAAAATATTTGGAGATTATTTGATCTTTCAATTTGTCTCAAAAAATTTTAAATATACTTCAACTTCTTAATTTGGGTTCATTTGAACTAAGGCTACGTTTGAGACAATTTTTTTGCTACTTTCTAAAATAGATTTTTAGTACAAATATTTATTGAATTAGAAATTTTTATACTGAAAAGTCATTTTAAAAAGCAATAAGAAAGCTGTAACAAAAATGTCCCAAAAAGCCTAAATTTGAATCACTTTTTGTGTTTTCGATTTGACTCACGGAGTTTTCCAATTCAATTATAAATTTGTTAAAATCAATGCTTGAATCGTTCTAAATTTAATTATAAAATTTTTTCAATTTTAATAAGGCATTACGATTCGTGCTAATCAATAAATTCTTTGAGCCATATCATTTGCCCCTTTATTGTGAACATCAAATTATGTATCATCTAAATATACATATTTAATTTTCAAAACAAAATCATTTTATAAAATTATGATTTTGAAAAAAAAAATTTACATGTTACAATGACTCCCAAGATGTTACAATGTCTCTTCAGTTATAATTCCAGTCTTCTCAAAATCCAATTGGAATCAGCTAATATCTCAAAATGAGATATAGCCAGCATGAAATCAAAGGTGAATTATGTGATCATGAGGTGGTATCCAGTTTAAAATTGGAACCCTGCCATGAATTCTGTAAATTTTATTTCTTTTAATTGTTTGCCTATTAGTTACATCATCTTTCTGATGCAGCATTTGAAGCATTCTGGGTGGCAGGAGCAACGGAGGGAATTTGGCAAAAATATACAAGTGATCCCTGCGTCCTTCATTTTTTGTTATTCTTGCTAGACTTAAAACCCTTCGCACAGGGTCTGCTGGGGAAAGGCTACAGTTTTTTATAAAATTAATGGTGAAGTTGTCAAGTTGCCGCAGGAAAAATCATTTAGCTATTCTGGTTTTAAAAAAAAAATTATCATATTTTTTTTGAAAAATAGTAAGAAAGTAATAGTCAAATAAAATTGTGATTAGTGTTTGAAAAATAAAACAGTAAGAAAATTGTCTCAGACAGACCATAATATGACATGCCTTCCACAATTCTAGTTTAAATTGTTTATTCTTCAGTTATGAATTTTTGATAAATATTTAAATAAAAATGAACTTGTTGCGTCCTGGAATATTTGCGGCGATAGAGAAATATAAAATTTAACGTCTTACATTTGTATGAAGATCCAACACAATCAGATAAAAGATAGGGTATTGTATTCAAAAGTGACACCAAAGTTTTTACGTAGAAATTTTTGAAAATGGGAAAAAACTGCGGGGCCTGGTCAAATTTGAATAAATCTACTAGTGTTTGCAGCCGATTAAAAATGAGGCCTTTCCTTAGGGGGAAGGCCTTGGCTTGATGTAACAAATATACATCATATAGAGTGTATTACACGGTGGGAGTTGGAAGAATCACTGTTGACATGTTCATTTAGTCAACAAGACCGTAGTCTGTGGCGACGATGGTCAGAAAGATTGTTGTCTGGCAATAGATGTCAGTATGATCGTAGTCGTTGTGCGATGATGGTCAGAAAGGTCATAATCGGGCAACAGAGGATAGAAGGATCATAGTCGAGTGATGGTGGTCAGGAGGAAATCCGGCGATAATCGATGGCCAGGCGTAAGTTAGGAGATAATTGGTGATCGGACAGAAGTTTGACAACAGTCTGACGATGGTCGGTGACTGGACATAAATCCAAGGTTAGTTGGGGGCTGGGCGGAAGTTCGGCGATAATTGGGGGCCGAGCGTAAGTCTGGTGACAACAGGTGGCCGAGTGGAAGTTCGGTGAAAGTCTAGCGATGGTCAATGGTTGAGTGTAAATTCTACGTTAGTTGGTGGCTGGGTGAAAGTCTGACGATAGTTGGTGGTTGAGCGGAAGTCCAACAATGGTCGGTGGCCGATCAGTGGTTGAGGAGGAGTTTAGTGGCAAGAGAGATTTCAAATTTCTCTTCCTCTCCTCTCTTATTTCCCTTTTTTTTCTCTTCTCCTTCCTTCCTTGCTTGGTCCTCCCTCAATAAAGAATGAGGGGTCTATTTATAATTTTTCGGGAGTGGCATGGCCAGTAAATAGGGAGAAGATGAGCACGTTGGGAGTGGTTCGAATGGACGGCCGATATCGATTCTCTTGATCATAAACCGTTTATCGAGTATTTGAGTGTCTTAATGATGTCAGAATTCAACAATATTGGGCTCGTTGGATTTATCTTGTCAAGCCCCTTGATTCGACTATAAGCATGTCACATTTGGATATCATTTGATCATCCAATTTATATTCTGAACCTTTTAAATGTGCTTCGAGCTCTTGATTTGGACCCATTAGGGCTCGGATTGGGTCAAACTTGACGTCGTTGGGTTTGTCTTTTCGAGACGTTCAGTTTGACTATAAGTTTGCTGAAAGTGGAGTTCAGATGGTCCCGAATTTAATTTTGAAAGTTTCTAATTTAAATTTACCTCGAGATTGGTGCCCAATCATAAAAATTATTTGGTGATATATCATAACTTAATTATTTTAATATTATAAAATCAGCATGAATATATAGGGGCCTTAAATATGAAATTTATAATGGGTTATTTTTTAAATTTATGTTGCCCCGATGAAACATTATCAAAGCTAATTCAAAATTAATTATATCTATATATTTTAATTATTAAAATTAGAATATGTGATGTCTGAAATAAGAATTTTATATTTATAAGATCTTATTGGTCTAAGTTATTTCTCAAATTTTTTTACATATGATGGGTTTTATATTGAAATTCTTTGGGTTGTTTGGCAATTCATGGACTCCTTTAATGAATTTTTGCATGCTTAAACACTATCATTATCTTAATAATGTAAGTGCTCGAATAAGAGTTATATAAAATCTATATTTCACTTCTGATCATTTTTGTAAAATTTATGTAACTTGACTGTTTGTAAAAAATTTAAAAAAAATTTATGAGTAAAAAAGATGCATCGAGAAGCATGATCGATGCATTTGGTGGTCTAGAAATTGAATTAATATGTCAGGATCAAATGATTATGGAGACTATGAAGAAACACAAAAGGTAGTAATCTTCTTAGGTTTCGTTTGGGATAATTTTCTTATTGTTTTCTAAAATAGCTTTTCAGTATAAAAATTTTTAATTCAAAAAAAATTTGTACTAAAGCAGTAAAATGCTGTTCCAAACGAAGCCTTAATCTACAATAAGCAGACTTAGAACTTGAGCATTTAGAAGGACCAAATAAAATGAAATCATGAGATTCAAGTGAGTTCTTTTTGGATTAATTCATAAGAAATGTAAGAATATTGTGAGAATGACTTGTCTTTGAATGTTCCCTATTTCCACTAGTATCCATTCTCAATGCTACTAATTGAGTGTAATCATTATAAATAAGAAAAGTAGAAATCTAATGACAATTTTGGGGCTTTACATGTACATGAGAGTTCCTACATTGGGTTTAGGATTTAAGTTAACAAATTCAATATAAAACAATTCTCCATGAATATAATGAGTCTTGATGAGTGGGTATTTAGAAGACCTAAACATGCCATTATATTTTTTGCACATAAAAATTTGATGATCCTTTTGAATTAGCATTGTGCAACTTATGAAGATGTTTGATAAAAAAAAAAAACATACCAAAGGGGTTGGACTTGTTGGCTAGATAGGACTGAATGGTGGTGTTTAATCAGTGCAAATGATAGTGACAGCTACTTTGCCTAATTCGAAGGTGAGGTGGCAGGTTAGATTGAGGGACATGTTAGAACAAGAGCGAGAGGTTCAAGAAGTAATCTATAGCTTTGCCTGTCACATGTGTGATGAGTTCTACTTGGGGTTGCCAAAGGCTATAAATAAGGCATTGATGGGTCTAGTGTCAGTGGGTGGAGTTGGAGTCGATGGTGGGTATATGGGTAATGAATGCGCACATATGTGGGAATGTGCATGTACATGCTTCAACGCATTAGTGTGCATGATAGAAGCCATGTAGAGAGTGCATGTGAGCTTCAATGGTATCAACCAGGAGGAGAGTGTGTATGGATGTAGGTTATAGAAGCCATGCAATAAGTTTTTGGTTGACTTACTAGTAGACATTGGGTGTGTAAGTGTTGGTAGGTAAAGGCTGGTAGATCAACTGGTGCAAGAGCTTGTAGGTATTGGATGGTTGTAGATGGTGAGTGTCAAAGCTAGCATTTGTGCAAATTTTAATGTGATACCTGTCAAACACGGCCTCCTAAACTTCTAAGGTTGGCATAAATGCCCACTTGTAGCGTATCTTGAATATATTTTTCAAGAAGCCTTAGGAAAGGGGTGGTTGACCCTTCCTTATTACCTTGTCATGACAACAAAGAAATGATCATTTAGTCGAGGACCTTTTGAAGATAATGGATTGTGGTTGGTAAGGCTCAAATGTGTGGATAGCAAAAAGGAGAAAAGATGTTTGCTTACTATGGGATTGTGAATGTATATATCAAGAATTTTGGGTGGCTACACAACATCATAAGGTCAAATTTATCAAGTGAAGAGTTTATGGTGCTGACGTTAGTGGCACATGCAAATGCTAGAGATGTTGACTTATGCGCATATCCAGGTTCTGGGTGGAAGACAAATACACGACATATGTCTCAATGAAAACCATGAGCTAAACACAAAAGCTTGAAGTTGAACAGAAGTAAATTGAGTGTGATCATACGATTGGAAATGATAATTTGATGATTATCATAGACACTAGGGAATATGATAGTAAAGGTTTGTTGATGAATCAATAGATGACAGTGGGGAAAGCACTTAAGTGTTGAGAGAATTCAAGAGCTAGGAAGTTGAGGATCATAACCAAGGAGTCAAAGCCCAACAATTGAGAGGCTTGGAAACTATAGTTTTAATTTGTCAAAAGGAGGCAACTTCGCTTGTCACTTTATAAAAAAACTCCATAGAGGATGGATTGGTACATGGTTGATCATAAGAGGGAGATTGATAGGCCTTAGTTATCATGTGCCTAAAAATGGTAGGGTAAGGTGAATTTTCTATATCTCCTTTCATTTTTATATAAGTGGAGATCTCAAGAAAAAAAAAAGTCAATTGTTGGATAAGGCATAATAGCTTGGCGATGCAAATCAAGAGATAGTTCACAAAATAGATGATTTCCTCAAGGTTTGAGATAGGAAATGATAACAAAGGCAACAAAATGATGATATGGAAGAATTTGGTCCTCTAACTTGTTAAGGTTTATAATAAAGGATGGCTACATCCTTGACTGTATGAATGAAATTGATAGGTTAAGTGGCAAGCTGATGGGTTGCCATGCAAGTAAAGAGTTGGTATGTGTTAGAGATGACAAGGCTTGAGGAAATGAATGTCATTGGGTTAGAAGGCTGGCTAATGTTAGACAACGCCTTACATGTCCATAATATAAGTGGACAAATCCTTTCATTTTTATGTAAGTGGAGATCTCAAGAAAGGAAAACCAATTGTTGGATAAGGCAGAAGAGCTTGGCGATGCAAATCAAGAGATAATCCACAAAATAGATGATTTCCTCAAGGTTTGAGATAGGAAATGATAACAAAGGCAATAAAATGATGATATGAGAGAATTTGGTCCTCTAACTAGCTAATGTTTATAATAAAGGATGGCTACATACTTGACCATACGAATGAAATTGATAGGTTAAGCGACAAGATGATGGGTTGCCATGCAAGTAAAGAGTTGCCATGTGTTAGAGATGACAAGGCATGAGGAAATGAATGTCATTGGGTTAGAAGGCTGGCTAATGTCAGCCATCGCCTTACATGTCCATAATATAAGTGGCGATCTCCTTTCATTTTTATATAAGTGGAGATCTCAAGAAAAAAAAAGTCAATTGTTGGATAAGGCATAATAGCTTGGCAATGCAAATCAAGAGATAGTTCACAAAATAGATGATTTCCTCAAGGTTTGAGATAGGAAATGATAACAAAGGCAACAAAATGATGATATGGGAGAATTTTGTCCTATAACTTGTTAAGGTTTATAATAAAGGATGGCTACATCCTTGACTGTACGAATGAAATTGATAGGTTAAGTGGCAAGCTGATGGGTTGCCATGCAAGTAAAGAGTTGGTATGTGTTAGAGATGACAAGGCTTGAGGAAATGAATGTCATTGGGTTAGAAGGCTGGCTAATGTTAGACAACGCCTTACATGTCCATAATATAAGTGGACAACTCCTTTCATTTTTATGTAAGTGGAGATCTCAAGAAAGGAAAGCCAATTGTTGGATAAGGCAGAAGAGCTTGGCGATGCAAATCAAGAGATAATCCACAAAATAGATGATTTCCTCAAGGTTTGAGATAGGAAATGATAACAAAGGCAATAAAATGATGATATGGGAGAATTTGGTCCTCTAACTAGCTAATGTTTATAATAAAGGATGGCTACATACTTGACCATACGAATGAAATTGATAGGTTAAGCGACAAGCTGATGGGTTGCCATGCAAGTAAAGAGTTGCCATGTGTTAGAGATGACAAGGCATGAGGAAATGAATGTCATTGGGTTAGAAGGCTGGCTAATGTCAGCCATCGCCTTACATGTCCATAATATAAGTGGCGATCTCCTTTCATTTTTATATAAGTGGAGATCTCAAGAAAGGAAAGCCAATTGTTGGATAAGGCATAAGAGCTTGGCAATGCAAATCAAGAGATAATTCACAAAATAGATGATTTCCTCAAGGTTTGAGATATGAAATGATAACAAAGGCAACAAAATGATGATATGGGAGAATTTGGTCCTCTAACTAGCTAAGGTTTATAATAAAGGATGGCTACATCCTTGACTGTACGAATGAAATTGATAGGTTAACATGTCCATATATTATGGCTCTTTAACAATTAACAATTAAGTCAAGTTTCAATCATTCAAATTCTAGAGCACCTCATATGTAAGAAAAAAAAAAAAAATCAAAACTAACATTTTCTTTTTTATTCCTCTTTTCTAAAACATGTTATTTTTTATCGCCATCAAAATGATCAATAAAAAGAGGGTTCATAATACCTTCATCCGATCTAGTTGGCAGGTCAATAATGTTTAAAATCTTTAAAATAGGGCGAACATAGCCTTTGTCATCCTTCTTCTCAACCTAAAATATGTTGAAGTCAAACATGATATCATCCTTACCTTTTTCTTAAGCATCAAATAGGATTTTAATTTTAAACTCAACATGACTTGCAATTAATCAAAAAATTTATATACTTAAAAAATTCAATATTTATATGCTTCTAAAATGAGTTAAAATTCCACATCAACGTCTAGGAATCATATGGGCCATCCACATGTATAACCATATATAAAACTTGCCAAATAAGTCATGTTTAATAGTTTTGAATTCCTCAAGTAATTGAAATATGCTTAGAAAGAGCTAGCTACATTCTTAACATAGGAAGAATTTACTCATGGACTCCAAAAATATAAACTACTACATAAATATCTCTCAATTTTTAGTCCACAACATTTAAGACCTCCATCCTAGAACAACCCATCATGAAATTCATTTTCCATTCAATGACTATCTTGATAAAACCATGAAATTTTATGAAGAACTCGATTCATTGCACTAGCCGCCTCACATTCCCTTAAAAGTTTCATCTTCAACAATTAAATATAATTCGAAAGCTCACCCAACAAGTCTCTTGGATTTGGTTTAAACTAGAACTCAAAATATAGAAACAACTATATATTGTCATAGCAATTCTTCACAGTATCCATAAGCTATTTCTCAGTCTTTTATTGTATCTCATCATATATGTAACTCTTTATGTACCAATTCTATTTGAGGCTTATATTATAAGATGGAAAGAAACCATCCATAAGTGTTATTCTCTCAATAACATTAATAAACAACAATTGAGCATGTCTTTGCACAGTAAATATTGGTCTTATAACTGAACAACTTAAATCCCATACATCTCTTATGCTTGTATTCATTTCTCTTGGTGTTTTACACCTTATCTCAATCATTTGATTCATTTCATCACTCTTATTTTTTTCTATCGTGTTCTCTTTTGAACCATATAATGTATTTTCCTTTTAACCACTGCTTGTTCGATTGAATAGAGAAAAGACTTTGTTCAACACACGAATAAAGAATTATATCATTTACAATGAGAACGAAAAAATATATTTGTTATGCGGGGAAGATTAGAAGAGGAAAAAGACTTGACTACTTGTTAGAAGAGCCATATTAAACTCATTCTATTCATCATACCGCCTCTATATGGATAGATGACATTAAAAGTAAACCAAATTTTTAGGCAACTAAAATCATATTATCATAATGTTTGGGAGCATGGATCAATGGGAAATCAAAATAAGTCATCATACAATATTGATCAAATGCATGTTCAACTAAAAATTTTTAAGCATGTAAGGCTTAAACATTTGACATTTTTATACCAACATATTTTTCAAGCCTCATGTCTTAATAATACACTCTTTTTTTACATTATAATTTACCACGTCAACCATTAGTTCTCACAAAAAAGGAGTCATCATCAACTATCACATACATATACCCAATTTGATCATATGGATCTATTGTGGGAGTCACTTATTACTCTTTGAACCTTACTCAAGTATGATTGAACTGAACCAAAGCCCTATGAAAGCTACAAACTTCATAATTCACTTTGGGCTAGTTGAGCCAATGATTATGAGACCACTTCTTAGAACGTGCCAATTAAGAATAGTCTAAAGTTAGCATGATACAATGATGATCAAGTCCATATTTAACATCAACTATTGATGCATGCATACACATAAAATTTCATGTTCCTAAAACATAAAAATAGATGATACTTATTATTATTATAATTATAATTATTATTTCAAGTCTAACATTACACCTATACAAGATCAATTTCTACATAGATAATCTCTCTCTCTCTCTCTATCTCTCTCTCTTTCTTTATATATATATATATATATATATATATATATATATATATATATATATATATATATATATGAATTTGATATAAATAAATAATACATGTGTTAAGCTTTTTTCTAAATTTTAATATTCAGAGATAAATTTGATAAATATAATAAAAATGTTAATTTATAAATAAACACAATTTAGTATTACAAGTGAATATATATATGAAACGAGGGTATCTACCAGCTGCCACTTTAAATGAAGCGTTTGACAGCGTAACTAATGTCTTGGCGAAACCTAACGAGGCCAGGAAGAGACTAAATCGTAATAGAGGAGATTCAAACACAATAGTGCTTGCTCACCCACCATCCTAGACCTCCTTGGGTGACAACTGAAAATATACTTTACCCTACCAACTAGTCAAAAGCACCGGAATCAGAACGAACCATCCTAAACGGATATAAATCCCATCGCCCATCGCGCAGCTTAAACCCTCCTAATCCCCTTCACCCACCTATTCAGAATCCATCGCCTGAAAATGGATCCCGGCGTCGCCACCTGCCCGATTTCCTTCCAAATCCAACCCAAATGGCTCCGAGTAGGGTTTGGTTCCAGCGAGCTCAACAATCTCTCCCTCTTTCCTTCTTCTCATGCGGGTCGCCTGAGCTATCCTCGCAGGTGGAAGCATCTTTGCCTTCGGGGAGAAGGGACTTACCACTCACCGTGGGATGAAAAACCTTACGAGATTCTTCCAGGAGGAAGAATATCTTACTTTGATGAGCAGGACATTGTGGCCTTCGTGGATCCTCCCACGGAGCTTATTCCCCTTGACCCGGAATCTTACAACCCTGCTGCCTACCTCTGGTTAACTTCAAGCGATGAAGAAGTTCATCGATTTGTTTTTTTTAGTCGTTTCTTTCAATCGCATTTGGTCACAGAATGAAGATGAGGATTTTTTTTTAGCTTTTTATCCTTGTTTGAGTTTTCCGTTGCAATTTCGTTTCGCGGGTTGTTGAATGAAGGGGAAACGTTCTTGGAAACAAGTAGTATTTGGCTGGAAGGTAGAACCAGGGCGGTGCGTTTTATCCGTCTGTGTTTTTCGCGTTTTAGATGATTAGAGAGTGCTGTTATGAAAAACATGCATAATTGTATACCGTGAACGAATACAATGCACACACCAAGAGATTTTGTTGTGAACCTTCCTGTTGAAAGGAACAAGAACAAGATAGCTTGGCCGAGCTCCACAAAGAACAGAAGTGGGAGAAGTGAAGAGCAATTATAGGGAATATTGAGAGAAAAGTTTCATTCATCCATCCATATGTCCCTTAATTCCTCCTTAATAGGAATATTTATAGAATACTAGAGCTACAAATCCCCCCCCCCATGACAAGTTTCTGGAGGGTGGGAGATATCAAGATCCAGCATGGGGTGTCTTGAAGGATTGGTGGACTTGGAGCTGGTGCTGGCCTTGAATGAGTTGGAAGAGGTGGTTTGTGAAGGGCATCAACAAGAACTTCGACTTGAGTTTTTTTTTGAAGAGGTGGATCTTGACAGTATGGTTGGGAGGCGAGATATGTGCATACATTTGGTGATCTAGAGGCTAGAAGACAGTGAAATTGACACGATCTGGTGGGTGATGCAATGATGAATCTTGTGGTATGGGAAGGCATTGATTGCTGGATGCGAGAGAGATGGTGCGTGCAGTTGGGTAAGAAGTGGTTTAATCAGGACAAATCTGGACCGGGGAAATTGAAAAGGGCTACGGAGGGGAATTAGGAGGGCTGGACAGTTGTGTTTGGTCTGGATCTTAAAGGATTGTTGGATATGGATGATGATGAATAATAATTCAAGGACGTCAGCAACTCCAGAAGGAGGTGGAGATATAGAGACCAGAACAAAGGTTGGGGAAATCTCAACTAGAGCGCCATTGTTGCGAACCTTCCTATAAAAAAAACAAGAGCAAGATAACCAGGCAAGTCAAATTTTCTCAAGCTCTAAGAAGAAGAGAGGGAGAAGAACAACAACATGGAAGAGAGAACTTTCATTTATTCATCTATCCATATGTCCCTTAAATTCTCCTCAACAGGAGCATTTATATATTAAAAAAGCTACTAATCCTTTGCTAACTAAATTTTATCTAATTAGCTACTCTTATTAACCCAACATAATAATTAATCATCTTCATTCTCATAACCTATCATTACCTATGCCTTCAAAATCAACCTTGCCCTAAAGGTTGAATGAAGACAGTGAGGTTGTGAAAGAGTTGAACGATAGGTTTTTTGAGGCTGGGAGACATCGAGATCTAGTGAGGGGAGGCTTGGTGACAAAGAGATATGGCGAGGGGTGGCTTGATGTATTGTTTGATCAGGAAGGCGCTCTTGCCTTGATGAGTTGGAAAAGGTAGATTGGGAAGACCGTCGGTGGAATTACAAGAACTTCAACTCCCTTGAGTTCTCTTGGGAAGAGGTGGATCTTAATAACGTGGTTAGGAGGCGAGATATTTGTGTTGATTTGACATAGGCTAAGAAGCAGCAGGTGATAGATATGAAATCATAAGAAGGTGTTGACAATGGGATGCGTAAGATGGTATGGTTGAGCCATGAGTGGCGTAATCGTGACAAATCATTATGAGGAAAATTGGGAAGGGGCTCGGAGTGGAATTTGGAGAGGCGTCTGCAATTGGATTCAATACTTATGATCTTTGAGGATTGTTGGATCTGGATGATGATAAATGACAATTCAAGGATGTTAGTAACTCCAAAAAAAAGGGTAGGGGAGATAAAGAGACCATAACACAGGTTAGCAAAATCTCAATACAATAACCATTATTGTGAAACTTACTGTAGAGAAGAATAAGAATAAGAAAGAACAAGATAACTAGAGAAATTTGGATTAGGAAGATCGTGGCAATTAGATTAGGAGGATGATTGGAGGTAGGAATTGCAAAGCTAGATGAATTTAGGAGCAAATTTTAAGGATATTCACTTAGACGTAAAATTGATGGAACTTGAATACTAGAGAAGGAAAAAAAAGAAGAAACTAAGGAAAATGCCGTGTACTCAACTTGGATCAAAAGAGGATATGTATAATTGTCTCAATAATAATATCATTCATCAATCAATAATCCATTCAAATATAAGCCATGAATCTCTATTTATAGAAATAGGATTACAAAGATTAGATCTAATATTTTGATATCAAATATAATCCAAATCCAATAGTTCCTATTAATTCTATCTTATAAGTTGAAATAAAGATAATCCTATTAAATAAAATAGTAATTGCAATAAAATATAAGTCTAATTTTTAATATTAAAAATTTCTTAGAATAATCTTCATGTGTTGCATCACCTTGCAATAGCGTCAACAGCTATCCCAGCCTTTTGTGAAGCTCCCAATAGCGTCAATAGCTATCCCAGCCCACCTAGCACGAAGGGAGTCTTCTCATGAATAGTTAAATTTCTTATTAGTGTGACCAGACTACTAGGAGACCTTCCACATCTATGACAGCTCTGTTAGTGCTTGTCAAACGGGCTAAGGAGATCTCCATTGTTATCGGAGTCTTGCTTGCATGCGGGGTGGCATGCCATAGCGGGATAACCTGTTAGAATAATTAAATATAATAATTATGCGAGACGTCGCAATAATTATTTAAGTGTATATATTTAATTATATAAACCATTAAGTGACCCACATATTTAATTAATTAATGATTTAATTATTTATATTTAAACCTTATTGGTCAAGAAGAGAATTTGATCAATCGTTTATGAACCGTTTGATCAAATAACTTCTATGAGCGGTTATTATAATTACTCCGCAGGAAATAACTACCGGTCCTCTCTCTCTCTCATTATGAGAGTTAATTTGCTCCATAGAGAATCAGCTCATGAAAGAAGAAAAGTAAAATGGAAAAGGGAGAGAAACCGTAGTTCGGAATTCAACGAATTCAACATGAATCAAGGTAAGTTTTCTTTCGATTAAAGTCTTGTGAAAATCATCTTGTTCAAGATCTTGTGGTTTTAATAATTATGTAAATCTATGTTTCGTTTCGATTTCTTTTACATAATTATGATGCAAGTTCTTGCAAGAGTCAGAGAACTTGATCATGTAAGAAGAGTTCTTATAAATGTAAGAGAACTATTTAAGGATTACATGTGGTATTAGAGCCAGGTTCAGAACTTATGATTTTCCGTTGAGGTTTTCTTTACTTTCTTCTACGTTTCTTTCTAATGAAATCAAGTTCATATGATTTATTATCAATCTTAATTAACGTATTAATTATCGAATCATATCTTGTCATGATTTATTCATGGCAAACTAATTACGTTTATATTTTATTTTTGAAATACAGTATGTTATTTGTTTCATTATGAATGAATTTGTCATATAAAAGCTAATGATATAAATTCGTTTTGCCTTTAAGGATATTTTTTCTTACATGCAATTATGTACATTAAGTAATTTCCTTTATGTATTTCATTTATTTGAAATAATTATTATCGTAATTATTGTTTATATCAAACATAGTTTGCTAATCACCAAAGTGGTCGAACTAAAAAGTTTCATAAATATCAATTAAATAATATTTAATTACTCGGGAGTATGTGATTCTATTAACAGAATGACATGATTTTATAAATTTTTTATTACGAGTAATTAAAATTCAATAGCTATAAAATATTTAAGGATCGCCCAAAAGTTAATTAGTTATTTTGTACTGTTAGATATAAATGTGATAAATTATTATACTTAATTAAATATACTTAGTATATCCAAAGATGACAAATATATTTAATTGGAGTATGTATAATTATCAATTATGAGAATTTTAATTTGAGCATCAATTATGATTATTGTTGTATATTGTAGTATCATTCAAAGAAGAACTTCAATATGCATTTTATTGATTAACTGCATGTTATTTGAATCTATTTTATGCTTTTTGACTTTAATATTCAAATCATCAATATGTGAGAGTTGTATTTTTTTTATTTTGCAGCATCTAATTCTATTATTCTTCATTCACAAGCTTCATCTATTATAAAGTTCAACGAGCTTAATTATTCTGAATAGAGTGAACAAATTCAGTTCCATTTAAGAGTTTTGGATCTGGATTTTGCACTTTAATGGATATGGTTAAATGTATGTTAAGTTATTCTTCTTTATCCTTATCATTGCGGATGTATGCTTTAAAAACCGCGATGTATTTATTAAACAGAGTTCCTAGTAAGGCAGTTTCAAAGACTTCTTTTGAACTATGGACAGAAAGGAAACCTAGTTTAAGGCACTTGCATGTTTGGGGTTGCCTAGTGGAAATAAAAAATTATAATCCACATAAAAAAAATTAGATTCTAAAACAACCAGTGATTTTTTTATTGGTTATCCAGAAAAATCTAAAAGGTATAGATTTTATTGTCCTAATCATAGTACGAAAATTATTGAAACTGAAAATACTAGGTTTATTGAGAATAGTGAAATTAATGGGAGTATAGAACCTTGTGATGTAGAGGTTCAAGAAGGTTGAAAATTCCTTTGCCCATCATTTCTAATAAAGTTGTTATTTCTATAGTTGTTGAAAAGTTTGACAATATACAGGATGAGCAAATGAATGATAATACATCCCAAAATAAAGTTGTCATTAATGAACCTATAATTGATGAACCACAAGAAGTAGTATTACGAAGATCAACTAGAGTTAAAATATCTGCTATTTTGAATGATTATATAGTTTATCTACAAGAGTCAGATTTTGACTTAGGAATTAATGATGATCCAGTTTCATTTTCACAAGCCATAGAAAGTGTGAATTCTAATAAGTGGTTAGATGCTATGAAAGAAGAGTTAAAATCAATGGATCATAATAAAGTCTGGGACATCGTTGAATTGCCTGAAGGTTCCAAAAGAGTTGGATGTAAGTGGGTCTTTAAGACCAAACGTGACTCTAAAGATAATATTGAATGATATAAGGCTAGACTTGTTGCCAAATGTTTTACTCAGAAAGATGGTGTTGACTACAAAGAGACATTCTCTCCATTTTCTAAGAAAGACTCATTAGGAATTATTATGGCGATAGTAGCTCATTATAATTTAGAGTTATACCAAATGGATGTGAAAACAACCTTTCTAAATGGGGATTTAGAGGAAGAAGTTTATATGGATCAACCTGAGGGTTTTTCAATTGAAGGAAAGGAACATATGATGCGTAAACTTAAGAAGTTAATATACAGACTTAAACAAGCTTTCAGACAATGATATTTTAAGTTTAATAATACTATCACTTCCTTTGGATTAAAAAAATCACTGTTGATCGGTATATATCTAAAGGTCAGTGGGAGCAAGTTTATAATTTTGATTTTGTATGTTGATGATATTTTGCTTACTACTAATGATCTTTGTTTATTACATGAAATTAAGAAATTTCTCTCAAACAACTTTGAAATGAAAGATATGGGTGAGGCATCATATGTGATAGGAATTGAAATATTCTGTGATAGATCACAAGGAATATTAAGATTGTCTCAGAAAGCTTATATTAATAAAGTTCTTGAGAGATTTAAGATGAAAAAAATACTCAGCAAGCATTGTTCTAATTCAGAAAGGAGATAAATTGAGCCTTATGCAATGCCCAAAGAATGAATTGGAACATAAAGAAATGAAACAATTCCTTATGCATCTATTGTTGGAAGTTTAATGTATGCTCAGACTTATACTAGACCAAATATTAGTTTTGCTGTTGAAATGTTGGGTAGATATCAAAGTAATCCAAGACTTGATCATTGGAAAGCTGCAAAGAAGGTTTTACGATATCTACAAGGGACAAAAGAATACATGCTCACTTTTAAAAGATCTGATCACCTTGAGGTTATATGATATTCAGATTCAGATTTTGCTGGATGTCTGGATTCAAGAAAATCCACATTGATTATGCGTTTCTTTTAAGTGGAGGAGCAATATCTTGGAAGAGTGTGAAGTAGTCCGTCATTGTTGCATCTACAATGGAAGCTGAGTTTGTGGCATGTTTTGAGGCCATAATTCAAGGATTATGGTTGCGAAATTTTATTTAAGGACTTGGAGTTGTTGACATTATTGTCAAGCCGCTGAAAAATTATTGTGATAATACCGCAACAGTCTTCTTTTCTAAGAACGACAAGTATTCAAAAGGTGCTAAACATATGGAGTTGAAATACTTTGCCGCTAAAGAAGTTCAGAAACAAAGAGTATCATTTGAGTACATTAGCACCAATCTTATGATTGCGGATCCATTAACTAAAGGGTTTCCACCAAAGATATTTCATGAACATGTTTCTAGGATGGACATTATCGAAGATGGGCATTATCGAAAATCTTTATTAAGTTTATGTTTGTTTGCTCTTTATGTCTTTTGATATTTTGAGCTCCTTTATTTAGTTTCTGATAATTAGTATATATTGTTTATTATGTTGTGTATACATGAATGTTTATGTGAATGTTAGTTGGATTTGTCTTTTATAAAGACATTATTATTGGACCATTATGAGTATGTATTATTATGCTAAGTATAAGATTAGTATCGTGATACATGAAAGGCAATGCATCGAACTAATGATGTATGACCGTCATGATCCATATTAATTTTGTACTTAATAATGAATTCATGATTAGACTAATTTAAGAAAGAAGATTTACATATTGCGCTTTATATTTATAATTATTAAATTATTAATTAATCATAGCATATAGGCCAAGTGGGAGAATGTTAGAATAATTAAATATAATAATTATGCAAGACGTCGCAATAATTATTTAAGTATATATATTTAATTATATAAACTATGAAGTGACCCACATACTTAATTAATTAATGATTTAATTATTTATATTTAAATCCTATTGGTCAAGAAGAGAATTTGATCAATCGTTTATGGACCGTTTGATCAAATAACTTTTATGAGCGGCTATTATAACTACTCCGCAGGAAATAACTATCGGTCCTCTTTCTCTCTCATTATGAGAGTTAGTTTGCTCCATAGAGAATTAACTCATGAAAGAAGAAAAGTGAAAGGGAAAAGGGAGAGAAACCGTAGTTCGGAATTCAACGAATTCAACATGAATCAAGGTAAGTTTTCTTTCAATTAAAGTCTTGTGAAAATCATCTTGTTCAAGATCTTGTGGTTTTAATACTTATGTAAATCTATATTTCGTTTCGATTTTTTTTACATAATTATGATGCAAGTTCTTACAAGATTTAGAGAATTTGATCATGTAAGAGGAGTTCTTATAAATGTAAGAGAACTATTTAAGGATTACATAAGCTCCTTACCTCCCCTTGCTATGGGGATGTGCAAGGAAGTATTGTAGACCAGCAAAGGCCCTTCTTTCAATTGGTAATGTTGTTTTTTTTTTAACGGTTAATTTTGTAGTTTGTTGACAAGAAATGTAAAAAGCACCTAGGTGGCTGTGAAGGTAAAAAGTACTCACGAATTTTGAAAACCGTAGGCCTGAAGTGTGGCTCAAGGTAAGATTTGGGTACCTAATTGAAGTTCACTAGAGTTTTTAAACAATCAATCTATAGAAAACCTAATGAATGGTTGTCTACCGAAATAAAGTGATACCTTAAAAAAAAAAAGAAAAAAAAAGTGATACCTTGAGAATTTTTTTTATGATAATTCTGAAAGATCTTGCAGGTGGCAGCCAGCTTCCAAAGAATTTCTTTCTTGATATGGTTATACTATCATGGTTTGCAAGCCATTGATAGCTGGGTCATATCTAGGGTATGACTTTGTATTTCGTGATCATAAATTAACATATTTTATGACAGGAAGAAACTTGAAGATATTCCTGAAGAAAGGAGGCATCGGTTGCTCGCTTCACTAAAGCCTAAGTATTTTTATGCCTCTTTTTTTATTTTGATGCTCATAATGATTTGAAGAAAAAGAATATTCTCACTCTTTTGATATGTGTGGTATTGCTTGGCCTGACTGCATAAGTTCCCCCAACTTCTAGCATTCTTTAGATTTTTCTTACATAAGCAATTACCTGCTAATTCTAAATTTCCTCTTTAAGTGCAGGCATATACCTAAGATTTGGGAACTAACAGGTACACGTTATCAGGATGCTAAGCTGGCTAAACAAATAGCATCTGCATTGCTGTCCGTGGATGTCAATTCCATGCCTCCAGAGTATTGGAGATGTAGAACAAGCAAAGGTGCCTAATTTTTTGGTTGTTGTGGCTAACCTCCATTTTAGGAACATTACCATCTTCTCCCTATGAGCTGCTGCAATTTAGTCTAAACATAATGAGCCAAGTGCTTGAGATTATATCAAATGTTATGGGTGTTTTTTTGATATTGTCCTCTTTCTTGACGCTTCTCATCATGGACAGAGATTCTCCTAAATTTTGTGATCTAGAAACATCGACAGAGAAATTACTAGAGTTCAACTAGCTCTAGAGAGGAGTCATCATGTGAACGGTGGCTAACCTACATTTTAGGAACATTATCATCTTCAGTTAGGGCAAGTGTGAGAACGGTGTATGTGAGAAGAGAAGCAAGAAAAGAGTGAGAGAGAAGAGAGATCAGTACTTTTTTCTCTCAAATTTCATAGTGAATTTCTTGGTGTGGTGTGGCTCCGTAGTTTTTTTTTCCGATTTTGAGTTTTTCCACATTAAATCCTGGTGTCCTTTACTTTTCCGCTGCTTTTACTTTATTGCTTGTTTCGTCATTGTGGTATTTACTCCTCCTCAATCTTCATCATCCCCCAACATGATGTTATCTACGATTCCTACTATTATGCTATTGATCCCATTGGTGGTTTACTGGTTCGTACTCCTAATGTTTTAATATTAGGTTGGTCTATTAGTTTGGTGTGAGATTAGGTAGGCTTGGTTCTAGGATATCTTCAAGTTCAAGACCTATAGGTTAATTCAAATGTTATGGATGTCTTTGATTTACTGTTGGTGTTCTGATGTTACCCACAGTTCCTACTCCTATGCTACTATTGATGCCATTGGTGGTTTCGACTTCTATTCTTGTGGTCTTTTTGTTATGTGGGTCCTATTTGTCTGAGTCTCCTGATACTATCGATGGATGTATTCAAATGGCAATATTTTGATAGATCTGAGTCTCTATTTACATGGCTTTTGAATAGAGTATTAGATAAAATTAAGTTTGAAGTTTTTTGGAAGTACATTGGCTTGATCTTATGCCAACCTTATATGCTATGGGATGCAGAATCTATAAATATATGATTTGATTTTTTGTGTTTTTATCTTGCTTTTCATCTTAAGTTGCATTTGAAATCTGAAACTTTTAATTGTTTTGTATCAAATTGACATCAGACAGTAGGTCAACTTGTTTCTTTTAAGTGGGGCGATTATCATGGAATGTTCACGGATCAGCAAAACGATAATATTCTAAATATTTTATAAAACTAATTATAAGAGTTATTAAGATCAACTATACATGGACATAAGTTGAATTAATGATTGCTTGAAACATTATGTTAGATATCGGTCCAGTTTTAGATTAGGCTGTTTCGTAAGACACCACATCAATCTTTTGTTAATAAATAGTACATAGGTTGATGTGGGTTTTGATCCTGTAATAAGCCCATTGCAAAACCCACTGAATAAAGGAGCTTTCATGTGAGCTTTCTCTCCCTCTATTCCCCCTCCCTCTCTCTCTCTTACAAGAAGCTTCTTCTTCCTCCAAGAATCATAACAAGTGGTATTAGATCCTCGTTAAGGCGATCTCGAGGAGGAGGAAGGTTCTTGTAATCAAGAATAGGTACGGGCGTTCGCGTGCGGGTGTGCGATCAGACGGACCGAGTGAGGTGGAGGTGATCAGGGGTAAGAGGTAGTTTCTTCGTGGATTGTGCGGATCAGTCGCTTATAAGGTACAACAGACGGTTTCGATCCAAGCTTGCGCACGTAGATCGGTCGTGGGTGTAGGCCAGACGTGTGCGGGCCGCGGGCGGCCTATACACAAGGGCACATGTGCACAAGTCAGAGGGCTGGTCGGATTCGCACATAGTAACAAGAAGCAGGACGAGCGGGAGTAGGGCACGTGGGTCATCCGCAACCTGGTGCGGGTGTTTGGAGTAGAGAATGCGGAGCGAAGGCGAGGCCTGGGTCGTGCGGGACAACACGCGCAGGATGCGCAGGTGAAGGTGTGCTGGCGGACGCGCGCAAGGCCTGGGGCGTGGAGCGCGGGCACGGGGTGCAAGGCACGAGCGCGAGGTGTGGGCAGATGCGAGCCAGGGGTGTTCACATGCGGGGTTCGCACTAGGGAGGCATGCGGGCGAACGCACCAGGCCTGGGCGCACCTGCCGAAGGTTGCACAGATGCTGGTAGGACATTTCTTGGACTTTGTGATTTTGAGTAGCGGATATGAAAGTAGGTGGAGCGTAGGTGGGGCTGTGCTAGGGCTCGGGCAGCAGGAGACTTGAGAAGATGGCAGAGCTGTTCTTTAGGAAGTTGGTAACTGTCCGTTGGAGGCAATTGGAGGGGAAGACCGGCGGGGCTGTCATTGTGGACAACAGATATCTTTTCTTATTTTTGTAAAATCGGACCAAGATGGAATTTGTTAGATATTGATCCAATTTTAGGTAGGCTGTATCTTAGCTGCATTTTATCTTGTTTTAGCCTATAAATAAGGGTGACTTTGTAGTGTGTAAGGGGCCCATGAAGAAGAAATAAAGAATTCCTATGCAAGTTCTCTCCCTCTCCTCTCTCCTCCCTTCCTTTTCTCTCTTTCATTCAAGAATTTCTCCAATATTCATAACACATTAGAAACTAATCAATGATGCTCACAAGAACCTGATAATGAATCAAGCCTAAATGAAGAACTCATTCATACCATTGTTAGGAGATATGGGACTCACCATGAAAGAAATAATTAAGATTAAAAAATAAAAATTGATGCATCTGTGCTATGGGAGGATTGATCCTAAAACTTGCTCTGATGGGGTGATGGATATGAATGCCTTTTTTATTAGCAAACATTGTCAAGTGAATGCCAAATGAGATTTGTGGAATTAATACTTGTAGGCCATGCAAAAAGGAACAAAGGAGATGATTGGGGTTAAAATCTACTGCCATATGGTTTTAAATGAAATATTATTAAAAGAAATTGCATATTATCGCCCTATGAGGTCGGTAGTCGGGTGACAGTGGTCGGAGGGTGGTAGTTAGGCGGCTGTGTTCGGAGGTCCGTAGTCAGGCGATGGAGGTCAAAGTTCTGTAGTTGAGCGGTGGAGGTCAGAGGTCCATAGTCGGGCGATGGTGTTGCAATGATAGTGTTCGAGCACCGTTTCGATGTTGAATTTCAGGAGATGTTTTGATGCGGTGGTCGGGTGGTGTTCTGATAACAACGCTGGGTGATGCACCGATGACTTCAGTCGGGCGGTGGTTAGATTGCGATAATCGGGGGGTGGCCCAATGGAGATCGTTAAATGGTTGCTTGACGATGGTGCTCGAGTGCAGCTTTGAGCTTCGTAGAGCCTCTCAGATCTCTTGAATCTCAAGCCTACGTTTAGACTCTAGCTCCCTTCTTTATGAAAAGAGTGGGGGCATATTTATATATTTTTGAGAGTGACATGTCCCATAAATATGGAGTAAATTCAAAACACTCCATCGAATAGCTTGTACGGATTCCCTCAATCATAGACTATTCCTTCAATATTTAATTGTCTTAATGATGTCGGAATTAAGCGATCTTAGGCGTATTGGATTTGTATTGCCAAGGCATTCGACAAGTATGCAAGATTTGAAGATCGTTTGATCATCCATTTGATGTTATAATGTTTTTAATTATGCTTCAACTACTCGATCTAGGCTTATTTGGATTCAGATTGGACCACTTTTGATATCATTGGGTTTGTCTCATTAAGATATTTAGTTTGACGATAAATTTGCTGAAATTGGAGTCTGAATGGTCCTAAATTTAATCTTGAAAGTTTCCATTTCAAATATGCATCGAGGTTTGTGCTCAATTAAGGTGATTTTCGACAATGTATCATGTATAATAAGATTGGCCATACATTCGTGGAACATATTTCAACGATACATTTTATATTTTTGGGATTGTGGAAACTTCGCAGGTGAAACTTGTTTCATTTTATGAATTATGATATTCTATTGCAAGTGCCTCATTTTAGTCTTAACTGCCAATTGTTCTTGTAGTCTAAGTTTAGTCGCCTACCTCTCTCTCTCTCTCTCTCTCTCTCCCTCTCTCTCTCTCTCTCTCTCTCTCTCTCTTTTTCTCGCACACACACATAGGCGCCTGTACACACACATAGGTATTAACCATTTTAGTCCTTTTTGGCAAAGTCTTTTCCCTGCTTCTCTTCACTTGTTTGTTCATGCATAATTAGTTTGAAGTATAATGGACGATCCAGAATTTGTTGCATTATTTTATAATAAAATAGTCTTCAATTGATTAACACTTGTTCTTATTCCAATTTTGTTTTATGAATGCATGCATGACTTTGTTTAATATTTTTGTGATAGCAAAACGGCAATAATGGTGTGCATGCTTTTGTATTGTGCCAAAAGTTCCATCTCGGATGGTTTTTTTTTGTCATCAGCATTTCTCTACTCTTGCACCTACAACAACGACGACGACAAAAACATTGAGCCTTTATCCCACTATATGGGGTACTCTTGCACCTCTGAGGTTAATTTATAAAAAGACACCAATGATGTCCCAGAAGTTCACCATGTTAAGCAATTTTTGAACAACTAATTGATCACAAAATGTCTTCATGTAAACCGTCCAGTTATTCAACTTCGGAAATTATTTATGCCATTTTACTCATTTGGATATACATTTACTAAAATTCATGTATAAGCATTATTGATTCTTTTTTTTTGGTGCTTTTGGACATTTGAAACAGGTCCAATGCCATTTTCTTGGTTAAATGACTTCAAAAAGGTCACATTAACTTAACTAAGTTTATTCTGACCGCTTTTTTTTTTCTTCAAAGTATGTATAATGCTAAATATCTGAAGGCATTTTTAAATTTTGACATTAGTCAGGTCATTTTCCAAGGGAAGGAGGGGGGCACATATGGAAGAATAATCCTTAGTAAGATTATCTACTCCAAATATATATATATATATAATTATTTTGAGAATTTTTGCAGGCATTCTTTGTCTCCTTTTATTCTAATTTATTTTTTATAGTTGTCAAAAGACTTGTTTATAAGAGTTTAAGAATTAAACTCTTTGATTTCAAGTTGAGTATGTGTAGGAGCGTTGTACACTAGAGTTTTAGTGGTCAAACTATCAGTTTTTATGCTTGACCGAGAATATCCTCTACAATAGCTAAGTAGTTTGAAATTTTACTTAACTTTTCATTAGGTTTATGATAACAAATAAATGCTTATTGGATTTTCTGTTTAGTAATTGCGAAGGCTGCTATGCTTTCTTATGTGGAAATATTTCTAGAAATTACAAAGTTATATTTGACAGATATTTTCTTTTTAAAGTATAATTAAAAAAGACATTATATTATAGTCAAGAGGTCTGTCATGGATTTTTAATGAATGCTGCAGTGTTATGTATGTCGAAGATTAAGTGGATAAAATTTTTAGAGTTCATATGGAGCATATGTAATGTATGAGGCTTCCACCAATGCGGGCTCTGCGAAGATTTGATGTAGATAGCATTACAACTATATTATAAAGAGATATTTTTCGGTTATTATTATCCTTGACCTCCATATTACACTGTAGGAAGCCTAACTAGTGCTGTAGGATTATCCTCTCTAATCAATCTCATGCTAGTAGATATATCATCACTGTAGCCTTATGTTATGTGTGGAATCTGATTGTGTTGATCAATCTGATTATTTTGTTGTCTCGGACCTCAAAGCTTGTCGTGTACACGGGGGTGTGAGAGGTTTACCCCATGCTTGGAATTTTTTTAGTACAATGTCCCAGCATTGCGTACCCGAACGCCCCGACGTTGTGTTCCCGAGCGCCCCATCGCTTAACAACAGAGAGCAGAGCGCCACAACGGTATAGATATGACGCTGAAGCGGTGCAAGATAGAGGCTCGAGCGCCGCAGTGCCCCACTGGCGCCGCGGCGCCCCAGACGGACTGGACTGTTTTTTTTTTCTCGTTTTTCTGAAGGGTTGCGTCCCTTGGGGTAATTTTACTTGGCTTTCTTTTAGTATTTTTGTGTGTATAAACATTGAGAATGGTGCATGTGAGAAGAGAAGCAAGGAGAGAGCGAGAGAGAAGAGAGATCTATACTTATTTCTCTCAATTTTCATAGTGGATTTTTTGGTGTGGTGTCGTTCCATGATTTTTTTCCCTATTTTGGATTTTTCCAAATTAAAGCTTGGTGTCCTTTACTTTTTCGCTGCTTTTACTTTGTTGCTTGTTTCGTCATTGTGGTGTTTACTCATCTCTCTCCAGCAACTGGTATTAGAGCGAGGTTCTTCAGATCTAGTGGGAGTAATGGCGGATGAAGCAAGGTACAAGATTGAAAAGTTCAATGGTTCGAACTTCGCATTATGGAGGATGCAAATTGAAGATTTGTTGTATCAGAAAAATTTGTATTTACCGTTGGAAGGAATCACCAAGAAGCCGGATTCTATGACTATGGAGGAATGGGAGGTTCTTGATCGGACTTCATTAGGTTTGATACGACTTTTACTTTTCTCATCTGTTGCATTCAACATTGTAAATGAAAAGACTACAGTCGATCTCATGGCTGCACTGACTAAGATGTATGAGAAGCCATCGACCTCAAACAAAGTATTTCTGATGAAGAAGTTATTCAATTTGAAGATGTTGGACAACACTTCAATAGCGAAACACCTGAATAACCTGAACACTATGATGAGTCAGTTATGTTCAGTTGGCGTCAATTTTGATAATAAGGTGAGAGCATTGTTGTTGTTATCTTTATTGCTAGAAATTTGTGATGAGCTTGTTACTGCGGTAATTCTTCGGGAAGTTCAAAGCTGAACTTTGAGGACATTATGGGGTTAGTACTTAATGAAGAGGTTTGCAGGAGGGCAAACGGTGAATCTTCAAATTCTGCCCTGAATGTTGAAGCAAGAGAAAGAGGTTTAGAGAGAAATCTAAATAGAGGGAGATCTAAATCCAAGAGAGGAAAGTCTGTTTTTGGTAGGGGAAAAGTTGTGTGTAAGAACTGTGGAAAGAAGGGTCACTTAAAGAAGAACTGTATAATTCCGAAGAAGGGCAGTCGTGGAGGTCAAGAAAAAAAATATTCTACAAATGTATCTGCAGAAGGTTGTTTGCCAGATTCTCTAATTTTATCTCTGGACAATTCTGAATCTTGGGTGATAGATTCAGGTGCTTCTTTTCATACAAGTCCTAGGAGGTTTTCAAGAAATATACTCAAGGTGATTTGGGTAAAGTGTATCTCGGGGACAACAAGCCCTGCAATATTGTTGGATAGGAAGATGTTGATATTAAAATGTCGGATGGGTTAATTTTGGAGACTCAAGGATGTTAGGCACGTTCTTTGTTTGAAGAGGAGTTTAGTTTCTGTGAGTCAGCTTGCAAACTCAGGCCATGTGACATCATTCACAGAAGATACATGGAAGGTGACAAAAGGGGCTATGGTTATAGCTCGTGGCAGTATTGAAGACACCCAATATATTATCAATAGAAGAACATATTCTATTGGAGTAGCGGATTTAGATGTTGATGGAGGTTTTTGGCATCGAAGGCTTGGCCATATGAGTAAGAAAGGTATGCATTCACTTCTTACTAGAGGAAAGCTTTATAGTTTAAAATCTATAGATTTAGATTTTTGTGAAGATTGTATATATGGCAAGCAACATATAGTGAGATTTTCAAATACTGGTTCAAAGGTCAAGTCAAAGAAGTTGGAGTTAGCGCATACTGATGTATGGGGTCCTGCTCTTGTTACTTCTATAGGAGGATTTTTGTATTTTATTATATTTATTGATGATCACAATAGGAAGATATGGGTGTACTTCTTAAAACACAAGTTAGGTGTGTTTAATGTTTTTAAGAAGTGGAAGGCCGTGGTGGAGCTTGAGATAGGTTTGAAGCTCAAGTGTCTCAGATCAGATAATGGTGGCGAGTATCATGATAAAAAGTTTGAGTATTGTGCTTTGATTGGGATCAGGCATGAGTTCACTATTCCAAGAACACCACAGCAGAATGGTATTGCAAAGTGCATGAATAGAACTATCATTGAGCGTGCTAGGAGCATGAGATTACATGCTAATCTACCCAAGTAATTTTGGGCAGAGGTAGTGAATACTGCAGTTTATTTAATCAATCGTGGTCCTTCAGTTCCTCTAAATGAGGGGTTACCTAAGGAAGCCTGGAATGAAAAGGATGTTAGTATATCCCATCTCAAAGGTTTTGGTTGTTCATCCTATGTTCATGTTAATGCAGGATCTAGAAGTAAGTTTTATCCAAAATCTATCAAGTGTTCATTTATTGGATATGGTTCAGATGAAGTTGGCTACAAATTCTAAAATTATCAGAATAAAAAATTCATTAGGAGGGATGTTAAATTTGATGAAAGTGAAATATACAAAGATAGAAATTGGACTCCTGAAGATTCTTCTAAATATGTTGAGATAGAGGATGATAATGATCAAGAAGACAAAGTTGATGAAGCACAGAGAGTACCTAGTCTCCTTGTACTGAAATTAGGAGATCAAGCAGAATCTCAAGGCCAGTGTAAAGGTATTCTCCTTGTACTATCTATTGCTGACCGATAGTGGTGAACCAGAGTGCTATGATGAAGCCATTTATGTTGATAATTCAAATAAGTGGGAGCAAACCATGGATGATGAGATGCGTTCACTTTAGTTGAATCAGACTTAGGAGTTGACAGAGCTAGTAGATGGCAATAGAGCACTGCAAAACAAGTGAGTTTATAGGTTGAAAGAAGAACTTGATGGTAGCAAGCGCTATAAGGTCAGGCTTGTAGTTAAAGGTTTTCAGCAGAAGGGATGAGTGAATTTCACTAAAATTTTCTCTTCAATAGTGAAGATGACTACAATCAGAGTTGTATTGAGTATGGTAGCATTTGAGAATTTACATCTAGAGCAGATGGATGTAAAGTTAACATTTCTTCATGTTGACCTTAATGAAGAGTTGTGCATGGAGCGACAGGTAATGAAGATCTGGTGTGTAGGCTCAGAAGGAGCTTATACGGTATGAAGCAAGCACCAAGATAGTGGTATAGGAGATTTGACAGGTTTATGTCAGATAATAGGTACACGAAGTGCCAAGCAGACTATTATTATTTTTTCAAACATTTTGATAATTGTTATATTATTTTGCTTTTGTATGTGGATGACATGCTGGCTGTAGGGTTAGATATGGAGAAGATAAATATCTGAAAGAACAATTATCAAAGGAGTTTGAAATGAAAGATTTGGATCCAGCAAAAAAAAATCTTGGTATGAGAATCAATAGAGATGAAAGTGCAGATATACTGAAGTTGTCTCAGACAGAGTATGTTGAAAATGTGCTTCATAGATTCAACATGAGTGAGGCAAAGCCAGTTTGCACTCCCTTAGATAGTCACTTTCAATTATCCAAGGAACAGTCACCTAAATCTAAAGCAGAGGAAGAACATACGAAAAACTCCGTATGCTTCAGCAGTTGGAAGTTTGATGTATGCTATGATCTGCACGAGATCTGATATAGCATATGCAATGGTAGTTGTCAGTAGATTTATGAGCAACTCAGGTAAACTTCATTGGGATGCGGTTAAGTGGATTCTCAGATACCTGAGAGGATTAGTTGACAAAGCTTTTTTGCTTTGATGGTGTAGGGATTGATCTACAAGGATATGTAGATTCTGATCTTGTTGGAGATCTTGATGGTAGGAGAAGCAGAACAGGTTACATCTTCACTTTGGGAAAGATTGCAGTTAGTTGAGTTTTCAAGTTACAAAAGATTGTTGTTCTCTCAACAACAGAAGCGGAGTACATTGCTATCACTGTGGCTAGCAAGGAGATGATTTGGTTGCAAAGTTTCTTGACAGAACTTGGCAAGGGGAAAAGGAATGAGAAGCTACATAGTGACAGCATGAGTGCTATACATCTAGCCAAGAATGCTACATTCCATGCCAGGACGAAGTACATCCAGCTTCGATATCATTTCATAAGATGGCCAGTTATCTTTGGAGATGATACATACGACTAAGAATCCTGTAAACATGCTGACGAAGACGGTGACAGTTGAAAAACTGAAGCTATGTGTAGTTTCAGTTGGTCTTCATGGAGGATGAGAGCAGGGGTGAGCTAGACTACCTGTACTATGATTAGTGTTACATATCTGGAGAAGGATTGATTGCAATCAGTCCCAAGTGAGATATTATTATGTGTGGAATCTGATTGTGTTGATCAATCTGGTTATTCTGTTGTATCGGACCTCAAAACTTGTCGTGTACATTGGGGGTGTGGGGGTTATTCTATCATCTCTGAAATTTTAAATCAATTATTGATTTTTAGATTCATTGTAATAATTCTCTACTTTTATTATTGATCATTTTGAATTTTATTGATAATATTTTATCATTAATTATATTGATTGCTATTGATTATACTATATTGAGCATATCATAGTGATTCTTTAGTCATTGCATTGAAAGCTTTAGTGAGTTTTATATTACTGATGGGCTTTTAAGCTCACTATGTGGATTTTTAATGATTTCAGGTCAGGGAAGGGGCCATGACCTATTGGAGTGAGATTATCAGAGATCCTCAAGTTTTCATTAAATTTTGTTCTATATTTTCATTTATTATTTTATAGTCAGGAACTTGTGATAGATTAGTGATAGAGTGATCTTCTAGCTAGTGTAAAATATAAATGATATTTTGGATGAATAAATAGTAAAATATCTTGATATATATGATTTTAGTTGCTTTCGTTGGTTATTGTTTATATTGATGATTTATAGAGTTCTGGTATATTCTTAAAATGATAAATAGACAATTCTTTTAAATTTGATTATGGGGCGATACATGGAGTCCCTATCTAACAAATTTGTCAAATTTAACGGAAATGCCATAGCTCTCCCACTTCTCATAATTTGAGGATTGCTTTGGGGGGGGGGGGGGGGGGGGGGGGGGGGGTTTGTTTGTAAAAGTCAATTTGGATTGTTAATCAAATTGATGGGCTTAGCAAACGTCATCTTTTTTCAAAAACGTGTTTTAGCAACCAAATGGGTTCTAAGAAAGGTTTAGTTTTTACTCGATGTCTCATGTTTTGTATTGCGTCTACAGTGTCAAAACTTTATGGTCCATTGTACTTCACAGTAAGAGAAGTCACGGAGATAATTTCTACAGAGCAGCCTTGTGATCTGGTATATGAGTTTGGTGATGGACTATTAGGCTTGTCTGAATTTCCCGAAGGCTTCCCTATACCTGGTATATTATTCTCTTACTCAAATAACTATGTCAGTTTCATTTATTTCTTTCTCTCGATTCTTGAATCTGGTTAGCAGACATTGGGCCTGCATGCATTTGTTTATTGATTTAATACATTTGCAGCTATTAAATTACCTTCTGTGTTCTTTATTATGAGCTGATATTGTCCCCTTGCTTCATGATCTTGCTTCGGTCAAATTTTCAGCGAAGCATCCCTGGCCTTTCAATGACCATTTGGTCATATATATTCGACATGCTGGACCTGGAATTGTGGTAGGTCAGGCATGGCAGGAAGGGAATGATTTGGAACAAGTGCCTAAGAAGTTCTGTGGTGAGATATTAATGGTCAAAGACTATATTTCGAGTTTATAACGGTGGTCGGTTCAATATTCCTTGTGATTTTTTCATAATACTGATATGCAATAACTGAACACCTTTGTTTTTTTGTATGGTTGCTGTTAAGGCTTGATTGCAACTTAAATTTCCTTTTTTTTTGGATGTTTACTGCTAATGCAACCATTCAATTCTAATATTAGTTTTTGTATTTTATTTGTACGCGTGGTGCTATTTTTTCCAATAATATACTTCTAGTATCAAAGGTACCATTCAAAAATTCTAGCTGGATCCAATGCTAGAATATGATTCTGTTGATCTGAAGTTAGATCATGTTATAGTTTATATGTAGTGATTTGTATCCTTGGAAATATGAGCATACAAGTCATTTTTTTATAGCAGCAAGCAGACAGAATCACTTCAAATATAAACTACCTGGAACACTCTGAACCGGTTTAGTGCATCATCACATACAGGATTATCTAATATGCTAACACAGCTAATCAACCTGCATGTATTGTTTTGAGATGTTTTGTGAAGTGGTCTTTTGTAAAAAAGTTGTGGTAACCTCATTTGTCTGTGACCCAAATTACAAGTACTCTTTATCTGAAGACACTTAGGTTTATTGATTAGATCCATAAAACCTACCTAGTCAAATCTTTATAGGCTTGGTCAAACCTCACTAATAAAAAGCCAAACATAGGTTTAAAGTGCACCTAAAGCTAAATTGATTTAAGTTCTAGTATAAATTCCTTAGGATAGTTCTCCTATTCTTAGGATAACCATCCTCTTTATTAGGATTAGACTTCTCCTTTCTTATGATTAATTTTTGTTTTCTATCATTAATAGAAACCTTCTTCTCTAGGATAGATTTCTTCCTTAGGATAGTTCCTCTTTCTTTAGGTTATTATCCTCAAGGGTTATCTATCATTATTCTATCTCTTGTATGACCTGATGGGTTTGTAGAGCTTTTATTCCCTGATAATTTACCTAAGTTGTAATTTGAGCTCTTCTGATGATTCATATTTATCTGGTGTTTCAGAATATATGTCTAATCATCTTTAAAGTTCTCTATCTTTGCTTTGACTTTCTCAAGTGTCTATATGATAGGATTATATTTTTAAAAACTAAAACAAAGAGCTTTTTATAGGAAGAAGGATTCATTCATATTTAGGTCTTGGATTGTTATGATAATAATCTTATTATTAAGGTTTTGTTTGGGACATTTTAGCGCAAAAATTTTTATTTCTAAAAGATTTTGTACTAAAAAGTTGCTTTAGAAAATAGTAAGAAAAAAAGCGGTCTGAAATGAAGCTCAAGTCTCTCATATCCTAAGAGCTTACCCATGTACTTTTATCACCTCATAAATCCACATTTACTGTACATCTTGAGTTCTTGACCCCTAATAGGAATATCTGTGGAATCTAAATATAAGTTTTGTGTATCATTGATGTCATAATGATTTATTGGAAGATCATTAAGCATGATTTGGTTAACTAAATGCTTCTCTTCCATCTTTTATATCTTAATCCCCAAAATGAACAATCTCAAATTTTTTTATGGATTAAAGGCCCTATTGCTTAAATTATATTTTCAATAAAATTTTATCTAAGATTCTGATCAATATGCTTAGCTTGATTCATGAACAAATTATCTCAACTAATTAGAGTGGGCTTGTGAAGGGTAAAATATTATGAAAATATTCTATTTGCCCAAGAAATAATCTACACTATCAATTTGAAATAAAGATATGTTTAGTACTTATAATTGTATTTTATGATGACGATAACAACAACATTAAGCTTTTATATTGCTATGTAGGGTTGGCTACATGAACCATTTTTTCTTCCTATTAAAAGTTAAATTTTCATTAAAGTTTAATAAAAATAGTCATTTCTTGTATTTTAAAATCAAGTCCTTTTATATCTATCTCTGTCTTTTTTAACATAAGCCGGATTTAATAGATGTACTCTTCTAACGTATTCTTTGAAATACCGATATTTTATGCGATCAAATCATGTAAGGTAACTCCTTAGCCTTTTCACGTATAAATTCATTTTGCATTTTGTTCTAAATTTCTCTTGTTGTTCAATTGCAGTTGAATATCATGAGTTTGAATACTCTTTTTTTTTTAATGAGAGATTTATATATATTATAATATAATTATTATATTTTTATATATTTAATATATAAATTATATACCACTTATATAATATCTTAGTATCTAAATCATATCACATTAAAGAATATGCATCAAAATGTGTGCTTCGTTTTAGATAGTTAATATTAGTCATATTTTTTATATGAATTAGATATTAAAGTGTTAAATTATATATTCTAATTAATTTTCATATTACTTTTTTTTTTAATCATTTGGCCTTTCTTTTTTGGTTGTCATGGATCGCAATCTATGAAATAATGGAAAATTTAATCGACGCAAAAATAAGCTTAAAATTGATCATTTTGCTAATTATTCAGCCTTAGCTTTAGCGAAATGAAAAAAAAATTTAAATTTCAACATTTCTAATTGGAATATTAAAATTTTCATTAGGAATATGCTGAAACTTTTCTGACTAAGAAAAGTGATGATATTTAGGTATCAAACTTAAACCTCAATTAGATAGTTTTTAATTAGATTATGAGTTTGTTTGGGATGATTTCAACGTTCTATAAAGTTGATAGTGAAGTTGTTGTGGGAAAATCACTTATTTATCTTGGTTGTGAAAAACAGCTTACTATCATATAAACTTTTAAAAATGAATGAGAAAGCATCGGGAGAATAATAACTAAACAAAATTGTGATTATTATCTAAAAAATAAAAGCAACAAAAAAACTATCCCGGAAAGGGCCCATATCTATTTTTTTATTTCTTTTGAGTGCAAAACAAGATTTCTTTGCCTCATTGGGAATCAAGTAGGAGCATCTTGCCCTTGGAGATATTGTTCTCTTCTAAGGATGTAAATGAGCATGATAGAGTCAAATTCTCATTTAAATCTAATAAAAAATTTGATCCATATTCAACATGTTTATTATTAAGTTTGACTCTAGTTAAACATAAAAAAAAAGTCTAATTAATGCCATCATCATTTTATGTGGTTCGGTGTTTTGGTTAAGCTGTTAAATTTTTGGCTTAATATTTTCGTGTTTGAAGAGATATGTGTTGCACATAATTTAAAAAACATTATTGATATATCATCTAAACAAAATTTCTTGACCATGCATGAATCTTGAGGCAAATTCGCATTGGAAACTTTTAAAATTAAATTCGAGACCATCTAAACTCCGATTTCTACAAACTTATGGTCGAACTGAACTTCTCGAAGAGACGAACCCAATGACATCAAATTCGATCCAATATGAGTCCCAATGGGACCAAATTGAGAATCAAAGCACGTTTAGAAGCTTCAAAGCATAAATTGGACAACCAGATAAATTTCAAATATGAAATGCTTGTAGTCGAATTGAGCAGCTTGACGAAACAAATCCAACGAGCCCAAGATCGCCAAATTCTATGATCATTAAGGTACTCCAATGTTCGCTAAATGGGGTATGATCAAGGGAATCAATATCGGCCGTTCATTTGAACCGCTTCCAACGTGCATTTGATCTTCTCCCTATTTAATAGACGTGACACTCTCAGAAAACTATAAATAGACCCATCATTTTTCGTTGAGAGAGAGAGGAATAGGGAGGAGGGGAAGAAGAGAGGAGAAGAGGAGAAATTTGAGATCTCTCTTGCCACCAAGCTCCTCCTCGATCACCGCTCGGCCACCGATTGTCATCGGACTTCTTCCCAACCATCGACTGCCGCTGGACTTCCGTATAGCCACCAACTGTCACCGGACTTACACTCGGCCACTGACTGTTACCGGACTTCCACTCGGCCACCAACTGTCACCGGACTTATGCACAACCACTGACCTTCGTCGGACTTCCGCCCCACCACCAACTGTCACCGGACTTTACCGGAATCCCGCCCGGCCATCGATCGTTACCAACTATGGCCTCTCCGACCAACATTGCTGACTATGATCCTTACAATCTCCATCGCCAAACAACGTTCTTTCTAACCACTGTCGCCCTCCGATTATGGTCCTTTTAATCACCACCGCCTGACTATGGTTTTTCCGACTTATGTTCCCATTCTACCATGGTCATTTTGACCACCATTGCCAACTACGGTCTTTCTAACCTACGTCTCCTGCCAACTACAATATTTCCGACCTCCGTCGCCCGTCAACTATGGTCTCTCCAACCTCCGTCGTCTGCCGACTATAGTCTTTCAAACCTCCTTCACCCGTTGACTTTGGTCTTTCCGACCTCCATTATCTGCCGACTACGGTCCTTCCGACCACCGTCGCCCGACTATGTTCTTTTCGGCCTCCTTCGCCCAACAACTACGGTCCTTCTGACCATCTTTGCTAGACTACAGTCTTTCTGACATCCATCGCCCACTGACTATGATCTGTCTGACCTCCATCGCCTGTCGCTACGGTCTCTCCAACATCCGTTGCCCGTCACTATAGTCTCTTCAACCTCTGTCACCCGCTGATTACGGTCTTTCTAACTTCCACCGTCCACAGACTACGGCCTTTCCGACCACCGTCGCTCGCTGAGTACAGTCTTTCCGACCACTATCCCCTGCCAACTATGGTTCTTCCGACCACCATCGTCTGAATATGGTCGTTCTGACCTCCATCGCCTGCCGACTACAATCCTTCCATGCTTTATCATTCACCGACTATGGTCCTGCTTACCAAACGAACATGTTAGCACTGGTTCGTCCAACTCCAACCATGTAATGCATTCTATATGATATATATTTACTAGATCGAGCCAAGGCCTTCCCCCCAAGGAAGTACCTCATTTGTAATCAAACTACAAACACTAGTGGATTCATTCAAACTAGGTCTGACCTCATAGTTTTTCCCCTTTTTCAAGGGTTTCAACTTAAAAACTCTAGTATCTCTTATGAATGCTATACCCCTACTTTCTTATCTATTGGTGTGTTGACTTTCGTATAAAGTTAAGACGTTAAACTTTATATTTCTCTATCACCATGAATATTCCAGGACGCAACAATTACAAAGGATCTAAATGTAATAACACAATTTATATTATGTGAGGTAATTTTTTCAATTTTGACTTAGACAATCTCATTTTAAGCTAATCTCATAATTTTAAAATTCACATTGAAACTTTTTAGAAAATTTTCCATCCCAATCTTGTTCAATCACAGGCACAATAAATTGTTTATTTACCAATGAATTTCTTATGCTACACAAAAAATCAACTCTCATGTTATTTCTCAATTAAGGCTGAGACACTTTTTAAATTCATACACAGAAATCCCTTAAAATTATATATAAAAAAAATACTCAGAGACACTCAACGGATTATTTTTGGCTCACAATTTTTAACAGAAAAAAATCTAATAAATTTCATTTTAAGTTGTTAAATCTTGTAGCATTTTTCTATATATTCTGTGGATTTAATAGGTCAAATCCATGGGATCAAAATCAGAAAATATTTTGAATGCTTTCTTGTCTTCATGTTGCAGAGAACTGAATGGAGAGTCACCATTCAAACTTTTGATCCATGTGCCATTTTGGAAAGGAAATGCAGTGCGATTACAGAAGGTGCAGCTTGAAAGGATGCAAGCCGCTGATAGCCTTAAGTTCTATCCAATCCTGAATGTTTTACATGGCGCATTCTTCAAATAAGACTATTTATATGCTTCTCTCCTTCGACAACTTCGAAACATGTGAAATATCATTCAGATGGATCGGAGTTGTCTGTTCGCAACAGTAATATGCTTCTGAAGACTTCTGGTTAGGTCTCTAAGAGCATAATGAGCTTGAATAGTGCAGAGATAAATATATCATTTTGATGTTTGCTTTCATTCGCTACTATCTACATATACTGATAAGAACTTAAGATCAATCAATATCATCATTATCTATTGGTCTATGCTAGAAGTTTTGGCTATCAATCAAGAGATCATAAATTCGAAGCTTGCGTCTATAATGTGTGTGAATTTACCTTCAATTAGCTCAAAAGTCCCCTCCCCCCACCCTCCAGAAGAAGAAAAATGACTATTTAGTCACAAATAGAACTCCTTATGTTTCATTCATTTCTCCTCAGTGCTGCTTATGTTATTCAAATCATTTGATATCATCATTCTCTATTTTTGCATAATTTCTATTCAATAATATCATCGTTCACCATGTATGCTTTAAGCTTTTTTTCCAGCCATCTACAACTATGGATCACTCTTCATGTGAAAATTAAGGATCATTATTGTCATGATTATTTTTCTGCACTATTTTCCCACTACTTAATTTTGTCAATATTATGAATGCTTATTAATCTTTTTTTATAGAGTGTTACATATAATCAAAAACATATTCTATCTATTTAAGTCAATTTGCACAACTTCCATTCAATAGCCCCCCTCAATTCTCCATGTTTGCATAACTTAAATCCATAGCTCTTCAGAGTATTCTTGAATCTCATCGAGTCTCATTGTCATTCTCCACTTGATATACAAGAAGAAAAACGTAATATTAGAAGCAGATAGGAAAAGAGTTTTAATACTACAAGATGAAACTTCTTTTTTTTATCTGGAAAAATTAAATTAGTGGAAAATTATCCCAAACAAGCTCTTCACATTCCCCCTTAGACTTTGTTAGAGACAGCTTACTGTTTTCTAAAATAACTTTTTAGTTAAAAAATTTAAAAAAAAAAACAATTTTGATACTAAATAGTTATTTTAGAAAGCATTAAAAAGGCTGTTCCAAATCAAACCTTAATAAGGTGAGGTTGTTCAAATATCATAAAAAAAGAAAGAAAAAAAAAAAGGATACCTATTTTTTTGGGCTTTTACTTCATTAAAAAATTCATATTGATTGATGATTACAGAATGTTTTAATTGTTTATTTAGTTACACGCTGTGCGATGGAGCTCCACAGATGAGGCCAAGCCTGGTAAGCTGAACATTTGTATTATTAAAGACTGCTTTCACAGGCAAGTAGTTGAAGCTTTTTAATCTTAGATGCCAATTATCACTATGTGAGTATCACATTAGTCATTTGAAGAGCATATGAACACTTATAGAACTGTATTTTCCGTATGAGACTTAGCTATTAAGTGTCGATAATTTCAGCTTATTTTCATTAATGATTTTGGACGAAATGAATACAGTTGCAGTGCCGAGTTTTGCCAACGATACCAAAGTAACAGTGACCAATTTGGGTTATAATAAATCATGAATTATATTTAAAAATAGTAATTTGAATGAGAGAATTTTTTCATTAGTAATATTTTATGATGGATCTGAAATTAAGGTTTAAACTTTGCATACAGCAGCATAACAGAACAAAAGATCAGGATTTTTTTTTTCTTAATTTTTTTTTTCACGCATTCTCGATAGAAAATTTTTACAGGAAATAAGTTTGAAGAATTCTTCCAATACCTGTGTACAATACAAAAGCACATACAAATCCTTCTTTGAAACAACACAGCTACAGGCTTATTATCAGATGCATTCAGATCAGATTAAAATGATGAGTAAATTAGAACCATTTTCTAGCAATTAATCAACATGTTTTGATTATTGTAACTACTGAACCTGCTTCAATCATTTCACTGCGGGTGCAGCTGAATTAGAAAATCCAGATTGAAGATGATTTCAGCGACTGAACATTGTGGATAAATATAACATAGTTAACAGAAATATTGCAAGGAAACTTTTCATATATTTCACCTAGCTCCGTGCAAGACATCCACAACAAATACATAATGCTCCATGATCTGATATGAATTATTCTTTTCTCAAATAATAAACAAGTTTACTGCCACTTAAAAAACAAATGCTAATACATCATTATATTATAAAACTAATCAGCTCTGGAGGGATAGATAGAAAGAAAGAAGGTGGGATGACAAGAGAAAATATAAACAATGCAAGTAATTATAAACGGAATAGAGGGCGGCCATGATCAACACTTTCCGTTTAATAAGTCTTGCAAGGTCAAGAAAGATGTGATAAGAAGAAAAATAATAAAAAGAGTGAACGTGAGATGAATTAGATGAGAAAATAGATTGAAGGAGAAAAATAAGCTCAGTAAGGATAACACCAACTTTGAACACATTCTCTAGCACTATTATGATGCTTCATTTTGTTCTGATATTGCATCAACTCACAAGGCAAACACAAAGAAATATCCCACCATCTCAAACAACAAGAAAGATATCGATCCTTGAGAAGAAGATGAAGGGCTAGTGCTGGAGAATATGCTCTCTGTTGCCATAACCCAGATGGCAATGGAAATGATAAAGGCATGGAGGTCCCTTATACAGGTAACATGAAAAGGCATGAACCTGCGATGAAGTAAAAATATGTGGGAATTGGGATATATATAGAAGGATGCTTGCTTTTAATTTTTCATACAACTACCAGTGCATTTCATATTTGCAAATTTAGCCTCAACAAACCAAAAATAAAGAAGATATTTCTTTCACCGCACATAAATTATTTGATCCATTCTGGCATTTGTATGTGGTCAACTATTTTTTTTGGAAGGTCAACTATAAAATACAATTGAATAGGTTTATGATGCCACGCTATATTCCTCCATATGGAATATTGGAATGCTTTATGAACGAGAGTTAAATTTAACTTTCTATTTATAATGAATAATCTATGAAGTAAAATTAGAAGAAGCTCGTTCGATTCAAAACTCTCTAATTCTGTTCTTCCAACCTACTCTTTTTATATATATATATAATATTTTTAACGCTTAAACTTTATATATTTAAAAGAAGAATATTAAATAATTTTTATTTATAATAATATCATTTAAAATTTAAAGAGTATAATAAAATTATTATTTTTATTTTCATTGATTTATTAAATTCTTAATAATTTGATTATTTATGAATTTTCTAATAAACTGTAAATTTTTTTTTAGATAATTTACCTCACAAATTTTACCATCTGGCTGTCGACGTACAACTCGTATAAGTTTAACCTGCTTAAAGTGCCATTGCCTGTAGATTGGTCCTTCATCTTTTTTTTTTTGTTTTGAGCTAACTATTTTAATTATATTTCTATTAGCTCAGTTTGCTGCTCCTCGCCAATTAGAATTTTTTTGCTTCATGGCACTGACCTTTTTTAAATGTATCAAATTTTTTATTTAATAAGATTGTGCTTCGAATTTCACCATTCCTAGTTTAAAAAAAAAACAAAATAAATGAATAACTTTATATATGAATATAATTCTTCTCATCGCATTTGTCAGCTGACCAAACAATAAGATATTTTATGTAAACATGAAGACCTCCAGAATGGGTGCAGTACTGACATTCCCAATTGTGCGCTTCTCCTCCTGCAGACAGAAAAGAGAGAGCCAAACTAAGCATTCGGAAATGCAATAAATACATTGAGAAATATTTATTACATGGGAACAAATAGCAGGGAAATGGTGACTGTTAGGGTTTAAACTTTGAAGAATTGCAGAAGCACTGGAGAGAGATCAGAGACCAGAGAGAGAGAGAGAGAGAGAAAGAGAAAAGAGCAGTGCTGTGCAGTTGATGTGGGTTATGTTACTTACACATCACCAAATATACAACACATCTCTTATCTTCTTTATCACGCAAACAAGAAGAACAACCAAAGGATAGCCAAATATGGAAAAGAGGTCAGGGATTTTTCTTTATGTTGACCTGCACTTCTTTGGATACAGGATCCATAGTTAACAAATATGTTTGTGATGATAGTGTTTGCTTTAGGATTTGGAGGACCTATCCTTACCATTTAGCATTAACTTTTTTACTTTTATCAGAAATTTATATAAATCTATTTATAGTTTAATGTTTTTATAAGAAAATCAATATTTAAACTTTAAATAAATATGATAATTTTTTTAAAATAATGACAAATGTTTTTGACATAAAGGAATGCATTTTTATTATAGGAATTTGTCATATGAAATAGTGATATGATTATTAAAATTTATAAAAAAAATTTGACATTGTTGGAATATTCAAGTCTTTCTTTTGTCAACAGTAAAACTGACTGATAACATTTCTTTTTTTAATGAAGATTATAGAAGAGATTGAACTTATAGCCAAGATGAAAAATTGTTTACATACCACTGATAGGATGATCAAATCAAATATAATTTAACAAAAAAGAGAACTTCAGTCCCAAACAAAAATAATAACAAAAGGATCATTTTATGATACAAAAATATATCAGATGAAATTTAAGCTAATAATAATCAATTTCTCATTTAGATGACCCATTATTCTCTAAACTCTATATGCTTCTGTCTCATTGGTTCAGATTAGGCTTCTTAAAATAATTAGAAGAATTCATAGGAAAATCAACTTTTGGTATGATTTTATCAGCGATAAACATTTAAGACATCAAGCACAAGAGGATTTCTAATATGAGGCAAATGAATATAATAGGATTGTTTTGTCCATTGGCTTTACGAGATGGAGGAAGAGTCACTTCTAATAGAATTTTCCCTTATATATTAGACAAATGAAAATAATATGATTGTTGTGTCCATTGGCTTGACGAGATGGATTTTTCAATCAAGTGCAGGGCTTCGTCAAGGTTGCCCTTTGAGCCCCTATCTATGCCCCAAGGTTGCCCTTTGAGCCCCTATCTTTTCTGTATGGTAATGGATGTTTTTTCTTGCCTTATTAATAGTGATACCTCTTTTGAAGCTCTGAATTGTAAGGTTATAAGATATCTCATCTTATGTATGCCGATGATCTTCTCATCTTTGAAAACGCCTCTGCTCCAAACTGTGAAAATCGTGATTGGCTGCTTTCCACCTTTAATAACTCTTCTGACCTTCATATCAATTTTGATAAAAGTTGTATTACTCTACCCCCTAATTGCCCTAATGTTATAGCCATTACTGCTTCCCTTAACATCCCTGCACTTTCTACTCTTATCACCTACCTTGGTATACCCATTTCTCAAATGAGATCTAAAATGGCTGATTTCTCTCCTCTTTTGAATAAAATTACTAACAAGTTTTTCGGTTGGAAAGCTAAAACTATTTCTTTTGCATGTAGGTTGCAATTCCTTAAATTCACCATATGGAATTCTATAGCTTATTGGATTTGGGGGTCAATATTACCTAAAACCACTCTCAAATTCATTAACAAACTTTGTGCAAAATTTTTATATTTAGGAGACATCAAGGCTAGAAAATTGCATCTCATTTCTCGGCTAATACATGCAAACGTAGGGATAAGGGCGGCCTTGGTTTACCCTCTTTTTAGGCTCTTCAATATAGCTATAATTGCTCGCTCATTCATAGGATTTATAACAGGATCTTCCCTCTTGTTAAATGGATATTTTTTAGATACATTTCCCCTTGGTGCCCATTGCCTCATGGGGCTTCTCCCCTAATGGAAATCAGTTCATGCTTCTGTTGTTCTGGCAAAATAGAAATTTAACTTTTCTATTACCCCGAACAACCCCATCTCCCTTTTTTTGGGACTCTTGGTGCAATGGTTTACCTCACTCGGATCTTCCTGATTTGTCTGCTCTTAAATCTATGTTTCCTTCTAATATGCATGTTGTAGCGATCATTGTTGATGATGGATGGACCATCCCTGCATCTATCCCGACTATTCTAGCTGCTATTATTTCTCATATTAATATAGGAAACTCTAATTAATTCCTCTTGCTTGAATTGGGTGCATTGTGATGATGGCAGTTTTAAAAGTTTTTTAAGCGATTTTTATTGCAATGAGAAAAAACCTGTGTGGCATAGATTTGTTTGGCATAAATTATATGCACTTCGTTTCTCAGCATACGATTGGATGGCTATTGTGGGAAGATTAAAAACTACAGATGCTCTTTTGAAGAGAAATATTTTGGTAGATGCTCTTTGTCCTCTCTGCCACTCTTTTTTTGAAACTACTATTCACCTATTCTTTGAATGTAAGTTCTCTTTTTTGTTGTGGTTAGGGAGTTAGTTCTGCGGATAGGATATCTTTTTAGGCCATCTCTCTTACAGGTTTATGAGATTATTAATGACATGGACTTGAGGGTTAAAAACTCGAAGAAATGATAGCAAATTTGGTTATATTACCTCCTCTTATATTACTATATGTCACAAAGTTAAGAAAATAGTTTTTCTTAAAATTTTGAAATGAAAAAAAAATGATCTATTGCTGGATATGCTTTAGTTGTGATGTGGTGCCTGTTGGGGGATATGTGTATTCAGTTTTGTTTAAGGTTGATTTGTGTGGGCTTATTTTTCGGACATTTTTTCTATCTACTTGGCTGTTATGCTAAACTTGTAAGTCGCCTGGATCCTCTCCGATCAACCTATTCTATTGCCTTATGGTTATGGATACATATTGGCTCTGCTGCCCTGATGCATTCTAGATCATTTCTCCATTCTTACCAGAAGCTTGCTTATCGAGTATATTATGTGATGCTTTCTTTCTCGATGTTGGACTTGGAGGGGTTTTTTGCAAGCCTTGGATGATGATGATTACCCCGAGTAATTTCCAGGTCGACCCCTTGGATGGCCTTTAGGCAACCAGGGGTCTCTGTGCCTTCGGTACTGTCTGATTTGCATGCCAATTTGAAATTCTGAGTTCAGGCTTTTGCCATTTTGTTGTAATATTTTTTTCATTGTTAATTTTTTGGGCCTCCTCTTCTTTTCTGTTGGGTGAGCTTTTATTTTCTTGGCTCCTTTAAAGTGTTATTATTTATAGCCTTTGGAGTTTCTCAGCTCCCCTTTCCTATAATTTTACTTGTAAGTTTATAGATCAATGAATAGGAAACCAAAATTTATCTCTCAAAAAAAAAAAAAAAAAGAGATGGAGGAGGAAGAGTCACTTCTAATAAAAATTTCCCTCATACTATACAGAAGTAGTTGGGTTGGTTCAATAAGTGGCTTATACTATTGATATGAAGAAAAAAAAATCTTTTTTATTTTTTTATTTTTTTGGGCAGATTGAGCGACTTGAACGCTGGACCACACGGGAGGCACGAATGCCCTCAAAAGCCATGCCACAACATAAGCCACACGCTGATATGAAATTTAACTTCCTAAAGGTGGTGCCTAATTTGGGAGAGATTATTACGTACAGAATCCTGATGCATTTTTTCGTTTGGACTCCAACCACATGAAGGCATTTGAATTTTCTCTTTTTTGTACACTCCATGCGTACAAGAGAGAGAAAAAAATTCATGTGTCTTCACGTGATTGAAATCCGGGCAACGTCCAAACTCCGCACATAATAATTTTTTCTAATTCGGAGATAATTAAGAAGGATAAATCATAGAAAAAAGTATGATAATGACTAAAAGACATAAGAAAAAAGAGAAAAAAAAAACAGAATCTAAAAAGATAAATTTTTCAAAATTTATTGTATTGCCTTAAAATATACAAAAGTAGCAAATGATTTCATGTATCCCCTATTTGCATATTAGGATCAAAAAATACTCAAAAAGAAAATGTAAAATTTATGCCATATAATTAAAATTATATGATAATGTTTAATAAATTCTTATTATAAAATGAGTCTGTCTAATTTGAAATCATTTCGGTTACATAAAACACACCATCATAAAATAATTCAAACATATATTTTTAATCTTTTTAGTCATAATCTTAAGAAAGAATAAGATATAATCCAACAAATGATTAAATAGTAATATTTTTAATTATTTAGAATTTTAAACATGCAATTTTTATTCTATCATTGTAAATGAATATTAGTTAATTAGGAGAATTGTGTGTGTCGCTACTTCAATTCTTACTTAAGATATATAAATCACATATGGCTTATGATTGGTCATGATATTTTCAATCTCTCTCTCTCTCTCTCTCTCTCTCTCTTAAGATCTAAAGGCTCATTTAGTAAATGATATACACTAAAAAAACACAATGAGCTATGGTCATTTAGTAGATAATAAAATACAAATTATTAATTATTTTTTATAAGTGTGATTAAAATTATCATTTTTAAACTATAAGTAATACCTATATCATTAATAAATATTTTCAAATATTATAAATATAACTTTAAAAAATATTAAAAAAATATTTCTTCTCCTCATAAATTTGAACAAAATAATCAAAATGTATTACTTAATTAATTAAATAAAAGTAATTCCAAGTCAATGTTACAATAGTAACCAAGAGTCCTGAGTCCTGAAGTGCAACCCACCACCGAAGACAAATTACGTAAGCCTTCCCCTCAGTTCATATGCATGCATGCACGCGCTATGAAACCTAAAACCCTAGCTCCCCTCCCTCTACATCCCCCCAATATCTTTTCTTCAGATTAAAACAACTCTTGAGCTGAGATCAGAGAGAGAGAGAAAGAGAGGGCGAAGGGCGATCTTGCATCTTCTCCAAATGAGTCTTGTGATCTGTTACCTTTCTCAAGCTCCTATATCTCTCTCTCTCTCTTTGTATATTAATCTGCAAGCCTTTAAAATTTCTGTGCCCTAACAGAGGAGCACACAGGAAGGCTAGCAGTAGGGTTAGGTTTATTCTACTGGTTTGGTAATTATTCTGATGAACAGAGAATCCTGATGGACATGACGACCCACAACTGTCCTCTCTTTGGACAAATATGAAAGTGTCCAACGCTTCTTTACTCTCTTCTACTTCCCCCATCAGTCCATCACAACCTACCTTTCCTCCTTCCTTCCTATCCTTCATCATTACATATATACGAATTGACAACTCATGGTTCTTCCCTCTTGGCCGAAGAGCATTTAATTTTTTTGAAAATTTATATAAATGGCACAAAATTTATGTATTTAAATAACTGATATTAAAATTTTTATATTTTTTATATAATATTTTAGTTTGTAATTACTTCACGATATATACAAATAATTTAATAAGTTTATTTTAATAATTTTAAAGTAATTTTTAAATTTAAATATTATATAAATACATATAAAATATTAATATTATATATGTAAATATATAAAAAATTTATGATATATATAAATATTATTATTATTACTTTATTTTGTTAAAAAAATGCATTTGAATATTATGAATGAAATTTAATTCATGATGAAAAATGTTTTTTAAATGATAAAAATATTTATTATATTATAAGACATCTTTTGAGTATTATAGTATAATATATATAATCTCAAAGTATTTACAAATTAAAATTACTATCATAGTATTGAAAATAGTGTCTGAAGTGCATTTATTTTTTTAAATTTCATTCAAAATTCTTTTTGAACATTAATTTAATAAATAGTATAATATATTTTTAAGTGAAAATATATATATTTATAATATTATACAGCATCTTTTGTATTTATAGATTGTTATTTTTAATATAAATAAAAATATGATCTTATAGAATAACAAGATTATCTTAGAATTTAAATATAAAAAATGAAATTAAAAATTAAATAAGAATAATTGAAAATAATTTTTTTCTTCGATTTGATAAAGGGGAATGAAAAACATTATTTCCACCCATTTCAAAAATACTATTCAATCATTCGGCCTTCTTAGAATTTCTCCACTATATATTATTCCTTCAACACTGCTCCAACAACCACTCTTAAAGCATGGCTTGACTTCTCAGCCTCCCCAACCCATAGACCAATAATTGTTATTTTGGGAGGCATTAGCTGCTTTTGTTTTGGCGATTACTTTGGCTTTGTTTGATATGCTTTCTTACTGCCCATTAAAATAGATTTTTAATAAAAAATTTTATTTGTACTAAAAGTTATTTTAAGAAGTAAGAAAATCATTCCAAATAAAATCTTAATTAGAACTGTATTATAAAAAAGATTTATAATTAAATAAAGATTTTGTTTGGAATAACTTTTTTAATGCTTCTTGAAGTAGTTTTTTAATAAAAAAATTTTTAAACTAAAAAAAATTTATACTAAAAAAGCTGCTTTAGAAAGCAATAAGAAAACTGTTCCAAATAAAGCCTAAGAAAAATATAATTATATTTTTTATTTTGAGTTGAAGTCTTTAAACAATTAATTTACAATCAGATCTTTAAAATAATTTAGTATGATATATCTATGTTTAATTTTATGTCATTTACTTACAAATAAAATATATGATTTAGACTTCATTTGGGATAATTTTTTTACTGCTTTCTAAAGTAACTTTTTAGTATAAAATTTTTTAAAAGTGACAAAAAAACATTGGCTAAAAGCTGACCCAAACAAAGCTTTCATAAATTTTTTAAAAATATTAAAGCAAAAAGGTATTTCATTGCCAACAAATTAAGTTAGTTTTATGTAATAAGATTATTTTTAGTAATTTAGTTAAATATTTATGTCAAGAGTTTTTTATATTTTTTAAATAAAAATATATAAAAATAAAAATATTTAATCAGAATAAAATGTTTCGGTAATTGCTATAAAATAATAATTATTAGAGGATTTATAAGCATATCAATGAATTTTCAAGTATTTATATATCTAATATATTTATTTATATAATATATTAACTTCACTAACATCTTGCAGCATAAAGCACGGCATGTCTCGCCACCATCTTATAGAATTTTCCTTTAAGTTTGAGGGAGCTTTTCTATCACACATCAAGCCCGATGCATTTCTCCACTTTACGTCCTACTTGGATTCTACCAATAATATTCCCATCTATTTCATTATCACTTTGAACAATAGACCCAATATATCTAAAACGTGAACCCATATTAATAACTTGATGGCCCAAAGTCATGATCCCCCACTAGATCTATCACTACTAAAATTACATTCGATATATTCAGCTTCAGATCTACTCAAAAAAAAATATTTAAACTCCAAGGTTGACCTCCATAATTCAAGTTTACCTTCAACTCCCTCTCTGAAAACACTGTTGTTGCCATGTCCCAAGTCTAAGATGAGAAAAATGAAGGGTTGTGTTAGATAGTCGACAGTCAATGTAAAATTTGTCGAATAATCATAACATAAATTATTCATCATATACTGCTAACAAATAAATTAAACAAACAATTTCTTTTCATTATTTGTATGAATGAGGAAGGCAAAAAAAAAAAAAAAAGTTAAGAGTTACGATTATAGAAGCAAACATGCGTAACTTTCTTGCTTATAATTTTATGTAATTCTAATTCATTATTATACATAAGATTGATGAGATGTATGCAGGGTTGTATTTTTCTCCACTTAGAATCAGAAGTATTATTCCCCATCACTAAATTAGATTTCATTTTTATCATCAAAGAAATGTAAGCACGACAAGATTGTTACACATTTGTGATTGTCTTTGAAAGATCACATGGCGTACGTATATTGTTTTTTTTTTTTTTTTGTTCTCTTCATACATTTCTAACTCCTTAGTATCTATTTCACCACCTCTCTCTGCGACCACCATTCCTCAGTATGACCAACAACTAGTGATTGTGATCAGTGACTAACAATTCTAACTAATGACTCAAAATCGATAGCTCCCGAAATTAATGACTCAAAATCGATAGCTTATGTGTGCATTGTGCCTCAGAGATCCTCAATCAATCTTCCCCATACCCACATTGGTGATAAGTCGTTCCTACGCAAGATGTGGAGATTGAGTATTGTAGTGGCGTAGTGGCCGACGAGGCCATCTCGTCACATGGTGACAATTTCCCTAGTCAATAGAGGAAATTTGATAATGACTAGGAGGATGGAGTTAGCAACATAAGGATGACAACTTGAGTTGAGGTGGAGGTGAGAGGTGTCATTAACTTAAGTATGTGGATGACTTGAGCTTGTGGGAAACATAAGCTATTCGTTTGTAGATCCAAAGGATGAGTGCAGGCAAAGTTGAGCTACAAGCATAAAGAGTTAATTAGCTATGACGGTGGAAATCACCAACTGGGTAAGAATATATCTTTAGCCTCTTAAAATAAGCATGAAAACTCATCTCGAAGGCACCAAAAGGACATTTGCAAAAGACCTAGGAGCGATCAAGGGGGTATCTCATTTTTGCCTTTCAGGATGATGGCCAAGCAAGGTCCTACCAAGTGGAGCTACTTGTAACAATCTAACCCAACTTAATTAACCCATACTCCTAACATGTTAATTTGGATTGGATGTGGGACAACAGATCTGCCCAAGATCTAAGTGTAAGGAATTGTATCTTATTAATCACTCAGAGCCGCTAATCATGATATAAAAATAAAGCAACAGAAAATAATGTTTCATTTGATTTTACAAACATCAAGATATACATTTATATCTCTCTCATAAAATTCATATATAATAGATGAGAATATATTTTATCATATCATGCTATTCAAATATTATCCTATCTACAAAAATGACAAAAATAAAATAAAATACTTATCTCAATAATATGGATCAACCTCGCTCGACTGAATCCTTATCCATTCATAAAAACATGTAAATCACATATAATAAGTCAATAACCCAATATGTTACCTGAACCTACCACTGCAATCAATGTACGATAATAGAAGTATTGTGCATGTAATCATTCATCATATTAATATGAACATGTAACCATCTGTATGAACATTTGGAATCAATGCAATTATTGTAACTCAATGATTAATGATCATATAAAGGATCAGTATGTTATGTCATTTATATACCATATTAAGTACACTACAGTGGGTGAAATCATGGATCTATGTATGCTTGTAATTTATGCATTTATTATATTTTATATCATGTTATATACTTTGTCATATGCGTTATGGTGCATATCATCTAATAATAAGTGTTCTATATCTATTTATATTCTTGTTGCATGGTATCAATTCATATGTATCATGTTCATATATAATATATATAAATATTATGTATCTTGCATATCGTGTTTTCTTGTATCAGTCATGCCAATCTTATCATATGCCTATAATAGTCATATAATGTATCAATCAAATATTATATCATATTATATTATTTATGGCTTATCATGTTATACTATATTTTATCAATATATAAGTAATTATATTATGTATGTTGATATTTTATTAGTAAGGCAGGACATCTGGTTTCTATGGTATTTTTCTTACATCAACTTTTGTAGGCTAATCATATATGAATCAGTCTCAATCATGTAAGTCCTGTAAATAAAAATCAGTCATATCATTCTCAACACAAGTTCGGTGGCTTTCATGTAAGAAGTTGTCACTTCCTGCTAGTTGGCCTATCATATTATTAATCAATCTCTTTATGCCTTCATTTTCATATCTTTTAGGATCACACAATAAACTTTATATAAAGGAAAGCTTGTCATCCTACCCTTATATAAGGTAACATATTTCTAACCAAACTAAATCAACCAATTATTTACAATCAACCTTTTTTGCTTTTATGCATATGCCATATCACATATATTATAATAGTAAGCATCACATATATGCACATTCAATGAAATTATCATAGTATGTAAATATATCCAAAGTGCTTATCAGTATATATGTATTATGTCAAAATACACGTTATCCCAAATGGATAGTAACTTTATACATATCATGTATTTTATATCTAGATTTAATAAATTAACTCTCGATCATTTTATACTTGTTATTACCTATCATAATCTGAGTATTTTTTTTGTAACTAGAGCGGCAAAAAATACTAACTTGAACATGTTGACCTCTATTTATACTCCAAAATTTAATGTGAGCAAAAGAAGGTGATCGACAATCGTTGACAAGTGTTATGATATACAAAGCTACTCAAATAATTTCTTCGTCAAATAGACTGCGTCGATGTGTTCGGGACATCAAATTTATCTAAAGGGAGATCTTGCGTACATAGTTTGAGCAAAGACGATCAAAATCGATGGACTACATATGGAATGTTGCTCGACATTGCTCAAACGTTGTTTGTTTGTAAAATGGACTTAGTTATTACGTTCGGAATTTCAAAAATACCCGAAATTGATTGTAATATTGTCAAGATCTTTGCACAAGCAAAAATGCAAAAATGACATAAATTGCGAGACGACACCACGCAAAATGAAATACAAAAATGGCTAGCACATAAAACATGATGAGCGAGAAATCATAAATTATAAACAAATTATAAAAATAAAAAAATCAAAATTAATGAATAAATAATTTATTTTAAAATATGTTATGTAATTAGTGTAAATTTGATAATAATATTTTTATTAAATTAAATATTATATTAATATTAATTATGTAATTAGTATAAATTTGATAATAAATTTTTTATTAAATTTAATATTATGTTAATATTAAAATTAATAACCTTATTAAAAAAATCAAAATAGTTTTATAAGTGATACGTCATCGGAAAATTATCTTGATCGGGCACGAATCTCAAAGAAAAACTCAAGTTGGAAACTTCAAAAATTAATTCGGAGACTATTTAAACTCCGATTTCAGCAAGCTTACAGTCGAACTGAGCGTCTCGGAAATACGAATCCAACAACACCAAATTCGACTCAATCCGAGCCCAAACGAGTCCAAATCAAGTACCCGAAGTGCTGTTGGAAGCATCAAACAGCAATTTGAGTTACCAAACGGTCTCCGATTTTGACGAGCTTATACTCGAATCGAGCGGCTCGACGAGACGAATCCAACGAGCCCAAGATCGCAGAATTCTGATATCAATAAGACCTTCAAATGCTTGATAAACGGTTCACGATCAAGGGATTCAATATCGACCGTTCATCCGGATCACTCCTTATTTGCCCTTGATCCCTCACATATTTACGGGCTATGCCACTCCAGAAAAACTATAAATAGCCCCTCATTTCTCTTAAGAGGGGACCCAAGCCAAGAAGAGAAGGAAGAGAAGAGAAGCCCAGGAGGGAATAACTCCTCCTCGACCACCGCCGGAACTCCGCCGGAACACCGCCGGAACACCACCGAAGCACCACCAGGCGCCCGAGGGACGCCGAAGCTCTGCCCGACACGGGAGCAACGTCAGAATTCTGCCCGACGCTGGAATTCTACCCGACGCCCGAGTGACGCCGGACTTCTTTCCAAGTGACGCCAGAATTCTGCCGGACACTCAAGTGACGTCGGAACTCTGCTTGTCCTTGTAACTGATACTCATTGTAATCTGATCGTCCTGAATTTAAAGGACGAATCAGCCTCATGTACTTCAAACAACACTAGTGGAACTCTTTCAACTGGGCGTGGCCCCGTGGTTTTTTCCCTTTCCAGGGTTTTCCAAGTAAAAATCTTGGTGTTACTATTTCGATTCTATTTGTGTGCTGGATATACGTACAACGCTGAGACGGAAAATTAAAATCTATCGCCGCGTATATTTGAGTCCGCAACAGTTTGGCGCCGTCTGTGGGAAAACTATCCCACACTCCTAAATATTGTTTTCATGGCCAATAGGCGTAGCAGTCGCCTCATAGGAGTCTCCCACTCCCACTCTCATCAATCCAGAAACCAGTCTATAAATCATGGACATCAAGTTTCTGCCTCCTTTTTTCCTGGGGGGCAACACATTGCTGTAGAAGGAACCTCAGGGCCTTCTTTGGAGGAGCGAATCTGAAAAATGGAAGAATCTCAGAACGAGATCCTACAACTCCTGCGAGAGACTCAACAACCGGCACTAGCACCACAGGAGGAGGTTCTTCTCCCTCGAGATCCACCACGAGTAGAAGCTGTTCAACTCGAACATCTTCAAGCAGAAATTCCTCTTCCTCCGCCAAGGAGACATCTGCAGTCACATCAAGATAATGAACTGGCTGATACAGCAAGTTCTACCCATCCTTCGCACACAGGTCGGCAACCTCGTATTCCTTTGGACCTCCCTGAAGAGTTAGCCCGACCACACACTGCTGAGCTCCCTCGCAATGCCCTTCGCCACGAACTACGACGATTGGTCCAAGAAGAGTTCCCTGCATGAGGCATAAGGCAACCCCTTCGTCAGTGGGACTTGCAGGAGTCGTCACCCTTGACAGAAGCTATTCTTCAACACGCTATTCCGGTAGGATTTAAACTACCAAGCATCGATTCCTACGACGGGACATCCGACCCGTACGAGCACATCGATCATTACAGAACCATCATGCATATCCAGCGAGCTTCGGATGCCCTCCTATGTCAGGTTTTTCCTGCTACACTCAAAGGACAGGCGCGAACATGGTTCTATTCTCTTCCATCTGGAACGATCCCTTCATTCGTCAAATTGGCCAAAGCCTTCGTTGAACAGTTTGTAGCCAATCGAAGAATTGCTAAAGATTCTTCCCACCTCTCCGGGATTCGTCAAAACGAGGGAGAATCGTTAAAAGAGTACTTTCAGCGATTTTCCACCGAGGCACGACAGATTCCAGGACTAAACCCAGAATTGCTCCGAGGGGTCTTCCTTGGAGGCCTTCGTCCTGGTCCTTTCTATTCGGCACTTATGCGCGACACTGTTCATTCATATGCCGATCTGATCCATCGTGTAGAGGCGCAGATATCTGCAGATGAGGCAATAAATGCTCATAGAAAACAGTTCGAGCAAACCACTGGGAACCGCAAGGGAGCACCTGAGGTGGAAATTCCCTCATCACAATGGAAAAAGCAAGGGAATAGCAATCTACCTTCTAGGCCCCCATTACCACAACGAGAACCTCGGCAGGAGAAAGAGTACACTCCGCTCAACACATCTCGAGCAAATGTGTTAATGGCGATTCAAGATCAGGACAAAGTGAAATGGCCGCATCCTTTGAAGCCAAATACAGGAAATCAAGATCAGTACTGTCACTTTCATCGTAGTCGTGGCCACACTACTGAAGCATGTTGGCAACTTAAGGATGAGATTGAAAGACTTATCCGCCAGGGCTATCTTCGACAGATTATTGGGAACCCACCTACCCGAGAAGAAGCTCGCCCCATTGGGGGCAAAATCAACAACAACAAAGACAACAATTGAATAATATTCAAATGGTTGGCGAGATTGAATGACCATGCACTTTGTGTAGTTGTATTAGTAATACTACTTGTCATGTGTCATCGTGTATCTCTTCTATGATAAGTAGGATGTCACTCTAATGTCCTTAGTATTTCTACCAAGTCAAATGATGTGGTTGTCCCTATATGTATCTCTTTTGTTGTACAAGGGAATTATTGTATTGTCTTACAGTAATATAATGTGTTGTTCATCCAGTTTTGATATTGTCTTTTTCTTTAAAAAGAATATAAATGACAATGAAAAACTACTGACAAATATAGTCTTTTTATCCTTGATTCGAGAAATACACAATCTTTATTGTGTCTCAATCACTGGATGATCAATCCCAGGGGGATTCGATCTGACCTCTTCCACACAGGTTAATGTCGTCGAGCAAAGGCTCCAACATACAACCTCGAATAGGTCTCACATCCTTGGTGGATTCTCTCGACCTCTTCCATACAGGTTAACGTCGTCGAGCAAAGGCTCCGACATACAACCTCGGATAGGTCTCACATCCTTGGTGGATTCTCTCGACCTCTTCCATACAGGTTAACGTCGTCGAGCAAAGGCTCCGACATACAACCTCGGATAGGTCTCACATCCTTGGTGGATTCTCTCGACCTCTTCCATAAAGGTTAACGTCGTCGAGAAGGGCTCTGACATACAACCTCGGATAGGTCTCACATCCTTGGTGGATTCTCTCGACCTCTTCCATACAGGTTAACGTCGTCGAGCAAAGGCTCCGACATACAACCTCGGATAGGTCTCACATCCTTGGTGGATTCTCTCGACCTCTTCCATAAAGGTTAACGTCGTCGAGCAGGGCTCTGACATACAATCTCGGATAGGTCTCACATCCTTGGTGGATTCCCTCGACCACTCATATACAGGTTAACGTCATTGAGCAGGGCTCTGACATACAACCTCATATAGGTCAAATGTCATTGGATGATGTCTTGTATCCCAATCATTGGAAGATCATTCTTGGGGAGATTTAATCTAACATCTTCCCTTAACGTCATCAAGCAAGGGCTTTGACTTACAGTCTCAAATATGTCAAACATCCTAAAAGGATGTCTCTCATATTCGTTCAGACTAATAATACATTAAAAGCACAAAGCATGTCTTACAGATGCAATAACAATTCAGGTCCCTCTAGGGGACAAATCCTCATTTCATATACAATATCATTGGAGTTACATAAATTCAGATTCAAATATACATTTCTTCTCACCAGAAGTTGAAATCAAAAGGTACACTGGTGACACTCATACAAGCTAGTATCATCCAGCAACAAGTAACTTTAACACAGTCAAATATCCTTGGTGGATTTAAGTGACTTCTCCCTTACTGCACGCAAGCATCTCCTACAACTGCTCCTTTAAAGAAAGGACATAACTGGATCATCATTAGACCTCCACTCAGTTGACAGTGTTAGTGTATTGCCAGAATATTGGCATGTCACACTACTTCGGCCTCTTGATTCAGTAATATCTGATGTTGGCACACTTCAGTATGGATGAATATTACCTTAACACAATGTTACTGGACGCCGGCCATCATCTGCCCGTCGCCAGACCCTCGTCGAATTTCTACACAACGTTGTATTTCTGCCATTTGCGTGACTTGCCTCGGATATCTACCCGACGTTGTACTTATGCCCGTCGAGGGACTTTCATCGGACTTCTGCCCGACGACGAGCTTCTTCCCGTTGCTGGGTCTCTGCCCGTCGCCGGACTTTCGTTGGAATTTTGCCCAATATTTTCGTCGGACTTCTGCCCGACACCGTACTTCCACTCGACGCAGGACTTCTGCCAGTCGCGGGACTTTCGTCGAACTTCTACCCGTTGAAAGACTTTTGTCAGTCGCGTGACTTTCGTCGAACTTCTACCCGACGCCGGACTTATGCCCGTCGTCAGACCCTCGTCGGACTTCAACCCGACGATGTACTTCTTCCCGACGTCGGACTTCTGCCCGTTGCAGGATGTTTGTTGGGATTCTACCCGACACCAAATTTCTACCCATCGTAGGACTTCTCCCCGCCGACGGATTTTCATCGGAGTTCTACCCGACGCCGTACTTCTTCCCGACGCCTGACTTCCGACCATCTTCAGACTCCCTCCGACTAACATCTCACCTCCACATGAAGGAATGAAAAAGAAAAGAAATTTATAACTCCTGTACAAGAGGAGGGGCGTTGTCTCAAGTAGGGAAAATCACCTACTGAATAACAACGGAATGCCTCAACTGTCAGAATGCCAGAAACTAGAGGGGAGACGAGAGGAATACTCTAACTTCTGTGCAAAGGGAGGGGCGCCGAGTTAAGTAGGGAAAGTCACCTATTCAAAAAACGGTGGAAGGCCTCAAAATGCTAGAAACTAGAGGGGAGAAGAGAGAAATACTCTAACTTCTGTGCAAATGGAGGGACGCCGAGTTAAGTAGGGAAAGTCACCTACTCAAAAACGGCGGAAGGCCTCAAAATGCCAGAAACTAGAGGGGAGAAGAGAGAAATACTCTAACTTCTGCGCAAAGGGAGGGGCGCCGAGTCAAGTAGGGAAAGTCACCTACTCAAAAACGGCGGAAAGCCTCAAAATGCCAAAAGCCAGAGGGAGAAAGGAAGAAGGGGCGAGTTTCTCCTAGGCCCTGGGGGTCTATTTATATTATTTTTGAGGGGGGGAGGATTCCAAAATTTTATTAAATTCCCTGAATTTTTTCAAATTTTTCGGAATTTTTTGGGATTTTTTCGGAATTTTTTGGGCCCCGCCACTTAAAAAAAAAAAAAAAAAATTTTAAAAGATAACCGCGCGGTTCTGCGCGCGGATGCGCCTGTTGGTGCGGGCACCGCCGCAGGCAGCGGCGGCAGGCGGCGGCCGGCCGGCCGGCCGGCCGGTTCGGTCGCCTACGCGTTCCCGGGCTCCGATTTCGGGCCCGGACGGTCCAAATTCGACCTTTTTGGGGTCCCCGGACACGTTCTTCGACGTTCCGGACTCAATTTTGACACTTTCGGAGCTCAACGGGGCCTCTATGATCAAGTTCGAGCAAACATTTAATTTTTGGAACTCAAATTTTTTGCGATTTTGCCAAAGTGAAAAGCCGACACATATATTTTTGGACTCCTGGAGCTTTGACGTCCAAAAATAGGGGGGCAACTGATACGTCATCGGAAAATTATCTTGATCGGGCACGAATCTCGAGGAAAAACTCAAGTTGGAAACTTCAAAAATTAATTCAGAGACTATTTAAACTCCGATTTCAGCAAGCTTACAGTCGAACTGAGCGTCTCGGAAATACGAATCCAACAACACCAAATTCGACTCAATCCGAGCCCAAACGAGTCCAAATCAAGTACCCGAAGTGCTGTTGGAAGCATCAAACAGCAATTTGAGTTACCAAACGGTCTCCGATTTTGACGAGCTTATACTCGAATCGAGCGGCTCGACGAGACGAATCCAACGAGCGAAGGATCGCAGAATTCTGATATCATTAAGAACTTCAAATGCTTGATAAACGGTTCACGATCAAGGGATTCAATATCGACCGTTCATCAGGATCACTCCTTATTTGCCCTTGATCCCTCACATATTTACGGGCTATGCCACTCCAGAAAAACTATAAATAGCCCATCATTTCTCTTAAGAGGGGACCCAAGCCAAGAAGAGAAGAAGAGAAGGAAGAGAAGAGAAGCCTAGGAGGGAATAACTCCTCCTCGACCACCGCCGAACTCAGCCGGAACACCACCGAAGCACCACCAGGCGCCCGAGGGACGCCGGAGCTCTGCCCGACACGGGAGCAACGTCGGAATTCTGCCCGACGCTGGAATTCTACCCGACGCCCGAGTGACGCCGGACTTCTTTCCAAGTGACGCCAGAATTCTGCCGGACACTCAAGTGACGTCGGAACTCTGCTTGTCCTTGTAACTGATACTCATTGTAATCTGATCGTCCTGAATTTAAAGGACGAATCAGCCTCGTGTACTTCAAACAACACTAGTGGAACTCTTTCAACTGGGCGTGGCCCCGTGGTTTTTTCCCTTTCCAGGGTTTTCCACGTAAAAATCTTGGTGTTACTATTTCGATTCTGTTTGTGTGCTGAATATACGTACAACGCTGAGACGGAAAATTAAAATCTATCGCCGTGTATATTTGAGTCCGCAACAATAAGTAATATGAATATTACATTTTACCTGAAGTATTAAAAATTATCAATATAAATATATAATTGTGTTTATATATGCAAGCTTATATCTATATAATTTTATGAGTTTATATTTTCTAATTTCTTAGATTTATTTATCCAAACTATCACCGACGAAGCCATGCCATGCTGCCACCTTTTAATCCATGTGGCTTCCGCTAAGCTAATAGCCGAATTTTTCTGCCTATGTGTCGGCATGCATGCGTCCGGCAGCTGAATACAGAATAAAAATTAAAATAAAACATCAATCCAGCCATCCTTACAAAGGCTCTCTCGTTCCCACATTCAGGCACCTCTCTCTCTCTCTCTCTCTCTCTTCAGGCACCTCTCTCTCTCTCTCTCTCTCTCTCTCTCTCTCTCTCTCTCTCTCTCTCCTGTTCGCAAGCCCGCCCTCTGCTCTTTCCTCCTCCATCTCTCAACACCTCCACACACTTGTCAGCCACCGTCCCAACTCCCTCTCCCGCCGGCGAAGCTATCATCCAATTCGCCTCCTTAGTTCCTCACGCCTCATCCAAGCAACCTACACTATTCTTCGTCCAATCCATCCGAACTCACCCAGCCCCTTAATCCACACATGAAGTCCATCTTCCTATATTGTTACACACAACAGCAAGCCTCTCCTCTCAATTCATGTAGACCCAAACCATGCACAACCAAACTCCAACAAACCATCTCCTCAAGCAGCCACCTACAAATAGCCCTCATTCTCTCTCTAATTTTTTTGTTTTCTCTCTCTGTTTATATATATATATATATCAGAAAATAAATATAAAATTCTATTTTCAGCCTCGCCGTCGTCGTCGACCTCACCCTTTGTATAAATCCTGAAAGCTAAATCTCATGCAGGTATACGAAGACTCAGTCATGTCTTTCTAGACGTAGTGGGATAAAAATAAGATACAATCGCGGTGTCTTATGACACTAACTACTCACGGCTTTTTTGACGTGATGGGCCGGCCAGATAAATTCCTCCTATGTGGGGGAGAAGCCGAAATATTGTCAAATTTTTGATAAAATAAATTTGCACAGAATAATTTGAAGAATTTATTGAGTATGAATTTGATTAAAAAAAGAATGGTGGTATGGGGAAGACAGCTCTCTTGCAACGTGTCTATAAAGATGAAATGATAGAGGAATTTAATCTATAAATAAATAAATAATTAATTAAAATTATTAAATATGTATTAAAAATTTTGATAAAGCTGAATACTCCTAAATGGACAAAAATAGTGGTTTTGGCATACGGTCTTGTATAGCCAAATCAATCATAGAGCCTGGTCGATTCGAATACACACGTTTATTTTTTTTAGATCAAATTATTCTGTCATTTCATCTTCATAGACATGTTGCAAGAGAGTTGTCTTTCCCATATCATCATCCTTTTTTTTAATCAAATTCATACTCAAATAAATTCTTCAAATTATTTTGTGCAAATTTATTCAATCAAAATTTTGAGAATATTTCGGCGTCTCCCCCGCATAGGGGGAATTTATTTGGGCCTGTTCGTCACGTCAAAAAAGACGTGAGTAGGTGGTGTCGTAAGACATCGCGGTCGTATCTTATTTTTATCCATAACGTCAACAAAGATATGAGTGAGTCTTCGTATAAGTGCACGAGATTTAATTTTCAGGATTTATATTATTGCATGCGATGAGGTTGACGACAACCGCGACGCTGAAAATAGATTTTTTTTTATTTTCTGATTTGATTTTTTTAATAGATATTTATTATATATATAAACATTAGCGAAAACAAAAAAATTAGAGATAGAATGAGGGGTTGTTTGTTGCTAGTCGTTTAAAGAGATGATTTGCTAGAGTTTGGTTGTGCATGGTTTAGAGATAGAATGAGGGGTTGTTTGTTGCTAGTCGTTTAAAGAGATGATTTGCTAGAGTTTGGTTGTGCATGGTTGGCTCTATTTGAATATTGCAGAGGAGAGATTTGCTTTTGTGTAGATCAAGCAGTGGCGGAGCTAGAAATTTTATTCAGGGAACCTAAATTAAAATAGTTCTGTTTGTCATTTCATCTAAAATATTAGAATATATTAAAATAATTCCATTTGCTGTCTCATTATGAGAGCCAAGGGTAGCTGTAAGATCAAAATTAAGAATAAAAATAACATGATCCTTAGAGCTTAGAAGACATAAATATCTGCCTTAATGACTAATAATCAACCCAAAAGAAAAAAAAAACTTAGTAAATGCTTCTGCCACGAGCAGTCTTCGTTTGGGGTTGAGAGAGGAGCATGCTTGAGAAAAACTCTATTTTTTTACTATAATTATATATATAACTTTTTCTCATGCAAATATATATATATATATATTTCTAGATTATTACACACAACCCATCTATCTTGCTATCAGAATTTTAAGAAGAAAAAAAAAAATCTGAGATATCTTGATATCTCTTGTGCAAAAAAACATATCGGAATTCTGAGGACTTGTGAGAAAATATATATTACACACAAGCCATCAACCTTGCTATCAGAATTTTTTTTGCTTGAGAAAAAAAATAAAATAAAATAAAATAAATAAATAAATAAATATATATATATATATATATATATATATATATATATATATATATATAACTCTATTTTTTAGGGGGGCACGTGCCTGTGTTATGATGGCTCAATTGATGTTTTTGTTGCTTTTTTTATTTTTATTCTTTATTTAGAGGCGTGACTCATGCATGATGAGTCACTACCTTAATAGGCATGTAGATTAATTTAATAAGAATTTTAAAACCCCGCATGTGCTCTGACTAGTATATCAAATGCCTGAATATAATGTCTAAAAATGCTGCTTGGGACTGCAATAAAAAATAAATGCTAATTTGACTACATAAATTCCCTCTTGTACTCCGATAAAAAACACTAAATAGATAAATATAAATTCTAAGAATGTTGCGTACGGAACTTCTTTTCTAAAATGCCCTAAATTATAAAAGTAAGTTAGAACTAAATTTTGATAACAATGTAAAAATTCAACTTTACAAAATTTAAATATTCAAGTGAAATTTATTATTTAAAACTTAAAATAAAAATCCATCCATCATCCGTAAATATTTGTTAAGGATAATAAATTTAAGAATAACTTCAGCTAGCAAAAAGTAAAATTTCTAATTGAATGCATCACTGTGATTCATTCTAAAATGATTTCTTGCTAGCAATGAAGTGGCACGTACCCTTTAACTGAGTGATTTTGCTGTAAAATAGCATCACTATATCACGGTTACAACCGAAGGCCGTATGTTCCCCAATGGTTATATGTCCCTTGAGTAATGAATCATAGGGTGCATTCTACAGGCATAAAACTTTCTGTTAGCTAAGATTGACTAAAATTTATCTCCTTAAATAAACATCCAACTCAAATTTACAAGGTACTCATGAATGAAGTAACCCATGGCTGCTGACAATAATCCTTCAGTTAGGTTGGGTTAACTACCTCCTTTGACTAAGTAGATTATGAATTATGACGGTCCGGTAACGACAAAATCATGGGATCTTGATCGGATTCAAACATTTTACGCATCTCCTCCAAGTAAAAATACCATACCAGAAAGTCGATTCTATAAATTCGGAGTCACCGTAAAATTGTGGGCTCCGAAAATTTGCTCCTTGACCTCTTCTTGATGATTCGAAAAAGAAAAGGGCCACAGAGAGGCCGGGGCGTGAATTTTTGGAGCCCACAGAACCTTACTTTCTCTCTCCTCCTCCTCTCTATCCTCTCTCCTCCTTCTCTCTCCCCTTTCTCTCCTCTTTCTCACTTGGCCATGCAATGAGAATGGGGAATTAGGGATGGAGAGGTGAGGGTTTTGATATAAATTATTATTATTATTATTATTATTGTTATATATATATATATTGATCATGTTAGCACTGCAACGCTCATAATAGAAATTTCTTGCATTTAAAAATTTAATATGGATCGTTAATAGGTCATTAAAAAGTCTTTAATCGAGTGAAAATTAAGATTATTGTGTTACGCTCACCTTAGAAAAATATCTTCCTTGAGATTTATCATTGTGGACTATTAATAGACAGAACAAAATTATTAATCACTAATCACATTCAATCAAATATGCATATCATTAAATTATATGACATTTAAGATACTATGTATTGCATATCAAATATCAATCAAAATCAATAAAATTTTAATTAAATCAGAGAACTATACTAATAGATCTCACAGGTGCATCTCTCACTTCTTGTCTACTCAAGTTATTTAGTTTGGCTATATATTTATTGAAATCCAAGTTTGAATGATCCTGAGCTTAATTTTGAAAGTTTGCAACAAGTTTCATTCCCGACTAATGCGATTTTCAATGACGTATCAAATATCATTTAAAACTTGTGAATAAGCTTGTTAAGAAGTTCAATTAAGACCTAAATTAATTTCCACATTATATGGTAATATTGTTCTTTTATATATAATATTGTGTTTGTTCATGACACTAGTCATTTGTTTATGCTCATCTAAATAATTGCTTATTTATAAGTATTTCATTCAATTAAAATCTCATTTTAAGCATGATAGGCTTCTCATTAATAGGCATGATAAAACTTGTTTACATAACTAACAAGTTGCTTCATAGTGTTGCTTATTAATATGCTCGCTAAGATCCATTTGAATAACTAACAAGTCAAACGCAAATAGCCAGCTTGAGCTCAAGTTCAAGCAACGCTACTCCCAAGGAGTGAATCATGTGACCATTCGAGAAAGGAGGCTCTTTAACTCTTTAAAAGTCCTTAAATGCAACTCTTAAGACATGAGAGTGTGTGAGAAAATGAGTTCTCAAGCTCTTTAAAAATCCCCAAAAATGATTCTAGAGGAGTGAGCTCTAAAAAGGTTAGGGAAAATGTGAGCTCCCCAACTCATCTAATGTCCTAATTAGTGGCAATTGAGGATCAAGCTAGAAGTTGGGAGGTAAGTAAATAAGAAGCATGACTCTTTAGAATTCCCTATGAGCTCCCCTTAAAAAAGAGAACCCCAAGAGGAAAAGCAAGTGAATGAGCTCTCAAACAATTCAGAATCCCTCAAAATTGTCCTTTAAGGAGAGAGCTTTATGAGACTGTATAAATAAGCTTACTGTGATGCCCCAAAATTTAATTTGAAAAAATTACTCTTTTAATCTTTTAATAAGCAACAACCAGAGCTATCTAATATTATCTATCATTAATAAATAGCAAAAAAGATTCTATAATTTAAAACACCAATATACACTTCTATTTTTAATCCCAAAAATTATATATACTACTCAGAATCTACACAATCAAATCATAACTACTCTGTCATGAGTACAAAAATAGCTAATATAAAAAAAAACCTGAATCTGAAGATTCCTGACCAGTCTCACACTCCTGCTCCCCTACTCTGACGTGAAATTAATTAATCACATATAATGAGCTTAAAAAGTCCAGTAGGTCACCAAAACTTATAATTGAATTTAAAGCACGACAAAAGAGCAATATGCATGTCAATAGTCAAATCATAGCAATTACATTCATATGATCATTAAATCAGTACAGAAATAATAAAACATACATGCAATAATAATAGAATATGTAAACAGTAAACTACTATGGTACGAAAGCTAGTAAAGTTGTAAACTAGTACGAGTGTCAAATCTATAAAATAATATTCGTATCAATAATACAAATCGGTATAAAAATTATATAAAGCATCAAATCAAAATATCGATAAAGACTATCAAAATAATGTCAATGTAGTAACATCATATATAAGAGTGTACACATAATATCATGTTATTATATATCAGCATTGGCAGTAACACATGCTCAATAAATTCTATATATCACCTGCTCAGTATATCACATACTTACTATCAGTACAGTGAATCAGTAATATCAAATAGTATAATATCTATATCAATGACAGTAATAATCTAGTGGCAGGAGCAGTAGAAAAATGCAATAACAATAACTTCGTGCAGTAATAATAAATTCATATAATAATAAAAGCAATGCCTCAAAAATATGTATTTTTATAGTCACACTAAATAAGTAAGAAGTCTCGGCTATCACGGTATTTTTCAGTATTGTATCAGTATCAGTAAACCGTTAACTCAGTAAACAGAGTTGTTGCAACTTAGATTTCAAGATTAAGTTTTATATCATGTGATTTTTTATTGATACCAAATTATTATTATTATGATTATTATTTCTCCTAACATACATTGGACATATTTTTCTTTATGTTGTTTGTGTGTACTAACAATTCAGGGAAATCATACTCCAGACTGTCAAAGACTTCAACCAAAAAATTAGCTTAAGGTTTCTTGTGATGAAGTCTGTAATTTTTCTATTTTTCTTGAGTCTAAGAGAATGTGATTGTAATTGGGTAATCGTGCACACACACACTAGGGGAGTGAGTCAAAACTTTATATTTTAAAATTAATCATACTATATGATTTTTAAATCATACGGGACGGTTTGTTACGGTAGTTCCTCCAAAACTAAGTTAATCAAATCATGCCCCAAAAATTTTTGTGATGTTCGTATTATACGATTCTGGGTTCGTATAGATGACTACAAAGTATAAAATAGGGTTGTCCATATTCGTACCAAACGAAACATAGTTTATTTAAACAGTTCATACTATACGATGTATGGTTCGTACAGACGGTTCATATACAGACGACTGATAGAGTATAAAAGCATATTTGTATAGGATCGTATATGGATTTTTGAACTGATCGTATAGATGAAGTGCGATCGTACTGTACGATCTGACTACGTTCAAGTTGAAATTTTCATTTTTTGGACATTTTTTTTTTGTCTTTCATATATAAGTGTCCTAAAAACTGACACTCCAAAAATCTTGCTGTGAATTTCTTTTGAGAGTGGGTAAGGAGAGTATTTGGGAAAGAGTTTCATGAGTGAAGAGGAAGAGATCTTTTGAGAGAAATTTGTGAGGAGATTTACAAGGTTGCCCAAAGAAAAGGATCTCTTATTTATTCTTCAAGATTCTCCCTACTTCCTTGAGGCTCTTAAGGGAAGAATTTCAAAGAAGATCATGATACTCTGTCGTCATCAAGAGGGTGAGAAAGGATGTTGATACTCTGCCATCACAAGGAGGGTGAGAAAAGGAGTTGGTACTCTACTATCATCAGGAGGGTGAGAAAGGACGTTGGTACTCTGTCATCACCAGGAGGGTGAGAAAGGACGTCAGTATGTACTCTGCCGCACTGGGTTGATGGAAGAGAGATTTTTGTAAGGGCTTCTCGGCCTTGCTGTAGTGGCTAAAGGAAAGTCACTAGTGTTTAGTGCAATACCTGAAGAAAGAGTCTCCAGGGAGTGGACGTAGGTCTAGTTGGATCGAATTATTATAAAATTTGATGTCTTTTGTTCCTTTACTTTTTATTGCATTTTATTTTTTCTATATTTTAAATTTTTGTGGTTGAAAAATATTTTGTGAAAGATCTAATCTACAATATATTGTGAGAATCATTGATTAAATTTTATCATAACAATTTTTTGATAATCCAAGAAAAAAATTTAAAATTATCAATTCACCCCCCTCTTGGTTAGCATTGGGATAGCCCTATTGGGTCTAACAACCTACACGAACTTTGAAGAGTCGTCACTCTTTGCCCGTCAGCACAGAAATCATCTCCTTATAACTCCCAATCAGTATGACGTGAATCAATAAAGGATAACACCAAACTGCAGTATTTAAAGGAAAGTCCGTCGACCCACCATCCTGTCCAGTTCAATCAGTCTCCAACTAACAGGTCAACCAGTCTTTACTATACACACAGTAGTATCATAATACTATAACAGCAATTTTAATCATAATCCACATTCGTTTTCAATACATTGCAATAAATAAAATATAATTGAGCTTAAGTTAGAAAATATCCAAAATGTCATAACGGTAGATAACAAAGAATCATATTAGGCAAAAATATACATTTTCAAAAAATTACCAAAATATCAGGAATTGTATAAAACGATATTTTAAGACTTTTATTGTACTACACAACTATTTTTAGACGTCAAAATAAATTTTTGAATAGATAAAAATCACTGTATTTTCAAAATCATCTAGTGAAAAATCTCAAATAAATATTCAAAATATTCATAATCTCGATCTCTATAACATATAAAAAGTTACGCGGTGAAAGTGTTGCCAATACAAAGTTATTCACATTTTTTTATAATGGAAACACAAATTTGATCAGAAAAATATCAAAAATACAAAATCTTTGAAATCAGAAATAGGGTAAGGATTTCTTACAACGAGACGAGCAAATGTCCCAATTAGACCGACTGATAAAAATTACTTCAAGGTCTCCAAATTCGAGCTTCTAATTTCTCTCTCCTTTCATTCCCCCTTAAAACCCTCTCACACGTCTCTATTATGCGAAAATGAGAAGAGAAAAAGGTTTTTAAATAAAAATCTTATAATGCTTTTAGATATTTTAATATAATATTAATATATTATTTAATTTAATTAATTTTTAGTATAAAATTCAAATAAATCATTTTAGGATTATAAAAATTATAGAAAAATATCTATAAAATAAATCATTTTATTAAAAAAAATATCGGTGAAATCGGCTTGCAAATTAGACACCTGACGATCACGAAATTCATACTTGTACCTACATGTACAAATTCCTTAAGGATTTTTTCCGGTTCCCAAAAATTACGAAAAAATTCGTGTAAGTAAAATACTATGATCAAAATACGATGACAAAGACGGATTGCAATTTGGAGTTATTATGACTCAAAAAAAATTGGTAAAGTCAAAACACGGGACATTACACTTACAACACTTTAAAATATTTCAATATTGATTCTCGAAGAATGACTCCTAGGAGGGTAAGCGAGATGATAAAGTTTCCTCTTATTAAAAATTCTTTTGAATGCTCATCAACGATTAAGCCATGAAGGGCATCTTGCATTGGATAGAGTTTTCATTAAATATACTAATTAAGATAAGTGAGCACATAAGGTACCTAGTTAATCCAAAAGTCCTCAAACGTCTCACTAATTAAGAATCCTTTGAGTGCATCTAATGTTGGATATGACCCTCACTAAATGTCCTTAGGAGGATTCGTCAACAAATGATCTCTACGAGGTTGTAATATATATATATTCCTAATTTTAAATATAACACCATTAAAAAATCCAAATGAAAACAAATAATCTAAATACCCAGAGGAGCACTTTTCTTAAATAGTTTACTTAGAGGAAGAAAGAAAGGGTAGATAATCGTTGGCATCAAATCAAAAGCTTAGGAGCGAAAAAAGGGCAATTTATAAAAAGGAGCGTATTTTAAATTTAAATTAACTTAAGGAGTAAGTTAACAAAAGAATTTAAAAAGAAACAAATATCGAACTTCATTATCCAGTTTCTACTTTCACCGGAAACCGGATTTTACTCCCCGGTTTCTATAAATTCTTAATTTTTTCTATAAACTCTTAATTTTTTTTTTTATTTTCTGATTTTTTTTTAAATTTTCTCATTTGAAATGAAACTGGAATTTTACTTTTTCTATTTTTTATTTACTGTTTTGTTTATTTTTTAATTATAAATATATTTAATTAGATATTAATGAATAAAAATTATTATGAATGCCTAAATGTTTCATATTTTATTTGATATATTAATAAATTTAATTTTACTTTTTCTATTTGATATATTAATAAATGTTTTATATTTTATTAATTGATATATTTATAACTTAATTAAATGTGTCATATTTTTAATAGTTTTTTATTCATTAATTTTTAATTAAATATATTTCATTTATTTTTCAATAAAAAATTTAGTAATCAAAATATATTTAAAGTAACATTAAATTTAATTTCTTCTATAATATTAAATTTATTAAATATTTAATAAAAATTTAAATTTAATTTCCAAAATATACTAATAAGTTATAATTTAAAAATAAGCAAAACAGTGTAAATAAAAAAATAGAAAAAGTAAAATTCTTAGAAAATCTGTTTCTTAAGAAACTGGATCATGTAATTCGGATTTTTTAAGAAACTAAAATTTCTTAATCCGATTTTTTAAAAAATTGGATTTTCATGTTCCAATTTTTTTTCAAATCAGAAACTAAAAAAAATAAAATTAAGAGTTTATAGAAAAATTAAGAATTTATAAAAATTGGGAAAGTAAAATCCGATTTCTGACAAATTTTGATTTTTATTAAAATCAGATAATTAATTTTCGTATATATATAAATTATTTTATTAACCTTCTTTTTAAGCTAATTTAAATTTAAAACAAGCTCTTTTTTTATAAAATGCCAAAAAAAAAAAAAAAAAAAAAAAAAAAAAACTTGAGGAGGATTCAAAGCAATTCCTTTTAATCATATTCACCGATCGGCGACCGGCCGAGGCAAAGTTCTATGGCTCTTTATCCTTCGCTCGTTCCACTCTTCTTTCGTTCTAGCTAATTCAATCACAATTTCCAAATGCTAGTTCTATCACTCTCAGTTTTACACAGAGGAGTCGGTAGTGCATTATGGCGATGGAACAGAAAGCAATCGACTGTGATCAAAAGAGCCACTTTTAAGCCCTTATTCGGTGAATTAAGCCGTACACTTCAAGCGGCATCAGACCAAAACCACAGGTCTTGTTGCTCTGCCTTGCTGTTGTAGACTATTTGGAGATAATTGGCATACTTAGCTTGATTACATTTACTCCATTGTATTATTGTGTTTGTAGGGTTTCCTATGTTTAACCTTACCAGTTCCAGTTTTTGGTGGGTTTGTGGAACTTGAGATTTGGTCTTTTCTTTCAGAGAGGGGAAAACAATTTGAATCTGATATGTCGAATGGCCTTTAGAGGCTGTTTGGCTACATGCAGGAATTTGTAAATCCAGATTTAGTACATTTTGAGAGGATTAAAAATTGAAATTATTCGACATGATACCTGTTAAATGCTGTTAAATCTTGATAAATTATTTAATTTTTTTGGGATTTAAGTTTTGTGAGAGAAGAAATTTTTGAATCCATTATATCCTTTGCATGATGGGATTTAGTAAATTCTAAGTTTTATCAATAACGGAAATAACAGAACTAAAATGGATTTATAAAAATAAGAGGATTTGAAGTTTTCAAATTTCTGTTTGGTAGAATTTAAGCTAAATCTTGCCTAGAATGGGATACCGACAGCCTCCCTGAGAATTATATGTTGCTGCCTTTTATAGATTTTGCTTTGCTACAGCTCCACTACAGAAAATATTTAATTTTGTTCTGTTCGATTTACTGCCAAGCGCTTTTGAGTGCAGTTTACATCCATCGAATTTACTTTTTGTTCTATTCACTCCATAGTGTACTCTGATTTACTATTCTATCATTAGATACGAACATCTCTTACCCTGTTTTCGTGAATATCAATTTCTATTTATTGTCCTTGTCAGTTGATCTTTTTTTGTTCTATTGAGAAGTTAAAATTCGGGATCTCCTACTTCAATCCTTTTTTTTAATGAGCGAATCGAAGTCCTTTTCGTATCGATGGGCTGTTTTTTTATTCGGGTACAGAGAAAACTGAGTATAAAATCATTTTTCAGGTTATTCTCTTCACGTCTCTTGTGAAGTAGATGCAATGAATTTGATCACATTTATTTTGTGGGAATCTACTGCAACTATTTTACTTCACGCCAAACAGATCTTAATTGAGATATTGTCTCATAAACTACGTTCAAGCACTTGCAATTGTTGTACTTATAAGGATAGGTTAGTTACAGTAGAAGCGGGCTTAAAAGTGTTTGGAAGGATTAACATGTGATTCATTAATGCTCATGAATCAATTATTGTGGCAAGAACAATCTTTGGGCAATAGGTAGATCTTCCCTTTGTTTGTAGTCATTTGAAGGGATTTTGGCATGTGATATATAGCTGGGATGCCTGTTGGAGCATGATCAAAATTGTTCAACAACATTTTTCAAAACCAGCTTGGCAATTCGGCAAATTTTGAACATCACATTTGCATAATTTGCATACCCCCACAAATATGCTAATAGAGCAACAAGTGTAGAGAGACTCTTGCCTGACAGGTTGACGTCTAATCTTAATCCCTAGAGGAGCAGTCAAGACCCAAGCGAACATATGTGATATGTTTATTTGCAAAAAATACTTGGCTCTATATTTAAATATTCAACATTTTAGTGGCCTCATCACTATAGTGCGAGGGCATAAAAGTGACTATTAGTCTTTCATCTGACACAATTCATAAGTTCTAATCTCTCGTAAAAATTAGGGCAATAGGATCTACACTCAAATTTGTCTATTAATAAAGTTGTAGGCCTTAGACTCTCATAAAAATCATGCTAAGTAATTTCGATCAATGAGTTCATGAACTCATGCTGTCTCGCCTATGGAGCAAGTTCATAAGGCCCATCATTGAGCCTTCCTTTAATTGAGAGGTTTTAAGTTACACTCATAAGTTGCTCTAATAACAGAGTCATTATATCTCTCACTCAAGTTTCTCTTATGCTATGGGTTGTAACATCAGCCCCCAAGCATCTCTAAATTACAGCAATATGCTCCAATACTGAATCCTATGGCCTTCCACATGGATCCTTTACCTATTCAAACATATTTTATCCATTTAAACTCCGTAAACATATTTTATCCATTTAAACTCCCATTTCATAAGTAGTTTATAATTATTAATTAGTGTCATTATTTTTAATGAATTGTTAGAGAAAATAGCCAAATAAGGAATATGTCGAATCTCATAAATATTAATGAGTCTATTGCATATATATCATAATGGAACAATCGGTTTGATTTATATAGGAAGTGGGTAAGATTCATATTTTGATAAAAAAGAAAATAAAAAATGCATTGAATTGTTTCAAGGTAAACCCTACTTGCTTTGTTGACTTTTCCATCAGAACAAGATTCACTTGACTGATATATATATACCAATCCGACATATATTCAAGATCCTTTATTGAATCATGTGATGGGGGGATTCGTAACCTGAACCGAATTCTTAGAAAAAGAAAATGTTTCAATCCTTTTTTGCTTAGTGTGAGATAGCGATAGGCATAACTCATCTGAACGCTGAACGAATCAATGAGTTCAAATTGAATAGATTTTCATCTATATATTATCATAATCATATAGAGTATATACTTAGATTAGATTATTCTATATATATATATATATAGAGTTAGAGTTCTCTGGCAAATAAGGAATATGTCGAATCTCATAAATATTAATGGGTATTTGTCAATTAATAATTGTTTTAACTTTATCAAAATAAACAGACAATCCATCACTAGACACAATAAATAGACGATGTTATAAAATAACACTTCAAATTCATTCACATCTTTATCATTAGTAAAACTTAAGATGCTTTTATTTGAAGCAGCAAAATATTATCAAAGTCACAATAAAAAACTTTTTGATGAAAGTTTTCAAAATATGATTTATAATTTGTATAATAGTGCTATGTGCATGAATCAATTCAGAAGACATCATTAGCCGCTTATATAATCCATCTTTGATTTTAAAAGTAATTGTTAAATCATTATCCTCTTTAATTCTCACTAATGATAAGTACCCACCAAATCAACTTAAAAAAAATCATAACATCAATCATCATATTAAAATATCATCTATGCAAGGTTTATGTAAATCCATGTTTGATTTTAATTTCATTGCTCGACTATCTAGACACATATGCCAACTATCATATTTCTTAGGTATTAAAAAAACAAGAACAACATATGAAATCATGCTCTCTCTAATAATCCCTTTGCTAAGCAATCAATTAATTTTCCTTTCAAGCTTAACATGTTAAATTGAATTCATCTTGTAATGTGGCAAGTTAGGCAATGATGATTTAAAAATTAAATTAATGGCATATTTTATGTTCTTAAGTGGTGGTAATTCATCAGGATGATCATTATGCTTTATTTCTTTGCAATCAAACAACACTTGATTTTCAAGACATTTCTACCTATTTTGTTCTTGAATCTATTCTCGGTGATGAAGTATAGTGAATATGAAATATTTTATAATCACATGTGATGATTCATTTGTTATTCTATAGGAAATACAATACCCATGCCCAGCTTGATAAATGTCAATGAAAATTAGTTTAATTTTTTAAAGCGAGCAAATTAATGCTGAACTTTGTTTCAATAATGGTTATGAATGGTGTTGTTTTGGTTGCTATATATTTACTAAGATGTAATTGGATATGGGGTTTATTTCCCATTGGAATAATGGGATTTGAAACTTAAGTGAAGTTTTAACCTTCATACTTCTTGCCTATATGACTTCTATAGCAAGTTAGTCGTTCGAATACGTGTTTATCCTTTGCCACTATGATCAAAATTCTTTAGGCAATGCTTATTTTTTGATTCAACAGCATGTATCCAAAGCCCATATTCTCACTATGCAGCCGATTTTAGGCTTGATGGTTTAATTGATGCTGGTGAATTAAAAATAAGAGTCATCTAAAGGAAGCTTTTACTTGATGAAAAAATTTGACTTTTCCATCAGAACAAGATTCACTTGACTGATATATATATACCAATCCGACATATATTCAAGATCCTTTATTGAATCATGTGATGGGGGGATTCGTAACCTGAACCGAATTCTTAGAAAAAGAAAATGTTTCAATCCTTTTTTGCTTAGTGTGAGATAGCGATAGGCATAACTCATCTGAACGCTGAACGAAGCAATGAGTTCAAATTGAATAGATTTTCATCTATATATTATCATAATCATATAGAGTATATACTTAGATTAGATTATTCTATATATATATATATAGAGTTAGAGTTCTCTGGCAAATAAGGAATATGTCGAATCTCATAAATATTAATGGGTATTTGTCAATTAATAATTGTTTTAACTTTATCAAAATAAACAGACAATCCATCACTAGACACAATAAATAGACGATGTTATAAAATAACACTTCAAATTCATTCACATCTTTATCATTAGTAAAACTTAAGATGCTTTTATTTGAAGCAGCAAAATATTATCAAAGTCACAATAAAAAACTTTTTGATGAAAGTTTTCAAAATATGATTTATAATTTGTATAATAGTGCTATGTGCATGAATCAATTCAGAAGACATCATTAGCCGCTTATATAATCCATCTTTGATTTTAAAAGTAATTGTTAAATCATTATCCTCTTTAATTCTCACTAATGATAAGTACCCACCAAATCAACTTAAAAAAAATCATAACATCAATCATCATATTAAAATATCATCTATGCAAGGTTTATGTAAATCCATGTTTGATTTTAATTTCATTGCTCGACTATCTAGACACATATGCCAACTATCATATTTCTTAGGTATTAAAAAAACAAGAACAACATATGAAATCATGCTCTCTCTAATAATCCCTTTGCTAAGCAATCAATTAATTTTCCTTTCAAGCTTAACATGTTAAATTGAATTCATCTTGTAATGTGGCAAGTTAGGCAATGATGATTTAAAAATTAAATTAATGGCATATTTTATGTTCTTAAGTGGTGGTAATTCATCAGGATGATCATTATGCTTTATTTCTTTGCAATCAAACAACACTTGATTTTCAAGACATTTCTACCTATTTTGTTCTTGAATCTATTCTCGGTGATGAAGTATAGTGAATATGAAATATTTTATAATCACATGTGATGATTCATTTGTTATTCTATAGGAAATACAATACCCATGCCCAGCTTGATAAATGTCAATGAAAATTAGTTTAATTTTTTAAAGCGAGCAAATTAATGCTGAACTTTGTTTCAATAATGGTTATGAATGGTGTTGTTTTGGTTGCTATATATTTACTAAGATGTAATTGGATATGGGGTTTATTTCCCATTGGAATAATGGGATTTGAAACTTAAGTGAAGTTTTAACCTTCATACTTCTTGCCTATATGACTTCTATAGCAAGTTAGTCGTTCGAATACGTGTTTATCCTTTGCCACTATGATCAAAATTCTTTAGGCAATGCTTATTTTTTGATTCAACAGCATGTATCCAAAGCCCATATTCTCACTATGCAGCCGATTTTAGGCTTGATGGTTTAATTGATGCTGGTGAATTAAAAATAAGAGTCATCTAAAGGAAGCTTTTACTTGATGAAAAAATTTGATTTATTTCAATATTGAATGTTTTGTTGGATATTGATGTCTTTAAGCGCAATGCAAGAGTGATTGTCATTTCTCGGAAAAGTCATCTTTTTGTATCGGCATGAGACCTTTTTGAATTCTTTTCTTGTTCTCTTTTCTTCTAAATAATTCTTTTCTGATGTTTGCAAGCGTCATTAATCATTCAAGTTTGTTACAATTAGATTTTTTTTTTGGCAATGTGATTTTTAATCTACTTGTGGTTTTTTTTGCTATATTTGTTTGATTAATAATTCATTTAATGATTATTTGGCATGAATTTTTAATATTTTCTTGATTTCATCAATTTTTAGTGAAATAATTATTAATCGGTGGTCATTTGAACTACAAATTTCCAATCCGACTTGTGCCTTCTAATACGTCACATCATCTTGTTGGATTGAGAACACTAAGATGTCTAGAATCACTTTTTGTTACAAACAATTGGCGAAGATTAGCTAAATTACAGTCAACTTGGTTTTATTTAATTGTAATTTAGTGTGAAATTCAATTGTATTTGAAGTATTTCCGATGACCGGGCTAATCAACACCACTTTCTGGTGGGTTGGTGGAACTATCTGTTTGCAATCGATGCATTGTATTTGGTCCTTGCTTGAGAAAAAGCGGTTTGAATCTAATTTGTCTTGCAGTAGTTTTTTATTGCTGTATAGCACCAAAACTAAATACATTTAATTTTCTTCTGTACAACTTACTACAAATCAACAGTTGAATAGAGACTTCATCCATCGAATTTGTTTCTAGTTCTGTTGACTGCATGTACCCTGATTACTATTGTCATTAGAGATGAGCATCTTTTTCTAAGTTTTCGTTGGTATTAGTTAAATTATTCGATGTAGTTCTGAAGCGACTCTTTTTTTGCACAGTATTGAGCATAATATTCTAGTATGAAAGAAAAATTCTAGGATGTAGATTTCAAGCACTCCAAGGAGAAGTTGAAATATTGTATCTTCAATTTTAGTCCGATTTGTTTGATTTCCTTTTTCTTTCATGAACTACAAATGCTGTTCTTATTTTTTATTCTGTTAAGTATATTAAATCGTGGAAAAAAATATTTTAAGGCTATTCTCTGACATTGCTATTGAGAGTAAATACAACCAATTTGATCGCATTTATTTTGCAGGGGTCTAGTTTACATTGCAACAATATTACTTCACACCTAACAAGCCCTGGATGAGGCATTCTCAAGTATTATATTCAAGCAATTTAGTTGCACATGTAAAAAGCACAGTTGTCAATTTCACGAAGTGTATTCAATAATTGCTGAGGGTTGTGGAAAGAATCAGCATGTGATTTATACTCATTGTCCATTTCTTGTATTGTGAATAATTGTCAAATAATAGTTCGATCTTCCCCTTGCTTGTTGTCATTTTAAGCGAATGTGCATTGTTCGTCTCCTCAACACTCTCTTCATAAGGGTTTTCATCTATTCTGCAAACAAAACCTGCATCAAATAACTCAGTTTTATGAATCTTGTTGCTGTTCTGCTGATCCAAAACCCAATTGGCAATTTGATTTTTGCTAGCTTACTTTCTTTTGTGCTTGAAAATGCCATAAAAAAATTGATTTTTTTCACTTTTAGTAGAACTTTTCCCTTAATGTTTTGCACAATGGAGACCCATCTTAACCTGTAATTTCCTGCCAAAAAAAATGAACAAGAAATCTGTATGTTAAGAAGATAGTAAGCTGGACTGTTAGTTGAAAACATGAGAGATTTAGTTGTTTAGCTAAATGCAGGAAGATGTCTTATCTCATTTGGTTTTAGGCATGTGGCGGTCTTGTATCGTTTTAGTGCTACTTTTGGCCTTGGAAAGTATCCATTTATAACCCCGAATCTTTTATCTATGGTTTTAGTAATCATCTCACTACTTAATATGCAAATAATGAAGATATTATGATAACATTCTAGATGCCTTTTTAATGAAACAGTTGCATGTAATTTGGTCGCAGTTTTTCGCCATAACTTCATTAGGCATCAAGTAGCTTCTCTATTATAAGTTGATCCAATATTTTTTCTGTATCAATTATAAAATTCAAGTAGTTACCATCTGGATTTCCCAATAGGAGCTCTTCACCCTTTGCCAATGATTCCCTACACTTTCCAAAGTCAAACTCATCATATAGAAGTGTCTTTGCATTTCCCTTTATCCTCTCCTTGTAACCTATCCGACTTCTTAGTGCTGCTGCACCTTTCAATGCTGAAAAAAAACACCCTTCAGCAAGCTACAAAAGATTTGAATACTACATGCTGCAAGTTATAAGAGGAACTAATTGTACATGTTGCAGCAGCAGCTGTGAGAGTGATGATGTTGCTTGGGTCTTTTACTGTCATGGCTGTAGCTATAGCTGAATTGAGCTGATCATGTTTTGCACCCACAGCTTCTGCTACTTTGGCACACTGTGCTGCTACAAGAGCAGCTGCAGATGCCACAGCAGTCTCTTTCAAAGCATTTGTGCTTTCTGGTTCTGCATTGTCTGCTGCAATGGCTGCCAATGCTGCTGCAACCTCTGCAACTGATATTGCTGCATGGACTGCAGCTTTGTGTAGCCGCTGTTCTTCTTTCTTTTTTTGCTTCAGCTCTTTGATCCATTTCTTTATTGATATCCCCTTCAAATGACTGATCTTTCTGGAGAGCTGGGAATAAATTCATTTTAATCTCAAACACTGCTTGAAAGTGATTATTCACTTGCCACAACACAAGTGATGCTTTCTATTTATGCTATTAAAGCTAACCAACTTATATTTGAATAACCAATGAATGCCAAATATCTGGAATACTGATATACTAACAAGATGGCTAGATGTAAGTTTTTTTTTTTTTTTCATACCCTCCAGGTGAAAAACTATTTCCATTGTTACATTACTTGTTGCTACTAAAAGGTTTCTAGGGTTTCAACAGTAGGCTGAAACTTGTGTTTTCAACAAATATATATGTAGCCTGCATGAATCAGAAGTTCTCAAACACTTGTTATTTTTGAAAAATCTTCTAAATAATTGGAGCTTGCTGTGATTTTGGTGTTACATGGCTTGTATTAAATACTTTTTACCAATATCTACTTTTTATTTTTCTTGTTTGTATTGCAGTGATTATGCATCTTAATTGTTATCCACAGACATGTTGTCATAATTATACCAAACTAAATACTCCAGTCTTGACATAAACAGTATCCAGGGTCAAACTCAATCCCGTTGAATGTTCTTTGGATCTCTGTTAGATTAATCAGTTAGGATGATTGTGGTCAAAGGACTATGAGTGCATGCATTGGAATTCAAGGGAATGTTCGGTTTGTGAGTTGTCTGGGCTGGGGTTGGGCTTGATTCTTTGCTACTTTTCTAACATATTTTTGGTGGGTTTATGTCTAGACTCTAGACTTGACATATGTTGTTTTCTACTAGAAAAATACACATATGCCAGGGGCCGTAGTTCATGCTGATCTTCAGTCTTTCTTTATCAAACAATTGGAATTGTTCGGTTTGAGATTAGATTAGCTTAAGTAAAGAGTAATAATCCTTAGGGTTAGGTAATCTGAAACGATTAAATCAGTATCAATCCATTTCCTGTTGGTATGTACACAGTTCTGTTTGGTATGAAATGGAATGATGTTAATCCATCTACCCTCAAAACTGAAGCAATCTGTTACGAAATACTTGAAGATCTCAAGAATTTCCTAGCGATCTTTGGAAAACAGCGAGAATTTTTCACAACAATCCTCACAAAACCAGAAAAACAGTAGGTAATTTGTATTAATTGATGAAATAGAAAAGGAAAATACCAAGATACAATTGATCCTCTATTCGAGAGGAGAATCTATCTCTCCAAAATCTCTAGACGCCGCTAGAGCCCAAAAACCTAAACCTAAGAGATCTCAAATTTCAGCCAAATTCAAGATGCTCTAAACCTAGGAAAACAAACTATTTAATGTATACAATCCAAAAGAAAATCTCTAAACAGTCCTTACATTCAAAGTTCCCTCCTAACTCCCTCAAAAAACCTTCCTAAACTACTCGGTGGCTCCTGCGGTTCGATCAGCGTACAAGAGAGCCGGAAGAGTCCGCCTTTGTTCTGTCTCAGCCGGTCCCGTGTGGACTGGCTGAATTGGTCCAATGGACCGGTCTAATAATACTCCCCTCCCAAAGACCCACCTTGTCCGCAAGGTGGAAAGACGACACCCTCATCCATTCTCTCTTTATCACAAATGGTAAGAACCTAAAGAGTCCGGTCCTTATACATGTGCCCCTGTGTATACCTCTCGTCACATCTGAAACAGAGTCCCTTCACCCTTTTCTCATGTAATTCAGTTTCTGTGAATTTCTTGAAGTTGTCCCCAGGTCTTACTCCTGCTGTCTTCTCCTTCGAAGTCTCCCGAAAAGTACCCGGTGTCGGCTCCTTTGGTGCCAGAAAGGTAGTGGTCCTCCTATTCAAACCTCCTGAGTTGTTGCCTCCCGTCTCTCTCTCTAGGTACTTCTGATCCTCCACCAATTGAGCTAGCTCCATAGCCTCTCCCAAGTCACGAGGCCTCATTACTCTTACCGCTGCCCGGATCTCTGGTGTCAGTCTCTTCATGAAATTTTCCTTTAGCACTGTCTCAGGAAGGTAGTCCAATCGGCTAGCAAGGTACTCGAATCTCTCCTGGTACCCCATCACTGAACCATCCTGTGTCAAGGCAAAGAACTGCTCATAGAAGTCTCCTCCCCTGCCAATTCGAAAATGTTCTACCAAACAATTCTTGAACTCTCTCCAACTTCGTATGGGCCATCGCATGTCCCTCCATTGGTACCAAGACAAAGCCTTCCCTTCCAAACATAGGCCTGTTGCCATCAGTCTCTCCTCCTTCGTCAACTCATTGACGGTGAAATATCTTTCTATCTTGTAGATCCACCCGTGCACATCCTCCCCCTCAAAGATTGGCATCTTCAATTTCCTCACCCTCGGATCGCCTATGTTCCCTCTATTCCCTCCATAATTTTTCATTCGCCAAGGGAGTGGTTCCCCCCAAGTGTCCTAATCATCATTTCTACGCTCATACCCAAACCTTTCATCAAATTCCCACAGTCTCCTTTCAAATTCAGCACCCCTTGGATCATAATAAATCCCTTCCTTTCAATTCCAACTCCTCTTCGGTCATAATTATCCCATATTCCGCCCCTCTCCTCTCCAATTCAGCACCCATTTGTTCATGCTCCACCTCCTCACGCTTCTCCCCATACTCCCTACCCAACTCCCTCATAGGAACAGGCTCCAGGGGAGGCATTCGCTCTTTTCCCTTTTGAGTCTCCACCTCCTCATCTTCCCTTTTCCTTATTGGATTAGAGTTTTCCCAACTTCTTGGGTTGTCGAAGGCTTCCCTCGCCTCTGACGACGCCGTTTTGGATTGGCCCTCGAGCAACTTCTTCAACATCCCCCAGGCTAGAAAAATTCCCATCCATCTTTCATAAATGCCTGAAATTTAACTTTTGATATTTGAAAGTTGAGTGTAGAGATCTGAATTTTTTATTTTCAATTGTCTGATCTCCCCTTCCAACACTTCTACCTTTCTTCCTGCCATGAGAACTTGGATTTAGGCTCCAATAGCAAGAGCCGCAAGTTTGACGCGAATTCTGGCCTCCAATCAGCAAAAAACAACACTATCGGATACAGAACACAGCAAAATTCAGCGAGAAAGACTTCTATTTCAGCGAGAAAGACTTCTATTTCAGCCCTGGAAATTGCTCTGATACTAATTTGTTAAGAAACACTTAAAGATCTCAAGTGAAACCTAACGATCTTGACAAAAATAGCAAGAACGATCAACCAATCCGAAGGAAAAACTGAAAAACAGTAGTTTTTATTGGAATAATCAAACTAATGGAAGGAAAATGATAAGATACAATTGATCCTCTATTCGAGAGGAGGATCTATCTCTCCCAAATCTCTAGACGCCGCTAGAGCCCAAAAAGCTAAACATAAAATATCGCAAATTTCAGCTATTTAATGCATATAATTCAAAAGGAAATCTCTAAATAGTCCCTACATTCAAATTTCCCTCCTAACTGCCTCAAAAAACCTTCCTAAACTGCTTGGTGGCTCCTACGGTTCGATCGGCGTACAGGAGAGGCAGAAGAGTCCGCCTCTGTTCCGCCTAGTCTCGTGTGGACCGGCTGGACCGGTCTAACACGATCCTTGATCATGGTCGAGGGTGAAATGAGGTTAGGTTCAGATTAGCTGAATTGGATTAGATAATTTTAATTGGTTAATATAACTAAACTTACAAAAAGTATACATTGTTGGCTGGACTATCAATTAATATAGCACCAATCTAAAGCTAATCTCAAACCAAACAGCCCCTTTGCACTTTTGCTATATGAGCCAATTTTCACTGAATCATTCAATCAAAATTTGACATCGACTCGTCGATGGATCAGATGAATATTGCTAAATCTTGGTTGAAGTAGTAATCCATTTACGAGTTAGGATGGAAGCCACTCTCATAATTTTTGCTTGCTACATCAAGTCATCCCGTCAAAAAATGGTGGAATGTAAGAAATGTCTAGTATATGTGCACGCACCATCATGCATTATTTATAGAATAGAGTAAGATATATGATGTCTTGACCATGGCTAGTGTTGAAGTCCTACATTTGAAGTCTGGACAAAAAAGTCTATGCCACCCCAAAATAAGTTTGAACTAATACACCAACACTAGTATTGAAAGATTAAATTCATATTAATCTAATTCTAATTGACATGCAAACAGTTTTCTTTGTGGCGTAAAATTGTATGTAGTTCTCAATTCGATTGTGTGTATAGTTCATTTGCCTTGATAAAACATTTTTAGAGTTCCTACGGCCCTGTAGACTTCAAATTGGCAAGCTGTTGACAGTGTTGTTTGCTTTAGGGAAGACAAGCATTTTGACAGAAAAATGTTAGCTTATCGTCAACATTTTCAAGCAACACCAAAGTTGATCCTTAGATCTTTCTAAAATTATTGTGTTAATTTTGGGGCAACGAATGTTTTCGATACTAAGATTGCAACGCACGGCCCATGCCAACCGAGCTATTTAGAAAGGATTTTTGAGAGAGTTATGAGGGAAATTTGAATGTAGGGACTGTTTAGAGATTTCCTTTTGGATTGTATGCATTAAATAGTTTATTTTTTCCTAGGGTTAGGGCATTTTGAATTTGGCTGAAATTTGAGATCTCTTAGGTTTTTTGGGCTCTAGCGGTGTCTAGAGATTTGGGAGAGCCGGATCTTCCTCTCCAATTGAAGATCCACTTGTATCTTGTCTTTTCTTTAATAAAACTTTCAATAAAAAGGTTTTCTTGTGTGTTCTATTTCTAATTTTCTTATTGTTGGTTTTCTGAAATTGCTGAAATCAGATTTCAGCCAAGGCTTTTCCTAAATTTCTACAAGTACTTCGTATCAAATTGGTATCAAAGCAATTTTCTGGGCTGAAATAGAAGTCTTTTGTGCTGAATTTTGTTGCATTCCGTATCCGATCTTGTTGTTTTTGCTGATTGGAGGCCAGAATTCACGTCAAACTTGTTGCTCTTTGCTATTGGAGCCTAAATCCAGGTTCCCATGGCAGGACGAAAGATAGAAGTGTTGGAAGGGGAGATCGAGCAATTGAAAACTGAAATTTTAGATCTCTACACTCAATTTTCAGATGTCAAAAATCAAATTTCAGCCATTCAAGAGAAGATGGATGAAAATTTTTCTAGCATGGGGGAGATGTTGAAGAAGTTGCTCGAGGGCCAATCCAAAATGGCGTCGTCAGAGGCGATGGAAGCCTCCGACAACCCAAGAAGCAGGAAAAATTCTAATCCAATAAGGCAAAGGGAAGATCAGGAGGTGGAGACTCAAAAGAGAGGAGAGAATACCTCCCCTAAAGCCTATTCCTAGGGAAGAGTCGGGTAGAGGGTATGTGGGGAGGCGTGAGGGGGTTGGATATGAGTGGAAGGGTGCTGAATTTGTAAGGAAAAAGGGTAATTATGACCAAATGATGGCTGAATTTTAAAGGGGAGGGGTTTGTTATGATCCAAGGGGTGCTGAATTTGAAAGGGGAAGTTGGGAATTTGATGAGAGGCTTGGGTATAAACGTAGAAGGAACGATTGGGACACTTGGGGGGGGAACCACCCCTTGGGGAATGGGAAATTATGAAAGGAACAGAGGAAACGGAGGCAATCTGAGGGTGAGGAAGTTGAATATGCCTATTTTTTAGGGAGAGGATGCCCATGGGTTGATCTACAAGACTGGAAGGTATATTACCGTCAACAGGTTGACGGAGGGGGAGAGAATGACGGTAGCCGGGATGTGCTTGGAAGGGAAAGCTTTAGCATGGTATCAGTGGAGGGATGCGGGACAACCGATACAGACCTGGAGGGAGTTTAAGGACTGCTTATTGGAACGTTTTCAAACCAGCAGGGGAGGGGATTTCTATGAGCAGTTCTTCGCTTTGATGCAGGAGGGGACAGTGGTGGATTACCGTGAGCAATTTGAGTACCTTACCAGTTGATTGGATCGGCTTTCAGAGACTGTACTAGAGGGAAACTTTATGAAGGGACTGAAACCACAGATCAGCGTAGTGATTAGAGTGATAAGACCTCGTGACTTGGGAGAGACTATGGAGCCAGCTCAGTTGGTGGAGGATCAAAGGCACCTGGAGAGAGGAACGAGAGACAAAAACTTAGAAGGCTCGTATAGGATGATCACCACCTTTTTGGCATCCAAGGAGCCAACACCAAATACTCTTCGAGAGACTTCGAAGGAGAAATCTGTGGGAGGAAGACCTGGGGATAACTTCAAGAAGCTCACAGAAATAAAATTACAGGAGAAAAGGGTGAATGGGCTATGTTTCAGATATGATGAGAGGTAAACGCCGGGGCACAGGTGTAAGGACCGAACACTTGAAGTTCTTACCGTTTGTGATGCAGAGGGAATAGAGGAGGGTGTTGTCTTTCCACCTTGCGGACAATGTGGGTCTTTGGGAGGGGAGTATTGTTAGACCAGTCCATTGGACCTGTCCATACGAGACCTGCTCACGCTAACAGAGGCGGAACTTCTCTGCCTCCTGTACGTGCCGATCGCACCGCCCATGACAACCGAGCTGATTAGGAAGGATTTTTGAGGGCGTTAGGAGGGAAATTTGAATGTAGGGACTGTTTAGAAATTTCCTTTTGGATTATATGCATTAAATATTTTGTTTTCCTAGGGTTAGGGCATCTTGAATTTGGTTGAAATTTGGGATCTCTTAGATTTTTGGGCTCTAGCGGCGTCTAGAGATTTGGGATAGCCGGATCTTCCTCTCCAGTTGAAGATCTACTTGTATCTTATCTTTTCTTTCATAAAACTTTCAATAAAAAAAGTGTTCTTGTGTGTTCTATTCCTAGTTTTCTTATTGTTGGTTTTCTGAAATTGCTGAAATCAGATTTTAGCCAGATTTCAGCCAAGGCTTTTCCTAAATTTCTACAAGCACTTCCTATCAGTTCCCTAGCACCTCATTTGAGGTTAAGCCAACCCATTTGGTTGGTCTAATTGTCTTTTCTTGCTCATCTCTAGGACCATTGCCTAGTCATCCCATCCCTTACGAGAATCTACAAGATTACCTTATGACAAAATCCTTAATCTATCAAGCCTTAGGCTAACTACCCCTTATAACCTTAGAGCCTCCCTCTTTTATGGTCATTCATATCACTATGTTATGCTTTTAAGGCTCGACAGTTGGTCGATGACAACATATGAAGTGTATCCCAAAAGTACACCACACTTGTTGAAGGTCCTTTGACTCCATTAAGAGCATATAGATAGCCCAAGGTTTATTTATTTTGATCATCCAGTCAGTCCTTTCCTATGAGAAAGGCTCTTGCCAACCTTTCTTCAGTGCAACAAGGTCTTCTGACTTCCATTCTAGCCTTCGGTTCCCTAGCTCCTCATTTGAGGTTGAGCCAACCTATTTGATTGGACTAATAGTCATTTCTTGCTCATCTTTGGGACCTTGGCCTAGTCATCCCAAGCCTTACGTGAATTTACAAGACTACCTTATGACAAAATCCTTAATCTATCAGGCCTTCGGCTAGCTACCCCTTATACCCTTAGTGCCTCCCTCTTTTAGGTCATTCATATCTGTTAGGGAATGATGAACCAAACACAAAGAGAAATAATAAATCACGATCTACAAAACATAAACGAACACACAAGAGATTTACGTGGAAAACCAAAATCTAGGAAAAACCACGGTGGAGAAGGGAGAACAACTTCATTATAGAGAATCGGCGGAGTACAAAATGACTTTAAAATCCTAAGCTCTTTACAACATATTTATAGGGCAAAAATAGGGCACTGAAAAATAAATGGAATTCCAAAAATACCCTTACAACCAAAATTTGTTTCGGGGGCACTACTCCCGAAAACTCCTGCAGGGGCACTGCCTCTTGACCCCGCTACCTGACCGGGCAAGAATAATAAGTTTAATTAATCATAATTAGCAAAAACTAACATATATATTAATCAAAATAACTAGTAATTTTTTGCTAAAATTTATTAAATTAATTTACATAATATCTAGAATATTAAAAAATTTATAATTTTCAGGTTTTTAACATAATAGTTAAAAACACTTTTGAATTTGATTATAGCAATTTTATTCCTATCAATTGATTAAATTACAATGTTAACCAATTAGAAATATCTTAGTGAAACTTAGCCCTTAGATCTTCCTCTTTATTGTAGAACCCTCCTTAGTGACCATTCGTCATTTGAAATTCTTATAGCTATATTTTTTCGTTAAAAAATTTATTAGTTTTCATGGTTGAAATAAAACTTTTTTTTACTTAATAGAAATCAACCCCTTGGAACGATATCATTTATGATCATTTTATTAGGGTTATCAAAATCGGGATTCGGGTCAGGTTCGTGTCGAACCCGGAACTGACCCGAGTTCAAACTGGTTGACCCGAACTCAACCCGATTTTACAAACGGGTTGAAAGCACGAACCCGGACATGGTCTGTCGGGTTGACCCAACCCGACACAATTTTGTAAACCCAGGAAGCCTTATGCGCGGACAGCGCGACGGCGGGGCTCGCGTCGACCAGTCGCGCGGGATGGCAGGGCTCGCATTGACGACGGAATGACAGGGCTGGCATCGATGGCGGGATGATGGGGCTCGCATCAACCAATCGTGCGTACTGGCGCCTGGCGATCGACGGCGCTCTCAGCACCGGCACTGGCATGACACGTCGGCGGACGGAATGACGGGCTGACAAACGCACTCAACTCGACACTCGACAGCGCAGACGGGACGACGGGTTGATGAACGCACGCGACTCGACAATGTGGATGGGACGGACGTGACTAGCGTGTTTTTCCAAACGAGTCAAAACTAGGTTGATTTTGGGTTTCTAGGTCAACCCGAACCCGACTAGTTTTAAAATCAGGTCGGGTCTAGCCCGAAATTTTCCAGTCGGGGGTTTTCGTATCGTGTCAAATATTGACACTCTTACATTTTATTACTTGTGCGATTACGTCTCTTGTTCCAATTTTTATACCAACATGCATGATGAACTTTATGGGCATATCAAGTTATCTTGCTTGAAAAGAAGATCGGAAGACCAATTTACTCACCCCTTGGCTGCTTTTAACTAGGTTTCATCATTGTAAATATCAATGCCTTTAAATCCCTTGCTCTTATATTTATACTGGACTCTATTTCTAGACTAGATCTTTAAATTATACTGGCATCTTCCCTTAGATTCCTCAGTTCATGGCTTTAAACTATTTATCATTTTAACTATTTATATATAAAAAATCTGTTTTTCATAATTCTTTTTATTTGTCAAATCACATGCATGTTGTTCAAAATTTAAGGTATTAATATCTTCCTCTTTAGCAGCATGATCTCTCCTATGCAATAATTCTGTTACCTGATGCCCGTCGTCATCCAATGCTTGGCTTACATTTGTCGCCCATTTTCCATCAATCTTTGTTTATTTTCCAGTCTCCAGCCATTGTTATGAATCTCTTGTTGTCCATAACTTCTTGTTCAATGCTTATTATCGCCCAACATCCCCCATCTTATGTTGTCAACCATCGCCTGATGTTCGTCATTGCCCAACATCTGTTATTACTTATTAGCTAATGCCTGCAACAGATCGATATTGCCAAATTTTCTAGTACATTCACCTCTTGTGAGGACCAAGTATCCTAGGCTTATTATGGTTGTCAGCCACCTTGACATCATTCAGTCCACCCTTAATACTATAATGACTGATTCTAGTTGTTTGCTGACTCTTGATTCCTAAGCCCTCCTTTTATGGTAGGGCTTGTCCTGATTGCTTCCATTTTCTATCCCATTTGAGATATTTGCTCCGACCACCCTCTCTCTCTCTCTCTCTCTTCCCTTTTACAATAGGAACTGTCTTGTTTTTCCTTTGCCGTTATCCACATAAGTGCCTCCAAAATCTCTTCATGACCACTAATGCTTTTTACGTTCTTAGAGAAATAAGCTGACACATTATAACTCATTCCTGTTAGTAGCGGAAGATATTTCGGCATGATAAGGTCATGTGACTATCTTTGTTTTAGTTTTTAGAATAAAAAATCATGTCTCCTGCTCATTTTACTTCTCTAATTGTGTGTAGGGTGTCATTCGAAGTTAAGATGTTTCATTTGTCTCTCTTAATCCACCAACTTATCGCTAGCAATGATACCAATATCCTTAAAAATTTCTGTTTCACGTAGTTCTTGCAGAGAGTTCCAAAGTTACCTGGATGAGTTCCTTTGTTAATCAAAACCTAGTGGCTGCAATTTTCTCAACATTTACTCCATCCGTTCTACCTTTCCTATTAACCCTCAAGCAGTATTCCGATATATGGCTTGTTGCTGAACTTCGTCTTCAATCCACGAAGCATTCTCATCTGATTCAATTAAAGAACGATCTGCACAATGTGTCTATGAAAACCCAAATCATGACCCAATACCTCACTCATATTAAAACACTCGTTGACCACATTGCCACGCTGTTGGAGCCACAATTTACACCAAAGAGGCAAAGACATTATTTTCTTAACGCTTAAGAGCCACTCCTAATATCTCCTTTATAAAGATATGCTAAATAGAGTGATTGAACTGTTAGAAATGGGTGGAGAATTATTGATATCACGCAGTACTTAAAAAGAAAGGATAACTTTTTCATTTGAATATTTACCCTGAAATAGTAAAGGAATCAGTAAATCTAATGTTAACATGGGCTTCGTGATGGATCAAAAGGAAATTTTTAAATCTTTTATGAATTTGTATAGCAATATGTGGGAAGAACCACTCCCAATATCTCCTTTATAAAGATGCCATATAGAATAATTGAACTGTAAGTATTGAGTGGAGAGTTAGTGATATCACGCAGTAGTTAAAAGAAAGGATTAAAAGTGTAATGTCAATGTTGAAGTCGTGGCGGCTGGCTTCTTACCCATTTCTTTCTGAAGCGAATATCATATTCCAATTCTGGGTGGATTGCCTGTTGCAGCCATATCCATGACTAGAGGAAAAATAACTTATATCAGCAAAAACAGTTGACGAAATTAAGATCAACCTTGTGTTTCCATGAACCAGTTTGAAACAGTTGTATTACCTTCACATCATCGAGCTTCCACTGCGCCATGGAATTCTGCTCTCCATCATCCACTTCAAGACTCTTGTTCTGCAAGCATCTTTAATCTTGTTAATCTTCATAATCTTCCCTTGCATCTTAAATTATGAAATTTTGATTTGAAATTCTTTGCTTTAATGTAAGTACAAGAATACTATTTTGCATTTTTTGGACTTACTTGCAGGTCTAAGCTCTTACTGTTGCCCAAAACCTCCGTAGAACCAACCTTGATCATGGGCTGGAAAATTTGGATGGCAGAGTTGCACCATGTCTGTGAAAGCAAGTCCAATGGCTCCAACGATGTTGCGTTGTTGTTGAAGTCCATGAAAACTGGAGAATTCTATATGCCTCTATAAGAACTTGGCTATCTTTGTTTCAAGAACTGCAGAAATGACAGGACAAGTAAATATTTATGTTCAGCGACTTAAGGTAAAGCTGAAATTCCTCTCCCGACAACCACCAAATATAGTACTCCTTGCATCTTTGAAAGAACTGGATTCTCAGCTTTATCAATCCTTTGTTTATACTTAAACAAACTTTATGCATAGAATAATGAATGATCTAAGAAGAATGATGATATTTCTAGTATTCATTGAAACAGGTGGAGAATGAGCACCTGTGATGGGTTCACAGCTGGTGAGGTTCATTTGAACCACCTAATTACTGAATAATATATGAAGGAGATGGATCAAGAGGACCCACCATGGCCAACAAAAGCTGCACCATGCTAAATTAGGGGTCTTGTTGGAGATCATTAAGGTAAGGAAAGAGTCACTACTAGTGCAACCACATATCTTTTTTTTAATATTAGACGTCACAAAGTGTTGGTGACATAGTTTTTATGCCTTTCGTTATCAAAAGAGAGGAATACTTAAAGCAGAGTTTTGTTGGTGAGAAACTTTCATAGGTTCATAATGAGCAAGCGAATTTAAGCATACTTGTTTTCAAAGTTTTGCCTCTAAAATTCTAAAGATATCTGTTCTTTTGGTCCATCGATACCATCAGACGTTGGGCCTGGAGAAGTGATGAGATCTTTCTTTTTGTACTGAAGACATACACTAAGTAAGACTCGTTGGAATGAGAGTAAACCTTGTTAGAAAGGAGAAATTATTCTGTGCAGAATTTGGACGTAAAGTTATATATGGACTGGACGGGAAAGTGTGTTAAATGTTTACATATCCAACACTAAATAATTTAAAATTCAATATTATAATATTAATTATTAATATTTCATCAAAAAATTGATTTGATCAAACATAAATCTCAGTACATACACAAATTGAAAGCTTTTACAGTTAAATTCATAATCATCGAGATTCCAATTTTGAAATCAAATTTATAATCAAGCTGATAGGTTTTGACTAGATGAATCCAACAACTCGACGAATAATCTGATCCAATGCAAATAAGTTTAGATCAAGAGTTTGAAGTATGATTAAAAGTAATAATAATAATATTAATCGAGGATAAAATGATTCCTAAATTAGACATGCTTATAGTCAAATTTAAGTACTTAAATATTGAATGAATGCTTTAGATGTGAGCCATCCAATGTGCGCCACTTGATTGACACTTTCAGACAGTTGTTATTTAGCAACACTCGTCCGAATGCCTTTCGCCATGTACCGACTTTACCATATTTTCGGCTAATTCTACATACTTTTGTAATCTTGCTTGTCTTAAAGTTAAGGGGCAAGCAAACCCTTGCAATTAACATTCTTATAGTGGGATCATTTTGGTTGGGTAAGGCCTATAGTTTTTTTTTTCTCTTTTCTTCTTGGATTTTCTAGGTAAAAAATTTGGAGTCATCTATATTCTTTTCATTTATCTGTTTGTACACTGGATTCTCGTGTAAAATTAGAATTCAAGACTCACATTTTACCGCTATAAATTTTCTAGCCCGCTAAAATTATGATTTAAAATATTAGAATAATATGAAAATTAATATTTATTAATTTTATGATGATTTAAGTATTTATCAAATATATAAAAATATGATGATGAGAAGATGATATATAGAAGTCTTTTAGCGTCTTCTTTTATTTATGCAATTTATCAACTAAAAATAGTGTTCAACATGCGTAAGATATCATCGAAGGACTCTCTATCTTTAATTCCAAGTCTTTAAGTCTTTATATATTAAAATCACAATTATCTTATTTTGCACTCAAAGCAATTGTATCAAATAAATGACTTAGGTTTTATTTAGGACGACTTTTTTACAACTTTTTAAAGTATTTTTTAGCCTAAAAATTTTGTGAACTAGATATTTGTATACTAAAAAGCTATTTTAAAAAGTATTAAGAAAGCCGTCCCAAACGAAGCATAATTTATCTTAACAACTATTGAAATATTGCATTCCACTAATTTTAATGCTCTCAAATTTAATTAAAGATGTTGATCTTATACTTAAGAGTAATAACATCAAAATTTAATTAGATTTATATATACTCACAATTCAGAGATCCATATAAACCATAACTGGCTTAGAAATTAATTTCTCTATTAATTTTACTTCCATTCTTCCATAATTGGTTACACAAAGAGAGGTCAACTGAATTACATATCTAATTAATAAGATTAAAAACTAATGACAGCTCATATCAGTACATAATTAAAATGTTAATTAGTTAATAAACATGTAATTAAGCTAATTCATCTCATTTGTTGATACAGCAAGGTGGAATGACAACACCGGAGCTTCCTCCATGAACATTGCTACATATCATTTCGGTCTCACTGCTTCCCTTATAACCAAGATTGATATTTTGTAGCATTATCCCTTCACATGGTTTACTCTTGCTACAGTCCAGCTTCACCGCCGTGTTCGTCGCCGACGAACCGACAACGTCGCGAAACGTCACATCACTAATCTGAACACCTGAAGACTGCAATCAGCTGAAATAGTCAGTACTGATGGACAAATTAGGTTTCGTTTGAGACAGCTTTTAACTACGTACTGTTATTTTCAGTGTTTTTAAAAGAATTTTGTACTAAAAAGTTATTTTAAAAAGCAATAAAAAAATGACACGACCGAGTATGTTTAATTAATTACTTGGTTGGGGCAGTCCTGCTGGTTAGGGCAGTAGTTCTGATCGATGATGATTGGGTTCTTGACATTATCCATGGTTGCATTCTGGAACAAAATTTGTTGGGCAAAACCGTTACTAGGCTTGGCCCAAGTCTTGATTCTGAGCCCATTTTGTGTTCCAGTGAACTGAACGTTCTTCACAGTCACATTCTTCACACCATCCTGCTTGCTTGAAGAACCCAAGCTCCCAATGCTGATGCCATGGCCGGGCCCGCACCTTATATTCTCTATCCATACATTAGTGTCTCCAGGTCCCATTGATATACAGTCATCGCCTGTGCCAATTCTGCACCCTTTCACTTCCACATTGCTCGACTCCTCAATGTGTATTCCGTCAGTATTAGGACTATCAAAGGGTGCGGCAATTATGGCTCGCGTTACCTTCACATGACTGCTTTTATATATAGTAATGTGAAACTGCTCGCTGTTCACTGAGCTAACTCTGTCAATCCATACATTGTTAGAGTAAGCGATGGAGAGAGATGTAGCTCCTTCTGGGCATTTGTTGTTGCTATTCTTGCAAGACCAGAGAGCTTGGCCTTGGCCGTCTAATACTCCTCCAGAGATGGTGAGACCGTTCACTCTCTTGAACATTATCCATTGCTCGTTGGAGGTGTAAGAGGAAGGAGCGATGACAATTCCCTTTATTTCAATTAAGATTTTGTTGTTTCTGCAAGGGCCTTGTAGCAAGGCTTGGCTTACTAAGAACTTGCCGGGAGGAATAACCAACGTTGCTGGCACGGTGGAGAAGCAAGCCTTAGTCCATGCATTGGTGAGCTGAGATGCAGAGTCTTGGGTGCCGTCTGGCTTAGCACCATAGTCAGCAATGTTGTAGAGTACTTGAGCTGCTGAGGAGAGGTAGAAGAGGAGGTGGAGAAGGAGGAGTAATTGTGCCATGGCTTAGATAATACAGAAAGAGAGAAGAACAATGATAGATTGAATTTGACGTGATTAAACTTTGGAGAATTATATATAAACATTTATAATTTAAAACAACAACATATATATAGAATGATTATAAATATTTCCTTATATTAATACAAATTTTATAGTCTTTATAGATATTAACTGATTTGCATTTATTTAGATGTCTATTTTAAAGATTTTCATTCACGCTAAAATTAATTGTTAATTATATATATTTTAATTATGATTCATATCTTTGTATAAATAAGGTTTCATTAATGATTGTTATTGTAAGTTAACAAAAGTATTCAAATTGTTTTAAGCCATCTTCACGCATTTTCTAAATCTGTCAAAATGCTTACACTTATTATTATTATTATTATTATTTTATGAAACGTAGAAATGCATAGCAGCTTTATTATTAGGAATGATTTTTTTATCTGAATTTAAATCATAATTTTAAGAAAATATGAGTTAATAAATTATAATTTGTTCGAATTCATATCTTACAGAAAAGGAAAAATATTGTTAACAATTGAGCAACACTTATATTCGCAGCTCAATATCTAATCAAATTTGGAGGAGGATAAATTTCAAAATTATTAAACATAAGTTGAAATGTGTAAAATATTTATTTTATATTAATCTGAAAATAAATTAAATAATTCTATAAATTATTCTGATAAAAAAACCATATAGCATTACAAAAATTTTAAGTTTATTATCATAAGCATTAAAATTTTTAATTAAAATATTGAAAGATAATTTGATTCTTCAATTAATTTGTATTCATTTGAACTAAGTTGGAATCAGTTTTTTTTATTTGATTTATATAGTCACAGCATTGATCAGCTACTACTGTTTGGGCTAAAGCTCTTCATTCCTCCAGCAACTCACTCATCTATAAATAGGTGATGATGAACAGTTTGTAGGATCATAAATTTTTTCTGATAGTAGATACTCTACGGGTTTGAGATTTATACTTCTTTTTCTCCTCTCCCTCTCTTCTCTTTCTACACTCTCCATCATTACATACAAGTTCTAACTCATCGTTTGGAGAAATTATTCTGTTTGGTAACCAGACGCCATTCGAAGGCAAATTAGGATCCGTAACGTCACTTTTTTGCTGTGTATTGGTGCGTTATACCGCTGTGTACCGGGTGATGTGATGCATTCTGATTCGTCTTTGTAAAGTCCGATGACCGCAAAGAATAATTTCTTCATCGGTTGACCTGCTAGTAAAGTCGGGTATTATTCACCAATATATTGTTATTCTAAACATAATTGAGCCATGGTTCAGAAAGAGAAAGAGAGAGATTGAAGTTTGGAGAGTGGAGGGGGTATTTATAGGCGAGATTTGGTTCATCGTGTATATATGATAGAAAAATGTGAATTATATGCGTGGAATCAGAATACATTTCAGATTAAGTGCCTAATGATTTTTCAGAATGCTAAATCTGTTTAAAGCATTCATCTTCTTCCCAAATAAGCAGATCGAATGCATTAAAGAACAGAGCGAAATTTGGAGGCTCGTAAAGGAAAAGAAGAGAGTTGGAATTATATGCTATGATTTGATTGCCGTAATCATTGGTTGCAGTAATCGTGGGCATGCGGGTGCAGCTGACGCGATGCGACGATCAAATCGTAGCATAGAGCAACAAATTTAAGTGAATGGATGCATACAAGTGAGATAAAAATGAATCTGACTTAGGGTCATAATTTTTATAATCAGATCAAATTTTTAAATGTCGAGATATTATTCATTTTAGCTTAATAGTATTATGATTTCGTCCCATTAGTGTAGTTTCTTGAGAGGACACTCGTCCCAGTAGTGACCCTGTACAAGCGTGCTTAACTTTAGAGTTTCTGATGAAATTCCAACTGCCTCACCAAAAGGCGTCTTGATATGTAAATTTTGATTTTATTTTCTTAAGGGATTTCATAATTATGTACTCCCTCAAGGGACGAAATCAACATATTTTTGGGGGTGGAGAAACTAATTACATGAAAAATAAATATATAATAACAACATCAAGCCTTTAGCCCACTACGTGGGGTCAGCTACATGAATCTTTTTTCTCAATTGTGATTTGTTAATAGTCAAATTCTCATTTAAATCTAATAAAAAATGTCATTTCTAATATTTTCTGACCAACTCTTTTTAGGTCTACCTCTACCTCTCTTAACATAAGCCAAATCTAATACATTTACTCTTCTAACTGGGTTATCAAAAGGCCGACATCTTATGTGACCAAACCATCTAAGATGACTCTCTCTAATCTTATCTGCCATTACAGCTACTCCAACCTTCTCACGTATATGCATGTTTCGCATTCTATCTCTAAGAGTAAAGCCACTCATCCACCTGAGCATTCTCATCTCTGCAACACTTAACTTAATTGTATGCTTCTCTTTTAATTGCCAACATTCTATGCTATAAGACATTGCAAGTCTCACCACCATCTTATAGAATTTTCGCTTAAGTTTGAGGGGTACTTTTCTATCACATAACAGGCCCGATGCATTCCTCCACTTCAACCATCCAACTTGAATTATGTTAATAATATCTCCATCTATGTTATCATCACTTTGGATAATAGATCCAAGATATCTAAAATGTATATTTTTATTAATGACTTGATAACTCAAAGTCACAATCTCCCCATTAGATCTATTACTTCTAAAATTGCACTCCTTGTATTCGGTCTTAGATCTACCCAAATGAAAACATTTTGACTCTAAGGTTGACCTCAATAATTCAAGTTTACCTTCAACTCTCTCTCTCTAATCTTAGCAACAAGAAGAATTTCATTAGCAAAAATCATACACCAGGGAACATCCTCTTGCAAATGTCTAGTAAGAACATCCATAACTAAAGCAAAAAGATATGAGCTTAAAGCTAGTCCTTCATGCTATCCAACTGGAATAGGAAAATACTTGGTCCAACCTCCTTGTCTTTGAACACAAGTAACAACTCATGCATACATATCCTTAATGACTTGAGCATAAGCGTTATTAACCTCTTTCTTTTCTAAAACTCTCCAAACCACTTCTCTTGGAACTTTATCACAACCTTTCTCTAAATCAATAAATATTATATATAGATCCACTTTATTCTCCCTATACTTCTCCATCAAACTCTCAACAAATGTATAGCTTCGATTGTAGACCTATCCAGCATGAATCCAAATTGATTTTGAGAAAAATTAGTATCACTTCGTACCATATGCTCAATAACTCTCTCCCAAAGTTTTAAAGTATGACACATTCACTTAATTCCTCTATAATTCGCACACTATTGCACATCTTTATTCTTAAAAATAGAAATCAACACACTCTTTGTCCACTCATCTTACATTTTCTTAGTCTTCAAAATAATATTGAAAATTTATGTAACATCTCCTAAGCGTTTCTTTTTTTTTTTCCTAAACGTTTCTATACCTCTATTAAAGTATCATTAGGTCAACTAATTTTCCACGCTTTATTTTCTTTAAAGTCTTCTTAAATTCGATTTTGCTAATACGCCGATAAAAATAAAAATCTCTATTTATTTAGGGCGCTAAGGTGACTAAAGCAAATCGTATTCTCACAAAATCAACCCTTTAATGTAGAAATAAATTTGAGGGTGGGCAAAATAATTTTTTTAGGGGGGTGCCGCCCTCACTTGTTAAAATAAAAGTTGAGGGTGAACAATTGCCCGCCCTCAACTGTATGGGTTCCCATGATGTTTTTTTTTATATACATTATTCTACATATGTTATCTATATCTAATAATTACTTAGGTGAGCAAGATGATTTATTCTTCTTGGAGTAAATATTAAATACACGTTAGACAATATGTAAGTATAAATTAAAAAAAAAAAGAGAGAGGTGGGATAGTGATATTTACTTATTTTTTTAATTTCTCTCTCTTTATTATTTAATAATGAGAAACACAATCTAATAATTTTTTTTATTTCATATTTTATCAAAATTTTCTAATATTTTGTAGGAGGTGGAAAAATAAATGTGTTATTTAAATAAATCTTATCAGTTTTTTTGAATTGGAAATTATCTTCTTTATGTTGAGCATTTATTTTTTAATTTAAACTTTTTAATATAATTATATCAAAATATTTAGACGCATTTTAGTCCCTATTAGATTGGTAGCAACTCAAGAGAAGCCGAGCAACCTTTCATACACGCATGTGTGCATGGGATTAATGTAGCACAAGAGCAAAAGAGGCATCTAGGCCTACATATGTATCATTAAGAGTCTATTTGGGATGGCTGGATCTTTTTATAAAGGTGATTGTAAAACTACTATGGAGAAAATAACTTTTTTGAAAGCTGTTGTTGTGAAACCCCTAAAGTAGAAGAAGCTAAACTCTTAAACATCGATGTGCCTTTGGTGTAATGGTTGGAATTTTCGTAAGAAACTTCGCAGTTAAGTGTTCTCATCCTGGAGAAATTCTAGGATGGGTGACCTACTGGAAGTTACACCAACATAGCAAAATCGTGAGGCTCTTAGGCCAAAGCGGACAATATCTTGATAGTTAAGAGTTTGGGCTGTTATAAATGGTATCAGAGCAATACATTAGTCGAAAAATGGAAACTAAGTACCATACAAGATAAAGTACTACACCATGGGAGCCACCTCTTGAATTCTAGATGAGACAAAGTGCAACATTATGGGAGCCACAATTTGAACTACTAGGGGCCACCTCTAGAATACCTATCTGTTTGGTGGATGATTTTAGGATAAAGATGCTGATGATGACGTCAACTACTTAAGTGAGGGAGATTGTGAAACCCCTCAAATAAAAGAAGTTAAACTTTAAAACATCGAGGCTCCTTTTGTTGTAATGCTGGAATTTTCATAAAAAACTTCGCAGTTAAGCGTGTTCATCCTGAAACAATTTTAGGATGGGTGACTTACTGGTAAGCCACACCAACAAGACAAAACCGTGAGACTCTTAGGCCAAAGCAGACAATATCTTGATATTTAAGAGTTTGGACTGTTACGGTTATACTAAACAAGTTTTAGTACAAAATTTTTTTGGAAAATAATGAAATAGTAGCTGCCAAACAGAAAGTGTGGTTGCAGTCCGAAAAGCAAAACGATAATAAAACTATCCCAAACCAAGCCTAATCAAAAGCATAGAAGTAACAATATTTAGGTAATATAGTCTTTATTATAGTCATAATTTAATACAAAAATAAAAATTTTAATCCTAAAAGGTAGCTAAAATTTGAGGAAAAAAAATAAAAATTTATAATAGGCTTTGATCCACATCCTCAACAAGGCTTGATCTCTAGAAGGAGACACCTCACTATGAGAAGCAAGAAAAAGGGTGTTCACATCAGAGGGATGCCATCAATTCAAATAATCAACATGCAATAAAAAAGGAATGTTGATTGAAGCAAAATAAAATAGAAGGTGAGAGAAATTAAGAAATGATAGGAAGCATAATATGGGGGAAAAGGGAATCATTCAATCCTAACTTGATTGTATTCAAATTAGCATTGGCCCATTGCAAAAAAGAACCAACTAGAAACAAAAAAAGTGTAAAAAGAGATAAACAATAAAAACAATTAGTGTGAAAAAGTATCAATTATTGATCACTTAATCGAATCAAAGCTCGATTAAGTCTATAAGTAGAATCAATTTAATTAATTTGATCCAATTGGGCTACCCAAGGTTCACTTAAATTACTTTGTTAGGTCCAATTGAGTTAGATTTGTTAATTAGACAAAATTAACCTCCTATGGCATTATGTACTTGACTAAAACCTAAGGATATGCGCACTGACACTTAATTGAGCACAACTGGACTATGATTTATGGGAACTAGTTAGATTAGGTTTGATCTAAATTGATTAAATTATTTTAAGTGACTAGATCTTTTAGAACTTACTTGGTTCTACTTGATCGCTCATTTAAATTATTGACAAGTTGATAATCTTTTTATAATAACCTGCTAAGTTTATCGATAACCTCTGATAATTGAGTACACTTTCCTATAATTTCATGAGTTTATGATATAAGCCAAAAAACTTATTGATTTCCCGAAATGCCTAATTATGACTCGTTAATTGCTAGAGCAACACACAAATATATATATATATATATATATATATATATATATAGAGAGAGAGAGAGAGAGAGAGAGAGAGAGAGAGAGAGAGAGAGAGAGAGAGAGAGACTTTTTCACCTTGTCTCCATGACATGCTTGATTCACTATTTATAATCTAACTTGAAACTGCAAAGCATCCAAACATGCTTGGTGAAATGATTACCATCATAATAGTTCAGCTAATACTTAACAAATTATATATAAAAACTTAGCAAACTATTAAGGCACATTTGTTATTTTCAAATCACTAAAACAACACAAATAAGTCACATTTACTCATGGAATCAACAATCCATGCAAAACATCCACCAAGCATAGCCAAATAATCCTAAACCATCAAAATAACTGGATCCTCATCCCCACTTCCAACCAAACAAGCTACACTAGGAATGCCACAATGATGGCAAACAAATATCAAAATTGATTAGTTTACACTAAAAACCCTAAACACGTAAAAACAAGAAATCCCATCCATAAATTGACCACAAGTGATAAGAAACATCAAGTAATCACTTTTGCAATGACCCCTAACTCACCCAAAGAAATAAGAACTCTAGAGAAATAGTTAACCCTATAAGAATCTTTGATCATATGAGCATTGTAAGAGGAGTGGATATGAACAACATAAAACTCATTAAAAAAATATTCAACACTTATAGAGAAGTCATCAAGTTCCATTCCTTGAAAGACGCATCGTAGTCTCCCCTAAAAGGCATTATCTTTGGAAGCACACTCCCATGGAGAAGAAACATAATAGTTTTGAAGAGGGAGGTAGAATCATCAACTTCTTTTTCAAATAAGGATGAAGGATGAATCAAGATGAACTTTCATGATATGATACATAGTACTTTATATTATAAGCACAACAAAAGGAAAATTCTCAAAAAAAAAGACTTGCTAGCAATATTCATTTGCATAATCAATTCAAATCTTATAATATAATTTTGAGTGATATTCATTTCCACCAAGATGAGAACTATAAATAACTATAAATGGGCAAGCAAAAAAAGGTTGTTGCATCATCTAATCTCAAAAATTTACCAAAAGTTGATGAAATTAACAATAAGAGGTCCTAATTCACTAAATGGACTTTGAGTGGAGGGGAAGCAACCCATACAAGAACAATGATAACCCCCTCGTTAACATCTAAGGAATGAGTTTATTTAAGAAGCCTTACAGAAAAAAATCATTGTAATAGTAAATCTTCAGTGTAAAGAAAACTTTTAACTAGTTCATTTAATAAGCCCCGACCAAACAACCATCATGACAACAGACACTAGTAGGGACATTGGCATAGGCAGCGAGGACAATGGACTTCGACTCTGACGACGAGTATGATGGCCCATGCTGAGACTAAAACTATTAAAGCAGGAAACAAGGGACGACATCGTGATGACACAAGCAGTGCTGGCTAAGGAGGAGGATGACGCCAGAAGCAATTGGGTAGGCTCAGATAGCTAAGGCAACTTTCATATAGACTGTATGTGGATGCTAGTCAATCAATACTTCACATGATCACGAGTTAGCACAGCTTAAGCCCGTGAGTTTGGAGAGCGCATTAACGACCTATGGAAGTATGGAAGGTCTATGGATGAAGCCACACAGACAAGAATTATCAAAGTGCTTCTTTCTGATTAATTATTATTATCGGATGCCGAACGTCGTCCGAAGACCAATCAGAATGCGTCACCTCACCTCTTCGTTGTGTATTGCATCTCGGTACTGTTCGGTACTGCTGGCGTGGCTGCACCGGACATAGAGCTGCATTTGGCCTCCGCACAGAATAATTTCTCCTGCTTTCTTGAGCTGCCGCAGTAGAGAATTCAACTCATTATAACAACTAAACCGTCCACTTTTATGGTGACAACTGACAAGTGAAAAATAATCAACATTGATATCATTGGATCTATTATACCAATCTTCATATCTTCGATTAAAAAAAATTTATCTGTGGAGATTTGTGAAAGCTATGAATGATTTTAACACTTCTCAAACTCTCAAAAGCCTTTTCAGCCACACTGCTATTTTTGGACATGCAAAATAGAGAATTCAATTCAAGATAACAATAAGGCAATCCAATGTTGCAGTGACATGTTAAAGTTCCCTCTATTACATATCAAGAAATGAAGGAGAGAGGAGAAAGACAGGCGGGACTTTTGAGTGTTTTCACGTCAAGCAGGCCTTAAACCATGATTGAGTGCTGCCTTCCATACGATATCTATGCGATCAACATCGATTGCGCCAACCTCATGATGTGTCCAGCCTTCCAAACAGTGCACCACTCCTCCAGCATGGCAAGCATGCACAACACCTCGATCAAGCGTGTACTGTATCATTCATAATTTCCAAGTAAGAAATGTTTGTTTATGTTCTAGTTCCTCTGTTTTCAAATGCCGAATCCACAAATAAAAATGGCATGAATGATCATCACCAAATAAGATTACCTCACACATGCCCAGGCCTTGCACATCTAAAGGGAGCTTCATTGCAGCTAGTTTCCCATAGGTGCAGTCCCGTCGAAAGCCGATGATGGGAGGGACAACAAACTGGTGGAAGTGAGTTCCTCTTGGGGCAAACTGTTGCTCTCTAAAACTAATCCACTTGCCCACAATCCATGTCTATGGCCAGTGCACAATATTGTTAGTTGATTATGAATTTGTACATAAAATTATCTCTTATATTTTAGAATGTAGGTTTGTTTACATATCAAACCTTGCAATTTTCTGCAGCTTGGTATTTTGTGACTTGGACCAGGTATTGCTGGCAATCTTCAGGAGCTTCCTTCTGTATCAATTGGAATCTTTCAGTAGAAAGCGTCAGCATCTGACATTACCACAATATAAGAATAAGTCAAATGATGACAAAATTTTTTTGCATATATAATCAATATATATATATATATATATATTCTCATCTTGCTTAACAATCACTTTTATTATTAACAAGATGTTGGCTAAAATATCTTAGGGTTTTTGTTTCAACATAAATGCTTGAAGGTTGGTATAGGACCAAATTTTGGAGTCCAATTATACCTTTTTTTTTTTTTTGCATAAAAATGACTTTCTTGAAACTCTAGATGATATATTCATTTGTGTTGTTGTGAATTTTACCACTACACATCATGCTATTAACTTAATGTTATTATTATTATTATTTATTTTTACATCTAAATTGCAAAACTAAGCATGAATTCCAAGTCTTCACAATTGGAACTCACTTCTGACTTTTACGAAGACAATCTATGTCATCCACTTTCTATCAAATAAACATTTGGACTTTGTTTTGGAACTGTATTCCAACCACTTTCAACAACAATAATATCAAGCCTTTATCCCACTACATGTGGAATCAGCTACATGAATCATTTTACTTCATTGTATCATATTAAGAGTCAAATTCTCATTTAAATCTAGTAAAAAAAAGATCACTTCTAATAATTTTTAACCAAGTCTTTTTAGATCTACCTCAACCTTTCCAACCACTTTCAAGCACTTATTAAAAAAAAAAACTAGCCCTTGGTGATATTGGATTGAGCACAAAATAGGTCAAATGAATAATAAGATAACATAGAAAGAGAATGGACTCTTGAAGTATGTGGATATTAAGATTAAATTATTTCTCACCAAGACTTGTACTTTCTTCCTGCAAAGGTACAATGCAATTGCCCTTCCAAGCTTAGATGTAGCCCCAGTTAGGAAGACCTCTTTCACATTCTTAGGGATCTCATTAAGAATCACAGCAGCTGTTAGAGTATTGCCATGGACAACTCTAACCTTTAAATTGGGATGTTTGTTGACAAACAAAGTCCCACCACCATTGAGTGCTTCGTTCTGACAAAAAAAATAAAATAAAGATAATTAATTAAATTTGTATTTTTAAAAAACATTTTAGTGATTTTGTTTCTCATGACTTAAAATTCAGAACAATGGTCAGAATGAGAAAGTTTAGATACATGGCTAAATGAGAAGCGTCAAGACTATAGATAGGTGGGATCCATAAGAAATAAATAAGTATATGATCATCATAATAACATTTGCATGGAAAGTCTTTCACATGTAAAATCACTTAAAGTTTGACCCCCGAGGGGCTGCCAGCTAATGTGGATCTAAGATTCCAAAATAGCAAAAAAGGCTTGAAGCATGGAGGACTTCAAGTTGATGTTACAATTTTCCTATGTGACAAAGAGCTGAAGCTACAAACCAATTTGAAACTCAAATCAAAGGTACTTGCACGTCACCATGTGAAATGCTAATCTTACTACCACCAGTATGCATTTGTTGTTTATTTCCATACTATGTGTGACATCTAATTGAGTTCGAGTGAGCTAATCCTTAATTTTAGCCAAATTTGAGTTTAGTAAAAACTGATAGATTTGAAGTCAAGTTTCAAATTGATTTAAATAAAATTTATTAATTTCAGATAATATATTTAATTACTAATCAAGATCATTGTGTGTATGTATTTATATTTGTTACAGGCTAGAATATACGCGGCGATAGAGTTATAATCCTACGTCTTAGCGTTGCACGGATATCCAGCTCACACACAGAGAACACAAGATTTTTTATGTGGAAAACCCTGAAAAGGGGAAAAACTACGGGGCCTCGCCCAGATGAAAAGATTTCACTAAATTTGAGTGAATTACAAATGTTGACCCGTCCCTTGACTTAGAGGCGATCAAATTATACTAGTTTGGAGAGTTAGGCAAAGGTCTAGCGACGGTCAGGCGGAAGTCCGACGTCGCCCCGGTAGAAATTCAGCTGACGAGGAATGATCCGACAAAGGTCGAGCGGAAGTCTGACGACACTCGGCTGCCAGGTGGAAGTCCGGAGGCGGTCGGTGGTGATCCGACGAAGGTCGGGCTGAAGTCCGGAGGTGGTCGGCGGCTGGGGGGAAGTCTGGAGGCTGTCAGCGACCAAGCGGTGGTCCGACGACGGTCGGGCTGAAGTCCGGTGGTGGTCGGCAGTCGGGTGGAAGTCAGGCGGCGGTCGTCGACCGGGTGGAAGTTCGGTGGCAAGGCGGTGGTCCGACGATGGTCGGGCTAAAGTTCGGGGGCCGAGTGGAAGTTTGGCAGGTGTCGGCGGTTGGGCGATAGTCTGACAGCGGTCGGCGGCCGGCTGAAAGTCCTGCAGCGATCAGCGGCCGGGCAGTGGTCCGACGGCAGTCGGGATGAAGTGCAGCGGTAGTCGGTGGCCAGGCGGTGGTGCTGGAACTCTTGAAGCTTCAGAGCTCTCTACCATCTCTAGCCAAAATTCTCCTTCATGTAGAAAGTGGGGGTCTATTTATAGATTTTTATGAGTGGCACACCCCATAAATATAGAGAAGATCCGGGGTAGGTTCAGAGTGCTCTATCGGATGGCCCGTATTGATTCCCCAGATCATAGAGCATTTATCGGACATTTGAATGTCTTAATGATATCAGAATTTGACGATCTAGGACTCGTTAGATTCGTCTTGTTGAGCCACTCGATTCGACTATAAGCATGTCATGTTTGGAAACCCTTTGGTAATCCAAATTGTAGTTTGAATCTTCCAAAAGCGCTTCGAGTCTTTGATTTAGATCAATTTGAGCTTGGATTGAGTCAAATTTGGTGTCATTGGGTTCATATTTTTGAGACGATCAGTTCGACTATAAGTTTGCTGAAATCTGAGTTTGGATTATCCCAATTTTAATTTTGGAAGTTTCCAACTTGATTTTGCCTCAAGATTAATGCACAATCAGAATGATTTTTTGTGATGTATCAGTTGCCCCCTTATTTTTGAACATCGAATATTGCAAAGTCTAAAAATACTTATATAATTTCAATATTTGGGGTCCAAATCAGACTTTTACGGGATAAAATTACGTATATATATGCAAATATATACATATATGATTACTAACTTAACTCACTAGTTAGTTAATATTTGTACTAAACTATCAATTATAACCGATATAATTATATATATAACTGATGCCGTTAATTAGATAATTATATATATAATTCAATTTTTTTTTGAATATATATAATTATACCAAGAAGCTTTGATCAAAGCTCGGAATTTTTTCAGTTATAACATCAGTAATTGAGAGACGTTATAATAAAATTATTATAGTTAACCTATACCTTACATCTCCACCGAATAAATTAAGGTTATATAGTTAACTTATATAATTATTAATAATAACATTTTATATAATAAAGTTATATAAAATGACCCGTACTATATAATTATTATATAAAATAATATAATACATAATAACGTTATATAAGTTTAAAAAACGTTATTGTATAAGAACTTTTCAAGTTTATTATAACTTATTATTATATAAACGTTATAGAAGATGTTATAACTTTATTATAACTTAATAATATTAGTTATAACTTGCCTTGTATATATGATTATAATGTCTCAAAAAGGACCCGTACTATTTACATAATATAGTACTATATAACTATATATAAAGTTATATAGCACGTTATATATAATAAAGTTAACAGATATAATTAGTATAGTTAACTTATATAATCTTATTATAATAATGTTATATATAATAAAGTTATAATAGCGTTAACTGATATAATTAATATAGTTAACTTATATAACATCTTAACAATGTTTATATAATTATAAAGCCACTTTATATAACTTTCGTATAACTTAAGATTAATTATTGTATAACTTAAGATTAATGACAGAATTTATAACTATTGTATAACATTTTTATTATTTAATGTCAAAAATTCTGAATTTTTTTTTTAATCTAGAAATTTCCTCTCCAAACCTCCTTTTAAAAAGCTATAAATACCCCCTTTAGGGGATAAGGAGGAGGCACTACTTCTCTTAGCTGATCCAAAAATTTCTCCTACAATTTTAGGAGAAATCAGACTGGCAAAAATTTTAAAAATTTTGCGGTGGCGATCAAGACCTGGTACTCTTACGCAGGCTCCAGTTCACTCCCAGTGGGGGAAAAACTATCCGGCAAGAGTATAAATACTGGAAGCGACGATCAAGGCCCGGTACTCTTACGCAGGCTCCAATTCACTCCTATTGGAGGCAAAACTGTCTGGCAAGAGTTTAAATACTAGTGGCGGCGATCAAAGCCTGGTACTCTTACGCAGGCTCTAGTTCACTCTCATTGGGGGAAAAACTGTCCGTCAAGAGTCTAAACATCGGCGGCGGAAGCGATTAAGACCTGGTACTCTTACGCAGGCTCCAACTCACTCCTGTTGAGGGAAAAACTGTCCGGCAAGAGTCTAAATACCGACTGCAAAGGCGATCAAGACTCGGTACTCTTACACAGGCTCCAATTCACTCCCATTTGGGGAAAAATTGTCTGACATGAGTCTAAACACCGGCGATGGAGGCGATCAAGACCCAGTACTCTTACGCAGGCTCCAGTTCACTCCCATTGGGGGAAAAATTGTCCGGCAAGAGTTTTAAATACCGGCAGCGGTACGTAGGCTCCTAGCTCCCCCTTGTATTGCTAGCTCGGCAATCAAAGCCTGATTCTCTTTCGCTAATTCAAATTTTCTCAAGAATTAGGGAACAATTTAGTAGTGGTCGCACCAGGTAGGAGATCTGCCAATAACAATGCCTTGAAAGAGATCCGACGATAATCAGCGGACATGTGGAACCCCGTAATAAGTGGCAACAAGCAACATGGTGTAAGTCGATGGAGGTAAAGTGAAAGTCTGACGACAGTAGGGTAGAAGCCTAACGACAATCAGGAGAAAGTCCCACACTGGTCGGGCATAAGTTCAATAGTGATCGAGTGGAAGTTTGATGGTGGTCGAGAGGAAGTCAGATTGTAGTCAACATCCAGGCATTGGTCGAACAATATTAGGGCATACTCATGGTGATAGTTGATGGCCAAGCTGTGAAGTGATGAAGAATATTGAGCTGTATTCTGTATAGAAGAGATTGATATGAACCACCAAGGTTGTTTTACATATTCGAGGTTATTTGTCAGAGCATTACTCGATGATTTTAACCTGTGTGGAAGAGATCGAGAGAATCCACCAAGAATGTATGACCTATCCTAGGTTGTATGTCGGATCATTGCTCAATGACGTTAACCTATATAGAAGAGGTCAAGAGAATACACCAAAGATGTATGACATATCTGAAGTTATATGTCAGAGTGTTGCTCGATGACGTTAACCTATGTGGAAGAGGTCGAGAGAATCCACCAAGGATGTATGACCTATCCGAGGTTGTATGTCAGAGAGTTGCTCAATGATGTTAACATATGTGAAAGAGGTCGAGAGAATCCACCAAGGATGTATGACTTATCCGAAGTTGTATGTCATGACGTTACTCGATGACGTTAACCTATATGAAATAGGTCGAGAGAATCCACCAAAGATGTATGACCTAATCGAGATTTTATGTCAGAGCGTTGCTCGATGACGTTAACCTATGTGGAAGAGGTCGAGAGAATCCACTAAGGATGTATGATCTATCCAAGGTTGTATGTCAGAGCACTGCTCGATGACATTAACCTATATGGAAGAGGTCGAGAAAATTCACCAAGAATGTGTTACCTATCCGAGGTTGTATGTCAGAGCACTGCTCGATGACGTTAACTTCTGTGGAAGAGGTCGAACTGACTCCCCCTGGGATCGATTTTGCCTTGATTGGGAGGTGGCGAACGCCGCGTGTATCCTAAATCGAAGGTGAAGAATGGTCTATCTTAAGACCGTTACTGCCTTTTTGAGGTTGAGATTAAGACCTTGCCCAAGGAGTAGAAGTCTAGCTAGGGACTATATGAAGCTTGAAATTTATTGGAAGCATCCTTACATTTGCTGAGAATTTTCTGAAATATCATCTTGATATTGAAAGCATTAGAAGAATCTTCTTGACCACAGTTGGAGTCAAGGTTGCCCCTCAGTCCGCATTTGGTTCCCATGGAATTGATGCAGCAATAACTGATGTCAAGAAGTTGACATGAATGACGTGTTGAGGTTGGAGCAAAAATTGCCCCCTGGTTGGGAACCACGCTCCCATAGACGACGCCAAACTGTTACGGACTAGAATATACGCGGCGATAGAGTTATAATCCTATGACATAGTGTTGCATGGATATCCAGCTCACATAGAGAAACAATTTTTGAGACAATCAGTTTGACTATAAGTTTGCTGAAATCGGAGTTCGAATGATCCCAATTTTAATTTCGAAAGTTTCCAACTTGATTTTGCCTCAAGAGTCATGCACGATCAGAATGATCGTGCACGAATATTTAAATTATACAAGTATCTTTGGACTTTGCAATATTCGACGTTCAAAAATAGGGGGGCAACTGATACGTCACAAAAAATCATTTTGATCGTGCACGAATCTTGAGGCAAAATCAAGTTGGAAACTTTCAAAATTAAAATTGGGATCATCCAAACTCCAATTTCAGCAAACTTATAGTCGAACTGATCGTCTCAAAAATATGAACCCAACAACACCAAATTCGATTCAATCCAAGCTCAAATGGATCCAAATCAAAGACTCAAAGCACTTTTGGAAGATTCAAACTACAATTTGGATTACCAAAGGGTTTCCAAACGTGACATGCTTATAGTCGAATCGAGCGGCTCAACAAGACGAATCCAACGAGCCCAAGATCGTCAAATTCTGATATCATTAAGACATTCAAATGTCCGATAAATGCTCTATGATCAGGGGTCCGATGGAGCACTCCGAACCTACCCCGGATCTTCTCTATATTTACGAGGTGTGCCACTCATGAAAATCTATAAATAGACCCTTATTTTCTACATGAAGGAGACTTTTGGCTACATATGGGAGAGAGCTCTGCAGCTTCAAGAGTTGTAGCACCACCGCCTGGCCGCCGACTACTGCCGCACTTCAGCCCGACCGTCGTCAGACCGCCGCCCAGCTGCTGATCACCGTTGGACTTTCAGCTGGCCGCCGACCTCCGCCGACTTCATCCCGACCGCCCGGCAGCCGACCGCCGCCAGACTTCCACCCGGCCGCCAGACTTCAATCCAACCATCGTCGGACCACCGCCTTCTCGCCGAACTTCCACCAGGTCAACGACCGCCGCCTGACTTCCACCCGGCTGCCGATCGCCACCAGACTTCAACCCGACCATCGTCGGACCACCGCCAGGTCGCCGACCGCCGCTGGAATTTCCCCTGACCGCCAACCGCCGCTGGACTTCCCCCCGACCCCCGACCGCCTCCGGACCTCCACCTGGCAGCCGAGTGTCGTCAGACTTCCGCTCGACCTTTGTCGAATCATTTCCCATCAGCTGAACTTCTGCCCGGGCACCGTCGAACTTCCGCCCGACCATCGTCAGACTTTTGCCTAACTCTCCAAACTACTGTAATTTGACTGCCTCTAAGTCAATGGATGGGCCAACATTTATAATTCACTCAAATTTAGTGGAATCTTTTAATCTGGGCGAGGCCCCTTGGTTTTTCCCCTTTTCAGGGTTTTCCACGTAAAAAATCTTGTGTTCTCTGTGTGTAAGCTGGATATCCGTGTAATACTAAGACGTAGAATTATAATTCTATCGCCGCATATATTCTAGCCCATAGCAATATTTATTTTATAAAATATATTTAATTATTAATCATGATCACTGTGTGTGTTTGTGTGTATACAAAAGCATCTATATGTACTATTCATGTGTTATGTAATTTTGAATACACGTATACATTTGTGCATATATCTACATAAATCATATATCAAGCCAATTTTGAGTTGAATCAAACTAATTTCAAGTCAATCATCTGCGAGTCGAAGCAAATCAACTTTGATTTTGAGTCGATAAAAGATCAAACTATTATCAAGATAATTATCAACCATATTCTATGCCTCTATGCTCTCCTCTGCCCTCCTCTTGAACATTAGTGGAGCCAGATACAATGAAAACACATACCCTATTAAAATGAATCCAACTTAGTGTTTACTTGGGGGGATGTAAAGGGATAACACCCCCTATCTGGGTTCAGGCTGGAGTCTCAAACTAAAAAAATAAATTCTAGGGAATAGTTTGATTGTGCGGATTATTCTATTGGTCATTCTATAGGAAATCATGAGGTAAATTTAAGATTTTCTACTCTAGTGTTGGTCATCCGGGTCTCTAGTTCTTAACAAAAGGTGTCATCCATTGTAATTGCAACTCAAAGAAATATATAATAAAATTTATGAGGTTGTGGATGTAGAGAATTAAAGATATATTTAAATCACAAAAAATCTCCATTTTTTTAATTCGTGTATAATCTCTATTCTTTCTTTAGTACGTGTAAAGCCTGTATTTTTTTCTTTAATCTGTGTTTTGTTTCTTTTTCAACTAAATTCATCCAACCCCGCCCACTGACCACAGCACACACACACACACATAAACACAAAGATGTAAAAGAGAGAAAGGAAGGCTTGAACTTTTAACCTTATTTAGTGCAGCAAGGCTGAGGACCTTAACTCCCATCCTATCTGCTCTCAATATGGCACTCTCAATCTGCTCATTGATACCATTCTTAGCAAAAGGTAGGAAGTACTGCAAAAGAACAAGGAGTAAATTTTAAAACCAAAAACTTAGGCTCCCAGAATATTAAGAGTTCAAAGTTTGTATAACCTGAAAGCCATGTCTGGGCACCACCCAATACTGGTGCAAACGACCATGGAGATTGTAGAAGGAAAGCAGAAAGGTTTTGGAACATGCCCACATTACCAACATGATGAGGAAGGCCCCTGGCCAGAGGACAAGAATGAAAGGTAGAATTCTGAATGGCATAGAACTGAAAGAGCGGAAGGCGAAAGATGCATGCATGGAGGACACTGCATCAACTGCATGTGCTAGGAAGACAAAGTCAGGAACATGGATGTTCTTCCCTGCATCCGAAGCAATGGACACAACCTCAGAACTGGACTAAAATAAATTAAATAATAAGCCGAGTTTAATAGATAGTCATCAATAGAAATATTACAAGTATAGCTATAATGTAGTAATGTATGAATATTTATAAAAATTAAATTTTTTTTAAATAGTTATAAAATATCTTTAACATTTTGAGTGTACATAATATGAAAAAGTAGACTAACAAACTGGTTCCTTAAATAGAATACCGAGCTTAGCATTTAAACCAGTCTTTCCCCACATATTTCACACCAGAATCATGAAAAAGACCCAAAACTATAACAAACTTTGATAAATTCAATTATATGATAAATAAACTCCCATCTCCCAACCATCATGATGAAAAGCTAATGTATCATTCAATGTGTGAAAGCACATTCAAGGTATCAAAGCTTAGGTTAGGATTTTAGCTCAGATATCAAAATTGTTCGAACATTGATTTAATTTTTAACTCGGATCAAACCAAAAGCCAAAATGTTTGGCATAATCCAATCTTCAAGCCGATTTCAACCTGGCTTGGATTGGATTGAGACAGCTTAAAATCAGCTCGAAATATAAATGTTATGTATGTTTTGAAAATTTAATACAAAATATCTGCTTATATAAGTATTTATATATTATAAATATAAATACATGTTTATTAAATATTTTTAAAGATTAATTTCAAGCCAACTCAATTCAAATTCAAACAGGCTCGAAATTGAGCTAATTCGAGCAAATTGACTCGGAATCAAATTAACTCAGCCACAAACTGATATCAAGCTGGCTTATATAAGTTCAATATTAGCTCGAGCAAGCACTAGAACGTCTCGAAATTTGATCATTCTCACGCCTAATTGTTGGAGTCCACATTAGAATATTTGAGTTCCACTAGTGCCACAAAAGCCATTAAACCATTTCATGCATGTGTGTGTGAAAGAGAGTGTTGCATGACAAATGAGACTATACTATTTCTTTTTTCTTTTTTTTTTAACCCCTTCCTATTAACATAATGCTAAGGGTTGTTTAATACCCACGGAATATTTTTTCCCAGATATATGAGTTCAGATGTCACTAGTTTGTGCAAGTGGGGGCACCAAGATATAAAACCTTCCGATTTCATAAAAAAAGTGTACCTGAAACTATCTAATCTAATCTATAAACTTCAGAGATTTGATTAACATGAGGCATCCAATTACAGCATTAGTTTATAACTATTCAAAAGGTTTGAAGGTTATGTAGAAAGCAATTAATTAATGAGAGGAACAAAGATTTATGATTGTATTTTATCTTTAAAGAACTTTGGAGTAATCACAAACCTGAGCTTATTTCTTTCTGCAAGGACCAAGATTTAGTATTGATGGTTCCACCTAATGCATCAAATAAAGGCATAAAGAGGCAGTAATTCGAGTTCTTCTCAATGTGATGAATGCTATGGTACCTGAAAGAAGAAAAGTATCTCAACCAGAATGTCAATCCATAAAAAAAGGTAATAAAAGATCTGCTCAAGTACGGGTAAATAAACTACTTTCGGTTGTATAACAACCGGAAGCTATTAAAGGTACAGATACCAGATTAGAAAGTTACCCTTAAGATGTGTGGAGCAAATCATTTATCAATATTTCTCTCAAATAAGTTTGGATTTCAAAATCATTTTAAATCATGACAATCATGGATAAGAAATAATAGACTAAGGCTTCAATTTTTGTACTAAAACTCCATTTTAAGAAGCAATAAAAAAGCCATCCCAAACAAAGCCTAAATCTAATTTTAACTTTCAAGTTCGGTTGCTACCAAACTTAAGATCAAATTCACACCTTTCTCGGTTCCTATAAGCTTTATACTTACCATTTCTTGATGCTCTATCAAAAGATATGAAATCAAAGGGTATGAGGGCAGCTCTTTAACTTCTCCTCGAGAATGCCATCAAGGCCAACAAGGGCCTTTCTCGGTTCAAAAGGAAGAGGTTAACGGTGAGCTACTAAGCTCATTGGTGGAGAGATTAAAGTCAAGCATCAACAATAGTTCCCCTCCCTTCATTTAATAGGAGGTAGTAAGCAGTGAGGTTATTTGCCTGAGGTCAATCAGAAGGACATCGAGCTCTTAGTGGTCAAATATCTTGACCGGCGAAGGAGAAGGATGCGCCTCGGCATCTTCAGCTGGATGAATCCACTTCACCAGGAGATGGTGAAAGCTTCTTCGCAACCATTGAAGCTCCGTTAGTGCATTACAGGTGTGTTCATGACTCTTTCTTTGTCGGGAAGAGAAGGCTATTGAAGAGCTAGCTCTATGCTAGCTAAAAGAATACAAGGCACTAGTAGGTGTATCTCCTTCTCGTGGCTAGCAATGTAAGATAGTGAGGAGGATGGCAGCCAAAGAAAGAAAAAGTTAGTGGCTTTTAGAGATATGGCAATGGGTGGGTGTGTGGGCATGCAATTTAAACTATGATGAAAAGAAAAAAAGTTGACGTACATTGAAATTACATAGAAGTGATTTCAATGTACGTCAACTTGTTTGCTTTTCATCATAGTTTAAAGAAGGGAAAGTGTAGCAAGTATATGATGTATTATCACATTATATATAATATTTGATATTATTTGTACTTGAGATTTCATTATGGTTTGGGTTTTTGAGCTGTTGTATTAATAATCAAAGGTAAGGGAAAATAAAGAGTACATACAAAAAGAGAGAGGAAAAATTACTGAGACAAAAGAGGGGATATTTAGTATGTACAAATATATTGTATCATATAATTATGTATGGAGTAGGGGATTATTTATCTCTCTATGCAGCCATGGAAGTAAGTAGATCTCACCAAACAGCATAAAATATCTGGTGCATTTTTTTTCTGGTGTTCATCTTGTAAATGTATTATATCCTCTTAAAGTGCACACCAATATTATCACTCCAAAGAGTGTTAGATATACTATAAACAAGAGCAAGTGATACCAACCTTTAAATATGACGGGGGATGGGCAAATGAAGAGAACCCTAAACTCTTGTCAACAATATTTTGCTCTTCGTCTGATAGGAGAAGCCTAGCGATTATGCAAAAGCATTGGTCTAAGAGGAATCCAAGAAGAATAAAGAGAAGGAGAAATGAAAAAAAATCAATGATTATGCAAAAACATTGGTCTAAGAGGAATCCAAGAAGAATGAAGAGAAAGAGAAATGAAAAAGCTTTGAATCAGGTAATTGGAAAATGAGGATCGGGAATACAATAGGTGGTGAAAGAATCTCGAGAGCTTTTCGAGGAATCGTAAGGATTACCTCCTCAATGAGTCATCAAATATGAGATCTATCTCCTCTTGAATTTCACTTTGCCCAACATCTAGGATATATTGTATCTAGATGGTGGAGAATGAGAGATTAAAAAAAAAAGTTGTCATGTTGTTAGACCCAGGTATCAAGCCAATCATTTCATTGTGTGGGCCAACACTTATAATAGTGCCCGAAAAGTTGGTAAATGACAGATATGCTTGGAGTCTCAGTCATCGAATAAAATTACAGTGAATAATCAATATTCAATTCTTCAAAGGGGTTGTGTAATGAGGAGATCAATTGAATTGTCAAGGAGACGGGAGGCTAACAAGCTGAGATGTTTGGGATGCTATTGAGAGGAATTTGTTGTAGCTGAGAGAAATTGTTAAGGCCATGGGGAGTTCATAATATGTTCTCGAAAAGGCCTCCACACTAACTCAAGTGAATCCTTCGCTGAGAGGATTTTTTTGCCATACAATTATAATGATGATTTAATCCCAACTATCTCAAATTCGGTGCTACTTTCTTGTAACTTCCCCAAGTTTAAAACCATGATTTATTGCAAACTTTCACAAATTTTGTAACCAACATTCCTCTCTTGCATAAAGGGAGTCGTCATAGTATAAAAATGGGGCAGACACAAAAATACCAGAATTTAGATGATAGGAGAGGAATGAGTCGAGAGAGCGAAGTCAAGGGAGGTGGAAGAGAACTTCTTCTTCTTGCCTTTGTATTGCCTAATTCTTCTATATTGAAATAATAATTTCTTTCATCCTATCAAGAATCTACATTACCCTTCTTTTCCAAGATCCCGAATAGCCTTCTTGACGTGGTCATCACATCTCTTTTCAATGCACTAGTAGTGTTTTTCAGATCATAACGTATTGTTAAGCTATGATCAAGGGTGTCCTTTATATTACACTAATGAAACAATTACAATTGGACTAAATCCCATGGTATTTCTCCTTCTTGGATTTTCCACATAAAAATTATGTTTAATGTGCATTGTGTTCAACTTATCTATATATGGAGATTTTCATACAGCTTTAAAACATTAACATCGTCATTATTGTTTTGAATACTCCAATATGCGAAAACCATATTTTTACATATATGAAAAATAAATAAAATTCATTAAAGAACCAATAGAGTTAGGTAGTAATTTTTTATTTAAAAAACAGAACCACATAAGCTGCCAAACGACTTCGATGACATTAAATTAAACAAAAAAATATGTTGAGAATAGCATTGCCCGTGAATTAAATTCTATATCTTGGCAGATTAAATTTTAAATCTTGGGAGAAATTGTAGAAATTGCCTCGCCTCTCTCCTTCCCGTACTTACCATTTCTAGAACCTATGACTCATCCAAAAGCAAAGCATATATTAGTAATTCCCAAAAGCTATGGAGGAAGGCCAAATCAAGTTCACAACAAGCTAATCAATGCCTTCAAAGCAATCAATAAATGGAAAGGCAAAATATTCACTTACGTAGGAGTGTAGATAAGGTATCTAAGCAAAGGAACAGCTTCAAAGAAACCACTTGGGAAGATCTCCACGTTGGAATGTCCCATGCACCTCAAGAAATCAAATAGCAGAACATAGACATAGAAGAGCCCAACAGAACCAGCTCCCATTAAACCAGCACCTATCAATGGCAACCCCATTACCAAGCTCATAACCATATACTCCACCGGCGTCCCATGCCCAGCTGAGAAATACAACAAAAACCATAGCCTATCATTCATCCTTATCTTTCCATAAAAAACAGAGCAATGTAGAAAAGGACTAGAGGTGTACCTGTAAACGTGCTGGGAACTGGAGATGAGTGGTGGAGAGAGTGGTAATAATTAAAAAGCCGTCCACTATGAAAAGCCCTATGAGTACAGTAAAACAGAGGCTCTGATACCCCCACATGAAGAACAAGAGCAATGAACAAACCCCGGATCTCCCAAACAGGGAGCTTTCTCAAAGAAGGAAAGAAGTAGAAAGCCAGTGCAGCAATGAATGCTTGTGGTATGAAAAAGTTGTCCCTGCTAGAAGAAAAACAATTAAAACTTGCAACTTTTAAATATTCTCAAAGATCAAGATAAGCTTACCAGTCCCATTCCCTGTCTATTTGTTTAAAATCTACACCCTCTTTGATGATGCGCCTTTTCCTGGTTAAAAAAAGCATGCTACTGAATGTCCACCACATCTGGAAAATGAGAGCTCTAAGAGCAAAGAGGATGAGGATATGGAGGCACCAAACTCCTTCTGCTTTTCCTCCCTCCCATGCTTTGGAATGGATGACCTTTGCAACTAAAGGGCCATAGAGGAGATACTGCAAGCAAGCAAAAAAACATGACGTTAAAACTTAAAGAGTAGAAAAGTTGAAGATAAAGAAGGAGAGAAGGCCTTGCTTGCCTTGAAGGAACCAAGATTTTGCCATGGCCAAGAAGAGAGAGGAGCACCCATTTGGAGTAGAAACGAAGGAGGTGAGGCGGGGCTTTTGATTTGGATTGTGTTCTTCTCTCCATGGCTTCGTGACACCAACTGATATTAAAGATGCACATAAAGCAAAAGGGTGATGAGGCCCACGATTAAAAAAAAAAGGAAAAGAAGTTATCCGCACTGTTAAGAATTTCATAATTTGCCCTTATGAAAAAAAATAATAATATTTTAAAATAGTAAATCTTTTTTATAAAATAAATGAAATAATTTATCTAATTACATTAAAATAAAACATATTTAACCTAATAAATGACACTAAAATTTATTTTTTTAGAATATTAAACAAAAAAACCTCTCAATATATGCATATCCAAAAATAATAATAAAATTCATAATTATTGAACAAATTAGACAATCAATATTTAAAAATTTAATATTATGATATTTATATATGTTGCGTCATGGGATATTCGTGAGAGCAGAGAGAAAACTTAATTTCTTAGCTTGAATGAGGATCCAGCACATAAACAGACAAAAGAGTTGGGTGTGAAACTAAAAAGGGGAAAAACTACTGGGTCTAGCCCAGTTAAAAATGATTCCACTAGTATTTGTTGTCGATTATAAATTATGCCCTTACTCGGGGGGGCATTGGCTCAATATAGAGTGTATTACATGGTGAGAGTTGGGAAAAATTTAGTTATATGAGAATTGTTCTCAAGAGAATATTGGCATGTTCATTTGGTTGGCAGGACCATAGTCGACGAGCAACGGTGGTTGGAGGGACCATAGTTGACAGGGGTCGTTGTCGGAGGGCGACGAAAATTAGGGAGACCGTAATAGGTGAACGACGGTGGTAGGAGGGACCGTAGTCGACGGGCGACGGTGGTCTGATGGACCGTTATTAGTGGGCCGCGGTGATCGAAGGGACTGTAGTCAGGAAACGGTGGTCGAAAGGACCATAGTCGTTAGGCAACAAAAGTCGGAGGGGTTGTAGTTGGTAGGCAATGGTGGCATGCCCCATAAATAAGAATAAGATCAAGGGCATGTTTGGAGTATTTCAATGGACAATCAATATCAACTCCCACGATCATGAATCATTTATCGAGCATTTTAGTGTCTTAATGATGTCAGATTTCGACGATCTTGGGCTCATTGGATTTGCCTCATTGAGCCGCTTGATTCAACTATATGCACATCATATTTGGAAATCCAATTAATGCTTTGAAGCTTCCAAATAGGCTTTGATCTTTTGATTTAGACTCATTTGGGCTCGGATTGGATCGAGTTTGGTGTTGTTGGGCTCATCTCCTTCAAATATTTAATTCAATTATAAGTTTATTGAAATTGGAGTCTAGATGATCCCAAATTTAATTTTAAAAATTTCTGATTTATATTTGCATTGAGATTCATACTCGATCAAGATAATTTTTTTGGTGACATATCAATATCTAAATTTGTAACGATTAAATATCAATGCATGTCTTATTTAAATTAATGTTTGAAAATTTGTGAAGAATATCAATTAATTTGACTAGAAACTTTTATGATTATTATCAAAATTTTGAATTCATATTTTTTCTATACTATAACTAATATGTCATCAAAAATTTATCTTGATCGGGCACGAATCTCGAGGTAAAAATCAAGTTGGAAACTTTCAAAATTAAATTTGGGACCATCTGAACTCCAATTTCAACAAACTGTTAGTCGAACTAAACGTCTCGAAAATATGAATCCAACGACACCAAATTTGACTCAATTTGAGCCCAAATGGGTTAAATCAAAGACCCGAAGCGCATTTGAAAAGTTCAAACCATAAATTGGATGACCAAACAATTTTCAAATGTGACATGCATATAGTCGAATCGAGCGGCTCGACGAGATGAATCCAACGAGCCTAAGATTATCAAATTTTGATATCATTAAGACATTCAAATGCCCAGTAAATGGTCCATGATTAAGAGAATCAACATCGACCGTCCTTTTAAATCACTCTCAACTTACCCTTGATATCCCTCATATTTACTGGCCATGTCACTCTCAGAAAACTATAAATAGACCCATCATTTCTTATGAAAGGGGACTCAAGCAAGGAAGAGAGAGAAACTAGAGTTCTTTTGCCACCAAACTCCTCAGCTACTGTTGGACTTCCGCCTGGCCATCGATTGACGCCAGACTTCCGCCCGGCCACCAATTGACGTCGAACTTTTGCCCCGCCACTGACTGACGCCGACTTCCGCCCGGCTACCGATTAACGCTAGATTTCCGTCCGACCACTAAACGTCATCGAATTTCCTTCCGATCTCCATTCATCATCAGATTTCAATCCAACGGTTGACTTGTAATCTAATCACCCTCAATTTCAAAGACGAATCGGTCACTTGTAATCTATTCAAATACTAGTTGAATCATTTCAGCTGTGCGTGGCCCCGTGGTTTTTTCCTTTTTTCAGAGTTTTCCACGTAAAATATCTTGAGTTTCTGAATTCTCTGTTTGTGTGTTGGATATGCGTACAACCCTGAGACGAAAAATTCTAACTCTATCGCCTCATATATTCTAGCCCGCAACAATAACAAATTAATTATGCAAAGTTGCAAACTCATTTAACATTTAAAAAAAAAAAATCTCTCGAGTCTCATCCATAGCTACTCTCATAATAAGCTCAAGAATACTCGCTAAGTCTCAATCGGCGTCACTGTTTGTAGTTATGCTCATCTTATTTTGAACTTATATTTGACAATGACTAGGGCTAGTATAGATTTTCTTATAGATAATTTTCTGATTATTTTATTTTTAGATAATAATTATAATTTTATTTAATTATTGTTTTTTATAAATTTTTATAATATAAAATTATTTTTTAAATTCAGAATTATTAGTGTGTTAAAACTTTAAGAAAATAGTTATTCTCTTCAAAAAAAAATTTTATAATATTTATAATAAATTTAAAAAAATATTTATATTATAAAGATTTTATAATCATATTTATAGAATAAGAAGCGTAAATTGCTTGGATTTTTCATCATTTTTTGTTTTAAAAATTTTATTTAAAGAAACTCAGAAAATAAATCAGCAGGTTTAAATGGAGAGTTCGGATACCCATAAAATCAACGGTCAAAGAGCTCCTGTTTCTGTATCTCCACTGTTTCTGCTTACATATAAATTATAATTGCGTGACTTCTGTACAGGCATAATAAAGTCTACCGTCGAGAAGTTACTCCCCATAATTGTGGCCACCGAAGTTCGCTTTTCTTAGAAAAAAAAAAAACAAAGAGGAAAGTTGAACGATCGATTTTGTTAACGAGTGTAGAGAAGTGTATAATGTTTGAGCTTTAGAAATTTTCATATATATATATATATATATAACTTTAATGATATATTTATTTTAATGACAAATTTTTTAGTGCATTATAAAGCGACTTTTTCATACCATTTTTTTTTGAAAGCAACAAAAAATTTGTGACAAAAAACCCTCACAAATGAAGTGTGAGGCTTCATTTGGGATAGCTTTTTTATTATTTTTTAAAGCAGGTTTTTAGTATTGTTGTATGTCGGAATATTCGTAACAGTAGAGAGATGAGTTTAACTTTTTAGCTTTGTATGAAGATCTAGCACACACACAGATAAAAGAGAGGGGAGCAAGAATTATAAGAGACCAGAATTTTTATGTAACAAAATCTTGAAAAGGGAAAAAATCAGGAGGTCTGAACCAACTAAAATGATTCTACTAGTGTTTGTCATTGTTTACAAATGATCCCTTTTTGTGGGAGAAGGCATTTGCTCAGTGTAGTAAATGCACATTATATATATAGAGTTGGAAGAATACAATGACATGAGAGATGTTCTAAAGAGAATGTTGGCATATTCATTTGGTCGGTGAGATCATAGTCGGATGATGGTGATTGGAGGGATCGTAGTCAGGAGATGATGGTTGGAGGGATAGCAATCGCGCGATGGTGGTTGGAGGGACCATAGTTGGGCAATAGTGATCAGAGGAACCGTAGTTGGGTGATGAAGGTCGGAGGGACCGTAGTCGAGCGACGCTAGTCTGAGGACCTTAGCGTAACGCCCTAAAATCAAATTTAGAAGAATTACATATTTTTATCCTCTAATTAATCTACGAGAGCCACTAATTTTATTTTATATGAATTAAATTAGTGAAAGCATCAATGTATTAATTGTCTATCAATTCTATTATTATTTATCAATTATATTCATATCAATAATTCCATTATATGCTTTCTATCAATAATCATGTAGGTATACTGCATCAATATGTTTATCAATGCCTATAAGTATATTTATCATATACTATGTCATGTTGTATCAATTTCAATGCTAGTTTTATCAGCTCTATGTTAGTTTTATCTATCAATTAATTCAATGTACTGTTATATAAATGCAATCATGAATATATTATAAATAGCAAGGCAGGATGTCAGTTTTAATGTGATTTTTTCATTCTTTCATTTGTCATCCATGAGTCTTATTAATTATTCATTATATCATTATATCATCATTACAGGTGACTTTCAATAATCTATAAAGAGTCATCACCCTCTACCCGTCGGCACAATTCAGTCAATCCACGATTAAAGTCTTAAAATAATATTCCGTACAATCTATGATAATTTAATTAAATTTAGAAATAATATATTTCTACTCAGTAGGGTTTTCGTTATTTAAAGTAATTTAGCAAATTTGAAATGAGTTTATTTATGTTTTAATTAAAGCAATGCAATGAATTATGGGCTTTATTGTTTAAAATGATAAGTTTTGAGGAAGATTAGTATCGAAGGAGCAAGTAATATTCTGGTGCCTATAAGGTATGTTCTAGTGGTAAAAAGTTATATTTTGATGCCTACATACATGTTCTGGTATTGTAACATATTTTGTTTTAATAATGCCATTAAGAGTTATAAGAAAGAATTTTGTTACTTATTGCTTAGAAATATGAGGCGTTTGTTTATTTACTTCTGTGCACTGCAAAAACGATTTTGTTCAAGAAAATGATTATTAGGAAATACCATTTAAAATTCAGCTTCATATTCTTTAAATGAAATGATTAAGAAATTTAGATTGGTTTAAATGTGACCTGCTCAGCTGTGTAGCTACAGATATTTTGCTTATTATTTTTAGGGTATAGAAAAGGAAAGGAGCATGTTGATTAACAGTTCAAGATATGATCTGAGTCTATATATGAATTCTTCTTTTGATTTTTGCACAATCATAACTAGCTTTTATTATGTTTTGCTTAGCTCTCTGTTATGTAATCATGTACTGTAATGTAGATTTTGTATAGACATTTTGATGATGATGAAATGAAAAGAAGTTTGTGGATGAGATATTCTTATATACTAGAAGTTGTTAGCATCTTTGTTTTTTTTTGTTTGCATTAAAGTTTAAATTGAAGAAGAAATCTATAAAAAAATTCAAAACTAGATATTAGGATTTGTGTGTCACAAGCCAACACAATAGGACATGTTTTATCTGTGGGTCTTGTCGGTTTAGTTGTGACAAGTATTTTTTATATCAGGGCAGTAGTTTTGGAAAATAATCGTAAAACAGAGTTATAACAATTGATATGTAGGTCGAGTGATATGATTTCGGGTTTGTATGGATATCGAGATTGACTACCAATTCATCCACAAACACATCCAATCAAATGAAATCAAAATCCTACACATCTGCTCACAAGACCAAGTAGCCGACATCCTCATCAAATCTTTGTTGACACTTCACTTCACTATTGTTTGAAGCAAGCTAATAATTCAACTACGACTCATCACCTTGAGCGGAGGTGATAACGACTATTATTCATATTATTATTATTAAGATTTTCTTTCAGTTAAGTGATCGAACTCAATTTAATGTTATTAAAATATATAATTAAATAACAGTGTGCTTTCTCTGTTGATAGGGTCCCCATTCGATAGAGAATTGGAGATAGCCTTAACTCTCAACTGTCACCTGAAAACAGCCAAGCAAGCCACCGCTTCACGCTGTGCTAGAAAAGGACCTCATTCAATTTCATGTGCTCTGCTTGGAAAAATTAGGAAGAAAATGATTTGTTGCTAACTTATAATTAAAAAAAAAAAACAAACGTATTGGACTATTAGCATATGACAGATAAATAAAATGTACTATTTATGAGTGTAAATGAGTCGAGTATCTGTCTAATTGAGCTAAATTTGTTTAGTTCATATTGAGCTCGAGCTCGACTCAAGCTTATTTACTAAGCTCGAGCTCCACTCATCAAAAAATTTATAGGCACGAGCTCAGCTCCATTTCTCGAGCTTATTTGAAAAGCTCGAACTTGGCTTCATTTCTTAATTTTAAATTAATTTTTTCAAATTTTTAGAAATTTTATTTTTAATATAGAATTAAATTAAATGGTTAAAATATATTATATAATGTTAATTTAAATTAATTTTAATATTGTTGTGTCCTAGAATATTCATGGTGGTAGAGAGATATAGGGTATAGCATCCAAATTTTATACAAAAATCCAGCACATAAGTAGATAAGAGAGAGGGGTGCATTATTCATAAGAGACACCAAAGTTTTTACATGTAAACCATTGAAAAGGGGAAAAACTATGGGGCATTGCCCAGTTGAAAATTTCACTGGTATTTAAGGTTGACTACACATGATGTTCTTCTTCGGGGGAAGTTGTTGGTTCAGTGTAACAAATATACATCATTTAAAGCACAATACATAGTTGGAGTTGGAAGAATCTGGTGACATGAGAGTTGTTCTCAGGAGAGTGTTAGCCTGGTTGTTTGATTGTTAGGACTGTAGTTGGCGGGCGACAGAGGTTGGACGGACCGTGGTTGGAGGGCGACGGTGGTCGGAGAGACCATAGTCGACGGGCGACAAAGATCGGAGGGATCGTAGTTGGCGAGCGATAACGGCCGCAAGGATCATAGTCGATGGACGACGATGGTCAAATGGATCATATTCGACGGGCAACAGAGGTCGAGGGGGACCATAGTCGGAAAGTGATGGTGGTCAGAGGGATCTTAGTCTGCGGGTGATGGAGGTTGGAGGGACTATAGTCGGCGGACGACAGTCGGTGGTCCGACGTCTGTCAGCGGACGGGAGGTGGTTCGACAACAATCGACGACTAAGAGGTGGTTTGACAGAAGTTCGCCTGCGGTGGTGCTTGGGTATAACTTTAGGAACCTTAAAGCTTCAGAGTTATCTCCCATCTCCAACCAACGATTCCAAGCCCCCTTTCATGTGAGAAATAGGGGTCTATTTATAAATTTTTAGGGTGGCAAATTCAAGTGCTCCATCGACGGCCCATAATGATCCCCTCAATTATTGAGCGTTTGTCAAGTATTTATGTACGCAAATCATGTCAAAATTACACGATCTTGGGCTCGTTGGATTTGTCCCGTCGAACTACTCGATTCCACTATAAGTATGCTAAATTTGGATATCATATGATCATCCAATTTATGTTTTGAACCTTCCTAATATGCTTTGTTCCCTTAATTTGGACCCATTTGGCTCAGATTGGACCTATTTTGGTGTCGTTGGGTCCGTCTCTTCGAGACATTCAGTTGACTATAAGTTTTTCAAAATCAAAGGTTGGATGGTCCCAAATTTAATCTCGAAAGTTTCCAACTTCGATATGTCTCGAGATTCATGCCTAATCAAGATGATTTTTGGTGATGTATTAAATATATTTAAAGTTAATTGAGTGGCTCAACAAGCTTACGAGATGAGCCAAGTTGAGTTCATTTATAGTCACAAATTGAACTTGTGGCTTGATAAACTCGACTAGTGATCTTGTTAATAAGTTAAGCTCAAACTGACTTGTGAGTCAGCTCAACTCACTTATACCTCTAATGCCATTCATCTAATAAATTAAAGGTTTTATTTTTATCTTATATTTAAGGTACCATAATAGAAGAACCTGAAGTACATTTAATTCATAGAGTCCCTCCTCTCTCTGCACTGCATAGAGAATAGAGTCCAATAGGAAATAGTTCAATAGTTCAAGGTTAATTGGTAGGGGACCACCTAAATATAGGGGTCGCTGGTTCCGTATCTTTTTTTTGTCGGTGAAATTAATGAAATTATTAATCGGGTGGGCTCCACCAACTAAAGTGACTTCACTTTTTATTTTTGGAGAAAAATAAATAAATATATGTTAATAATAATTTAAATATCCTTAAATTTAGGAGGGCTAATACTTTCTTATAATATTGTTAATTTTGTGTGAAATCTGTTTTATCCATCAACTGAGTTATATTATTGCCTCATATCTAAATGTTGGTCAAGCACATCAAGGGGTCATAGCAACTAGTGCTCTCCTTGATTTTGTTTTCTTACAAACGTCACAATATTGCATGTTCGACCACTACAACTCTCCAGATTTGGGTTGAAGATAGATAGCAAAGAGTTGCGGTGCTACAAATTTGATGCCACAATGCTATAGGATAGACACACACACAAAGAGATAGAGAGAGAGAGAGAGATAAAGTGGAGCGTCACAGCTCTCCAAACTCTGGCGTCATTGCGCTACCATTCTGGTTGAGCTATTTTTTCCTCCCTTTTTTTCAGCTTTCACTTGAATGGTTGTGTACTTTGATGTATTGAAAAATATATCTTTGTCTATTCTAAGAATAGTAGAACAAATAGAGAAGTGAAGAGAGACAAAAAGGGTGTGTCAGAAAAGAAATTTGTTAAGTTTCTCTCAATTTTTATAGTGGATTTCTTTGTGTATTATGCTACGTAGTTTTTTCATGGTTTCGAATTTTTCCACGTTAAATCCTATTGTTCATTTCGGCTATACTTTTTTTCATTGCGTGTTTTTCTTCCCAACATGTCATAAATTATATGGCTACTCTATAGGCGCTTAATTAATTGATAGAGAGTTTGGCTACATTCACAATCACCGAATTATGGACCAACATTTGTGTGTACTTTTTTTTGGGTTAAAACGTTTGCGTATTTATGTGTCGACCAATATTTACAACTAATACTTTTTTTTTATTCATTCATATCTCATTCAAGTCCTTTGAGTAAAATAAAATTAGGTTTTAATAGGTTGTTATAATTTTAATTGATCGCCCAACATATAATTATTTTTTAATGGTTGATATAAATGAACTCAGAAGAAAAAAAAAGGTTATATATATTGTTTATCAGGAGAGATTATTATGTACGGAGTCTGAAAATAGTTTTTTGACCGAACTCCAATTACTTTAAAAAATTTAGATTTTTTCTCTCTTGTAGACATGATATGTACAAGAGAGAAAAAAAATCCAGACGTCTTTCCATCATTCGCGTCTGAAAGAAGCTGCACTCCGCACTTAATATTTTTTTCTTAATTAGAGGTCTATATGAGAAAGCATTTGCAGGGATTTGTAGTGAACAATTGATATTTACAAAGGTAATTCAATGATTTCTCTAAGAGTCTGTAGTAACTTTTTTTTTTGGAGTCATTAAGAGAAACTCACACAAATGTTATAGGACTACAAATAAAATAAAATTATTATTTAAATATGAAAATTATGAGAGAAAATTAATGAAATATTATGTTTAAAAATTACATTAATTTTAGATAAATAATTTGGTTTCATTTTCTTTCAATAGATCCAAACATATTGGCTTATTTTTTTTAATTAGGGCTGCTAATTATAAAATATGTAGAGTAAAGAAAAGATTTTGTATGTTTCAAATTGATTTCCACAGACACATAGTTAATATCATGAGAATGATTTAGGCTTTATTTGTGACGACTTTTTTATTACTTTTTAAAATAAAATTTTAGTACAAAAAAAATTTTTTTTAACTAAAACTCTGTTTTAAAAATTAATAAAAAAGTTGTCCCAAATGAAACTTTAGTGTGCGTTAAAGGAAAAAAAACCTATTTTAAAAATATTTAAAGTTATTATAGATATATATGTTTGTTAAAATATTAGTATTTATTAAAAGCGATTAGAAATTGATAAAATATTTTCAATTATAATAGGATTATATAAAATAAACATTAAGTTTATATCTTTTTGCATTAGTATTGTGATAATCATAAGATATATTTATATTGATTATGTGCCTCATATGTTTTTTTATTTTTTAATGAAACAATTCAAATAAGTGAAATGTTTTTTTTGTAAATAAGTGACAAATTAAAATAACTAGAAATGCTTAGAAGATTAAATGCTTAAAATTAGTAGAATAAAGGCTTGATATGTGATGTTAAATTTTAGTGTGTATATACAATATTTATAACTATCAATCAATATTCATATAATATAAAATGATACCAAAATGCGATGAGCTTAAGTATTTTAGATCAATAATAAATAATATAACATACAACTTTTAGATTTAAAATTGGGTGTTTAGAATAGAGAAATAGATTCAAAATATCATATGATAAGATAGAATCATATAGACTTGAAGGTACATTTTATAAAACTTTATTTAGGCAAATTATATTTTATGAATTTGATTTTTTTTATACGAAGCGTGAATCTATATTTTGGAGTCATATCATGATTATTCAAAGAATTTTACGATGGTTGTCAACTATCTAACACAACCCTCCGCTTTTCTTATCCAAGGCTTGAGACATGACAATGACAATATTAAATTTGATACTTAGCAGGATAAAATAGAAAAAAATGATTTATGTAGCCGATCCCATATAGTAGAATAGAGGCTTGATGTTGTTTTTGTTGTGTGTATGCATGAATCAACATTTTGGCTAAGAAAAAAGTTGTGAATAATTTAAGTTATATATATAATTGTTGAGGGCTAGAATATATGCGGCAGTAGAGTGAGAGTGTTTTTCGTCTTAGCGTTACACGAATATCCAGCACATAAATAGAAAAGATAAAGCATTAAGGTTTTTAACATGGAAATCCTAAAAAAGGGAAAAAATCACGGGGCCTCGCCCAGTTCAAATGATACCACTAGTGTTTGAATGAATTACAAAGCTTGATCCTTCCTACAATTCAAAGACAATGAAAATACAATAGTAGAGAGAGTTAGGTGGAAGTCCGGCATCGGTCAATGGCCGGGCGAAAGTCTAGCGTCGGTCAGTGGTCGGGCAAAAGTTTGGTATCGATCGGTGGCCAGGTGGAAGTCCGGCGTTGGTCGGTGGCCGGGCGGAAGTTCGACGTCGATCGGTGGCAAGGTGGATGTCCGACGTCGGTACGTGGCCGGGCTGAAATCCATCCTAGATCGATGGGCCGGTGGCCAGGAGGAAGCTCAGCGTTTGTTGGTGGCTAGGAGGAAGTCCGGCATCAATCGATGGTCGGGCAAAAGTCTGGCGTCGATCGGTGGCCAGGGGGGAAGTCCGACGTCGGTCGGTGGCCGGGTAGAATCCATCATCAGTCGGTGGCCAAGTGGAAGTTCGACGACGGTTGGTGACCATCGGTGGTCTGGCGATGACTGGTAGTCCGAAGGTGGCCAGGCAATGGTCGAGTAAGAGCTTGGTGGCAAGATAGATCTCATATTTCTCTTCCTTCTTCCTCTTCCTTCTTCTTCTTTTTCTCTCTTTTTTTGTGAAGAATGGGGATCTATTTATAATTTTTCGAGAGTGGCGTTGCTAATAAATAGTGAGAAGATCAAGGGTAGGTTGGAAGCATTTCGGATGGATGGCTGATATTGATTTCTTTGATCATGATGTATTTATCGAGGATTTGAGTGACTTAATGATGTTAGAATTCAACAATCTTAGGCTCGTTGGATTTGTCTCGTCAAGCCGCTCGATTCGACTATAAGTATGTCACATTTAGAAATCATTTGGGCATCCAACTTATGCTTTTAAACTTTCAAATGCGCTTCAAACCCTCGATTTGGACCAATTTGGGCTCAGATTTGATTGAATTTGGTGTCGTTGGGTTCGTCTATTCAAGATGTTCAGTTTAACTATAAGTTTGCTGAAATCGAAGTTAGGATGGTCTCAAAATTAATTTCGAAAGTTTCTAATTTAAATTTGCCTTGAGATTCATGCCCAACCAAGATTATTTTTTGATGATATATCAATAATAAATAGTAAAAAATATAATTATTAAATACATAAATAAAATTTGTATTGAATGATTAAAGTTATAAAAATAAGATAATATGATTAAGAATTATTCAAAAATGATAGCAGATATAAAATGAAGATTCATAAGTCGATCTTAAAATTATTGTAATTATCATTTTAACTGCGATTATTCTTATGCATGCCTACGTGGACATACTAAAAAATACAAAATTGGCCTAGCCCATTAAACAGGCCTAATTATCAACACAAACGGCCCACATAATGACACGGGAAGAAGGTTTTTCTTTTTTGAAAAAAATTTGACCGTTTGATATTTATTCATTGATTAACGAATCACAACACAACATTTTAATTAAAAGTTCTAATTCATGAAGATTTTTGTCTAAATAATTGCTTTGATGAGACGAATTCATCAACGACAAAATTAAATTGATACGGCTGCTAATGAGTTCAAACCAATTGCTTGAAGTATGATTGAAAATATTTAAATTTTAATTAGATGATAAAATGATCTTTAAATCTTATATGATTATATAATCAAATCAAGCATCTTGATGAGAATAATCTAACAAGCCCAATATCAATCAATTTTGAGATAACTGAGGCTTCGTTTGGGATAGTTTTTTGTCTTTGCTTTTTTTTCTTTTGCTTTCAAGAAATTTTTGTATTATAAAGCTACTTTAAAAAGCAATAAGAAAAACTGTCCCAAACGAAGCCAAAGACTCCTACATGCTTATCATAAGAATCAATATCTAATAGAATAATTTAGAGGTTTTGGCTAAATCTACATTATTTTTATTAGAAAAGTGGATTTTGATTCCTCCCATATTGAATACTAACCTTTAAATTTATGATGATTTTAATATCTAGTCCTAGGCTTTATATATTAAGAGTCAAATTCTCATTTAAATCTAATTAAAAAGATTATTTTTAATGCTTTATAACCAAGTTGTTTTAGATATATCTCTGTCTTTCTTAACATAGACTTTATCTATTACATCTACTCTTCTAATCAGGTCATCGGAAGATTAATATTTTATGTGACAAAACCATCTAAGGCGATTCTCTCTAATGTTATCTGCCACTGAAGCTACTCAAACTTTTTTTATATTCGTTTCACATTCTGTCTTTAAGTGTGATGCCGCTCATCCACCTGAGCATCCTCATATGTGCAAAACTAAATTTAATTGTATGCTTCTCTTTTAATGCCAATATTATGTGCCATAAAGTATTTCAAGCCTAACTAACACTCCCAAAGCATTTCTCCATTTCAAAAGTTAGTAGTGACCAAAAGTTATCTCAAATGAAGAATTATTCTCTTGCGATGGTTTGGTTTTTCTAGCCGCTGTCTTTTAAGAGATTGCTATTAAGATTTCGTTTGGGATAGCTTTCTTACTGTTTTCTAATGATATTTTTAGCAAGTGTTTTCTTCTAAGCAAAAAATTTAGATATTATCTGCTTCAGGCCCAATGCTTTTTAAATATTTAATTTTAAAAATTTTAAACTTCCATCATCCAAAATAAATCCATCAGCTAAACCCTGAAAGTCTTAACTACATATATTCAGTTATATGACAATTAAAGAGCATCAAGATTTCGCATATGACATATTTGAATGTAAAGTGAAGGATAATTTTCTTGTCTTAAAATGTTCAGCAATTTGTAGGGGCGGATTTGTGCTTATGTGAGGGTGATATAAGAATCCTCATTTTTTATATTATTGAAGAAAGAGGGGGATTAAATAGATGTATGATTTTTCCTGTGAAAGATTATAAAAATCAAATATCCACAGAGGAAAATTTAACATCCAACAACAGGACTTGATTTCTCCAATATGGACATAAAAAGCAGGTGTCCATAGCCAGACAACTATATCCAACAATAGGGATAAATGTTCTCAGTATTCTGAAGATGATAGTGATTTTTGATGCTAATCATCGATAGTTATGACTGAAAAATACAAGAGAGCTCTCTCCAATTTTCTCTATTTCTCCTCATCTTCATATGAAGAATGGGGCTCTATTTATAATTATTTGAGATGGACATTTTGGTAATTTGAACCATAATCTAAAACACTCCATCGTACCACCAGTATTGATTTTCTTGATCATAAAATGTTTATTCAACATTTAACTGCTTTAGTAATACTAGAATTGAGTGATCTTAGGCTCATTAAATTTGTCTCGTCGAGTTGCTCGATTCTATTATAAGTATGTCTAATTTGGAGATCATTGGTCGTCCAATTAATGTTTGAAGTTTTTGATTATGCATCGAGTGCTTGATTTGAGCTCTTTTAGGCTCATATTGAACTACTTTTGTTATTGTTAAGTTCGTCTCATTGAGGCGTTTACATCAACTATAAATTTGTTAAAATTGGAGTTCATATGATCCAGAACCCGTGCCTAAACTTGAACCTGAATCCGACCCAGCATATGATCCAACATTCGATCCTGCATATGATCCAAAGCCAGACCCTGATGCAGCCACAGCGCAACAACAAAACCGCTATTATTATAAAATTCCACGATTCTCGATCGTTGATCTCAAGCCAGACCCTGATGGTGATATAATAAGTGCAAATAGTCAGCAAGGGCTCCACTGAAATTATCTAGAAGTTGAGGTGAATGCTATAAAACGGAGGAGACTTGCAAAAAGCTTAGAGGAGGCAAGCCTGACAACGCATGCACAAGGGCACTATACTTGCTTTTAAGGTCTTGTGGGTGACGCACTGAAAGAGTGATAACTAATATTTTTTATTTTTGATCAAATATTTTAAATTTTAGTTAATAAATTATAATTTTTAAAAAAATTAAAACAGGTTAATGGGTCGTATTTGAGTCATTTGGATTGTTAGCAGGTTGGATTTGAGTTGGTTTTTGAACTCATTTATTAAATGAGTTGGGTTCGAGTTTATTGAATTCATGTTAGATCAATTTCGGAACCGACCCAAACCTAGCCCGTCAACTCATTCTGACAACCCTATATCAATGGGATCTTATCTGGCCGAATTGAGACTAAAAATTACTTATTGAGGTCTCTCAAGAACTTCATAAAGAACCACTTTCCTTCCAAAATAAGCATGATGAATCCATCATGAGTTGTAACGCATTATATGCTCCAATATAATTGCCGGTCTCTTTCTTTTCCACTTCATCATGTTTAGCATATGCTATTATTTATATAAGCATGTATCACATAGAATGAATTTGATTATTAAACTGACAAAATTGATTTGATAAATTCTTTTATTAATAAAAATAAATTTTATATATTTTACTTCACTTAATATGAGTGTAATATCAATTATAGATTTATGCCACTATTGAGGCTAAACTCTTGTAAACAAAAGTGCCTAATTCGTCTCCTCTCTTTCTTTCTTCATCTATTGGGTTTCATTTGTGAGTGAAGTGCTCCTTCAATGTGATATGGATTTTTCCGTCTTTCATGGTGAATTCTCTCAATCTCAATATACTGTGAATATAAGCTACAAAGCTGAATCATGTAAAATTTATTGTGTTCGTTTGTTTTTATCAGCATCACTACTAAAAAAAAAGATTTTTCGTAGCAATTATTAGGTGCAATGGTTTTAAAACCGCTACAAAGAAATTAGTGATGGGTATGACCACCGGGATAAGTCAAAAAGATCACTATTTTTGGGCAGTGCATCCACCAACCGCTTCTTCTCCCTTTCTACTTCATCTGCTCATCCATGGGCTCTCCCTCTTCTCTTACTTATCACTTTGTGTCTCTCTCAATCCAACCAACAGCATGTCGTCTATTTTACTCTTCCCTCCAACATAAAAATATCTTAGGCCAAGAGCTAGCTAGCCCTCTTCATCCTCTCTCTGAATGCCAACCTCTATTGCGAACCGTCCAACACCACCCCAATGGCAAATTAGTTTTCATCATTCACATGCACACAAGCCGCCCATAATCACCTCATCTTTGAACCCATGAACATAATAAGTAAAAGCTCACAAGTCCTAAATCCTAATGCTGCCAACTTGGATCTAAGATTTGACGCCATTCATAGAGAGTTCGTTGGGCTTAAACTAGTGATTAATCAATCTTCAATTTAATTAAAAGGCCTTTTTGATGGTAAATATCGTATAATGGAAACATCCTTTACCAAACTCATGAACTGTCCAAATTCCCACGGCTTCACCAACCGCATATTGCTGACCGAGTCCTCGTACGCTGTAGCAAAACACCACGTTATTCCTCCACTTCCACCGAAAAAGATGTCCACTTCTACTGGGCCATGCATGAAGTGGCCTCCTACCTTCCCCTATATATATACAGAAACTTGCATCCTCCAAGACTCAAAAACACAATAGCTATCTTGAATTCCTTGCTTCAATAAAGGTATCTTGTTTGGGAATCGCTGCTACAAGATGGCCTCATCAAAGACACTGCCTTTTCTTCTTTTCATTGCTTATATTTCCTTGGCCATGGTTACCAACGGCAGAAAGACAAGAAAGGACCTTGATCTTAACTTAGGTGGTGGTGGCGGTCTTGGCGTTGGTATTGGTGTTGGCATTGGTTTAGGTGGTGGCAGTGGTGGTGCCTCTGGATCCGGGTCTGGCTCCGACTCTGGCTCTGGCTCTGGGTCCGGCTCCTGGTCCGGTTCTGGCTCCGGCTCCGGGTCTGGCTCTGGATCTGGCTCAGGCTCAGGCTCCGGCTCCGGCTCTGGTTCTGGCTCGGGTTCTGGAGCAGGTTCATATGCTGGTTCAGGGGCTGGATCTTCTGCAGGGTCCGGCGGTTCGGGTGCTGGATCGAGTGCCGGTTCTGGAGCTGGCTCTGGTGCTGGTCGTGGATAGGGCGAGGGATCCGGATATGGAGGAGGGCGTGGGAAGGGAAGTGGTTCAGGCTATGGCCACGGATATGGCGAAGGTTATATGTGGGGGAGTAAATGGGAAGTAGAAACACCATTAGTTTAAATTAAGAGCTTGATTTGCGCTGCTTTGTAAAAGAAAATTAATAAAATAGTGAGTGAATATTACTGTACTGAGTTTTAGTTATACCATCTTGAAAGCATTTATTATGAATAAATGATCTTCAGATCAGATATTGGCCATTATAACTCGTGCTTATAGTAGTCACTATAAAATTCAAATAAAATTTGTGCCAAATTGCAAGAATTAAAGAATTAGAATGCCTCCCATGTTATCAGATTATTCCTATGAATTAGAGGCCTTTTAACCAAAGGTATCATCTGCTTAACTTTGGTAATTGCTTGTGGTAGAAATATAATTTTTAGAGAAATTCTTGGCCCATTATATATCAAATTTACTTTCTCAATATGAATAATCATATTTAATAGAAAAAATTGAAATAAAATGATTAAGATTTCGTATGAGACAGCCTTTTTATTGCTTCTTAAAGTAGCTTTTTAGTACTAAAAAGTTGTTTTAGGAAGCAATAAGAAAGCCGTCCCAAACGAAGTCTAAAAGATATTTTTTTAAAACATAATTTTTGAAAAATTATGTTCAACTCCTAATCTCCTATAAAATTAAATGAAAATATTGAATAAAATATTCTGATAATTATTTTTTTAATTTTATTAAGATAAGTATAATCTTATTAGTTTTTTTTTTTGAATTACATCAAAAATTAAATTTAATAAATTTGAAATTTATTATAACTATTTTTTATAATTTTATCTGATATAAATATTGGGTCTCAAACAGTGCCGAAGATTGAGAACAAGCCTTTCCAACGCGTCAAACTAAATAAGTAAAAATGATGGCCACAATATTCTAAAATAGACAACACTTTATCGTCAAAGATAGCATTTTCCAAACATTCACCAAATACTCCAATCAGGTAGATGGTCACGTGTTTTCCACTTTCCTGGTACTAACATTTTGCTTTTGAAGATAAACGTACCAGTTTCATAATCTTCTTCGGCCATTTCTCCATTTCATCGACAAATTATTCTGTGCGATCATCAGACGTCATTTGGAGATAAATCAGGACGAGCAATATTATTTTTTGCTGTGTATCGGTGCTGTATACCGCTGTGTACCGAGTGTCGTGGCGCATTCTGATTCACCTCCGAACGATCCATTGACCGCACAGAATAATTTCTCGATGAAATGAGAAAATGGCCGAAGAAGATTATGAAAGAAGTTACAAAACAACCGCACTCAAAACTGGTATGTTTATCTTCAAAAGCAAAATGTTTGTACAAGGAAAGTGGAAAACATGTGACTATTTATTCAAATAGAAGTGATTTGGTTGGCCTGGCCTGGCCAATGATGTATGCTATTATCATCTTTGTTTTTATTTCTCCAATTGAGTAATACTTTTTCAGACTTTTGAGTCAATTAAGTTAAATTCATACACACATCACGTATACAAATTTCAAATCCAAAATCTCTTGAGTGATAGCCAAAACTCTCGATCAACTTTTCAAGATGAGCTGTGTCAATTGAGTGATGTTGTCTTTTATAATTTTCAATATTCTTTGAATTATTTTTACTTACATTTCCTACCATTATGTTTATGGACTAAGGCTTTGTTTGGGACGGCTTTCTTTCTGCTTCTTAAAACAGCTTCATCGTATAAAAATTTTAATTTTTGCACTAAAAAGCTGCTTTAAGAAGCAGTGAAAAAGCCATCCCAAACGAAGCCTAAGTCTTTAGAAAAGTAAATAATTCCTCATTCGAAAGGTAAATCTCCTCTTACCTAAAACAGTTTCATCTTAGTAGCTTTTAATTGTTATTTTTTATTGCTTTTAATAAATTTTTATGTTGAAAGCTAATACAGAAAAACAATAAGAAAAATGTCCCAAAAGAGACTTAAATGTTATGGGTTGACAGAAATCTAGACTATATTCAGTGTTAGGGAATGGGAAAATGGTGATTATAAATGGCTGGTAATTTTCGTTAATCGCAGGTCTAAGAAATTTTATCATACGATTAAAATAAGTGGTTGGAAGTATATTTTTAAGCATAAAGATATATATATATAAATAATATACATTAAAGATTTTTACATCATTAAAAATATACATTAAAATTTTGCTCTATTACATAAGAGCATGGATTCAAGCCACATGTTCTTCAATTTTACTCATAATAGAAAATGTCAAGAATCGTTCTAATTATAATTTATATGAAACGTTTAATTTCAGTTGAATGACCACTTATTAGAAGAAATATTAGAGATCATTTATTTAAGATTGACTTTAAAAATTATTAGATTAATATATATATTCTGATAAAAGTATATAAGAATATGCTAACATAATCTTTTTTTTTTATGTGCATTATCTTTTTAAAAGCAATTTTTTTTTTTTTTTGGTGGAGAAATTGAGGGCCACATTAAGCATACTATAGATAGACTTCATATTACAAAAGAATTATAAATTGAATATATAAGAAATAAGAACATAAAAAATATGACAAAATACATGTTTAGTTTTATATATCTTCATAGGTCTAACAAGTAGTCTACGGATCGTAATGTAAGAACTTGTCTGACGGTCAATGGGAGCTACTCATCTAGAATGGATAGGAGAACTCACATAGGTGCTACTCGCCCAAGGTGCATATCATAGGAGGTTGTCCCAGGGGGGGCATACTCAATCCCTCTTTTATAGAGTGGGCATACTCACTCATACAAATCCAACTCAATTATAGGAAAGTGGCTACTCACATGGCCTTCAACTCATCTAGGCATGACCATCCCATCGAAATCTCTCCTTCCTCGACCAATAGTTCACTCGCCCGGCCCTTCCCTTCTAAGGTGATCCAAGGCCTTCAACACAAGTCAATAGCAATCTCAACCAGCCTGTCAATCCCAAGCCCCGTCAACCCAACATTCGCTTATTGACACACCCAAGTGTACTCATCTGAACCCAATCAACATTACCAAACTCAATCCAAAACTAGATCATCAAAGGTCATTCAGTGCTGCTGTTACAACCCAACCCGACAAGACTCACTGATGGGACAAGTCTTATAGCATTGAGTTATGACATGTGAATCCTAATATCTAGTTTTAAAAATTGTTTAGATTTTCTCTCAATGAAGCTACATAACTGAACTGAATAATAAACTAGTCATGATTGTACAAAAATCAAAATACAGAAATACCTATAAACTTAGATCTGATCATGAACCGCTAATCGACATTCTCCTTCCCCTTCATAAATCCTAAAAACCAGAAACAAAATCACAGTGTGCTATAACAGCTCAGCAAGTCACACAAACTAATCTAAATTTCTAAATTTTTTTATTAAATATTTTGCTGAATATTTAAAAACAGTTAAATGTAGTCTAATAACTCAATGTATTAATAAATACAATAGGAGTATAACAAGTATCCAATTATTTAAATAATAATACTAAATAGATAAATAAATTATAATTCATATCATAGAGCATTTCATATCACATTTATCAGACCCAGACATAGTCTCAAAAATTTTTGACCCCTTATGACTCTCTTTTGTGCTTATAGCAGTAGAGCATACATGTAGGCACCAGAACATGACTTATATCCACCAAAATATGACTTATATTCACTCAAATATGCCTTAAGACACTAGAATATTCTATGACACAAACAAAATCTTAAAAAAATTTGGCCCATTATCTCTCCCAGCAGATATAATTTAATCATATATGCATATTTTTCAACATATTAAAGCAATTAAAGTGTAATTGAGCATATGCCAGAATTGTATAATTTTTTATAACGGCAGACAACAAAAAATCCTACTAAGCAAAAAATAAACATTTCTAATAAATAACTAAATTATTAAGGATTGTGTAAAATAATGTTTTAAGACTTTTTATCGTACTACAACACTATATTTTAGAGTCAATATAGTTTTTTATTCAATAAAAATCCCACATATTTCAAAACCCTCATTGTAAAATTTTTAAAAAATATTTAAAATATTTGCAATCTTAATTTTTATAACATATAAAAAGTTAAGCGGTGAAAATTTTACCAGTGTAAAGCTATCTGTATTTTTCTCTAATAGAAATATAAATTTAATAAAAAAATTCGATAAAAATTATGTATATTGAAAATTGAGATGGGCATAATGTCACTTATCTCAAGACGAACAAATTTTTCAACTGGATTGATGGACAAAAATGACTTTACGACCTCTAAAACCCAACATTCTTTTATTTTATCCAGTAAAATTTATAAATATTGCAATCAAAATATACAAGATAATCAGTATGATAATATACAAAAAGTTGTACAGCGAAAATTTATTAAAACCAGAAAAATATAGTAAAATCATTTTGAGGAGAATTCAGCAGTCAAAATCAAAATAATTGAAAACAGAAATATAATTAAAATCACCTACTTCGCTCTGAACAATTTTGTAATAGCGACAAAATGATATGGAGAACAAAAATCAAGATTTTCATTTCTCTCTCCTCCTTCACTACAACAACAATAACAACATCAAACCTTTATCCCACTACGTGTGGTTGGCTACATGAATCATTTTTCTCCATTGTGTCCTAAAAAAATAATTGTAATTTTTTACAAGTACTAAAAAAAATGTATTCTAGGCCTAATGCCATAGCGCTCCAGATTAAACAATTTTCTTTTTATTTTTTAGTATTTTTAGAAATTTGTGTTGTTATAGTCTACTACCTTAAAAAAATATCATCCTCGATCATAAACTAAATCCGTAAGATCAAAATTTAAATCAAATCAAAAGCTCATTGAAGGATCATACAATCATGTAGTTTATTCAATCACATCTCATTCACTTATGCAATTATTATGGATATAAAATAATGCACCTTAATCTACTTAGTCTACCCAACTCATAATCAACTTCTTATAGCTCTAGTAACATTAATAGTGAATCAATAGTAGAATTAAATAGTATCAATGTATATATTGATAATAGTATCAGTACAATACCATCAGTAAAATCAATGACAGTAACAACAAATATGTACATTGATAATAAATCAATACAATATTAGTAAAGCCATACAATACTAATGAATCTATAACATGTATTTCTGCGATCACACTTAAGCAAGTAAGAAGTTTTTACTATTATAGTATTTTTTAGTAGTCGGTAATCAATAATCAATAACTGTTGGCTCAATAAATAGAGTCATCACTCTTTTCCCATCAGCATAGTAATAACTTCTTATAACTTTCAATCATTGTATCATGTGAATTAGTAGAGGATAACACTCAACTATAATATTTAAAGGAAAGCCTATCGGCTCACCATCCTGTACATGTCAAGCAATCTCCAACCAACGGGTCAACCAGTCTTTACTTGTCTTTTACACACATTACAATAAAAGTAACAACGACCAGCTATTACCCAATAACATATACATTTTTATTCTCAATGCTTGTTTTAATGTTATGCTTAAAATGCTTAAAAAATATACTCAATTTTTATACAATGTAAATCATATAAAATTTAGTAACTTTTACTTTATTTGGTGAAATTCATAAATGTTATAGTTAAAATATACAACATAATCCATATGATAAGAGAAAAAGTTGTGCGATAAAAGTTCAATAAAGCCAGAAAAAATACAGTTAAATCAGTTTTGAGGAGACTTCAGCGGTCAAAATCAAAATTTTTAAAAATAGAGATAAGATTAAAATCACATACTTCGATTTGAACAATTTTTGTAAAAGCGGTAAAGCGATTTGGATACAAAAAATCCAAATTCCATTTTATCTCCCACTTCACTGAAAAAAAAATTGTAATTATTTATAAGCACTGAAAAAAATAATGCCCTCTAGGCCTGACGTCGTCGGCTCCAGTTCAAACAAAAATTCAATTTTTTTTTTTTTTCATTTTCAATTATTTTCAAAAATTTAGGTTGTTACACTAGCCATATATTGCAGTGTAATTATTATGCATACATTGTGATGATGAGATGAAAAGAGATTTTATGGATGGGTTTATTTTAAATACATTGGATGATGTTAGTAGCTCTGTGGTTTGTTATTTGTTTTAAAATTTAATTAGAAGAAAATTCTAAAAAAAAATTTAAAACTTAAATCTTGGGGTTTGCCAGTTGTAGCTAGTACGGTAGGACCTGCCCAGTCTATAAGTCTTATTAGGTTGAGTTGTGACAAACAATGTGTATCCCCATTGCATGCTCTAGTGCTCCTCACCAAAAGTAATTAATTGACCTTCATAGATATAGTTATAGGAATAATCAATGTCCCTTAATTTCATATTTATATGTTTTATTTTCTTCTCCTAAAAGAGGTATGACAAGATCTTGAATAGGCGAAGCAATCTTCCTTTATAAGCTATAGTATTTTATTTATCAAGACTACTGAATCACCTACACACATGAAGTGGTAAGTGACACCCAATACTTTTAATCTTTGGAGTAGGGGTCTGATCTTTCTTTTGAGGAGGATTTGACTATCTATATTAGCAAGAATTGGGCTCCAAAAAAAATTTTCATGCCATTTTGAAATTCAATTTTGTCCTCAATGAGGAGGTAATTCATACATCTCATGCAAGAGATATTGATGCTAAAAAAACCCTAATTAATGGAGTTTAACATTAAACTTGATATCAATGTTTAGTATTAACATCGGTGATATCAAGTATCAATATTACTATTGAAGCCATTAGTATTATTTAAGATGTATTATACATGAGATAAAATTTATATCAATCATTGCATCAAACTTTTGCATGTTTACACCATTTAAATCTAATAATTTTATATGTGATTTTGAAATGTATATTTATTAATATACAAATTTGAATTATATTCACAATCAATTTGTTGGAAGTATTGAACAATCCATCTTCGTATAACATTAATCCAAATTTGTGAAAACTTAGCACCCTTTTGAAAACTATATCCTTTATATAACTTTAAGATGTACTTAATATCTTCACATCATATTTAAAATCTTTTGAGGCCTATAACTTCCGAATTTTTTTTGGAGAATCTATACATTCAAAGGCTTAAGCTTTTTGAGATTTTTCTATAACCAAAAAATCTTATACCTTTTAGACTTTTAGCCTTTTGAGATTTTTATTGAACAAAAGGAAGTTATACTTTCTAAGATTTTTAGCTTTTTGGAATTTTTTGGATTATCTAAAAATATGCACCTTTCAATGCTTTTAGCCTTTTAAAATTTGTGGAGAATAAGAAAACTTATAACTTTTAAAAATTTAGCCATAGGTTTTTTAAATTGAAAAAACATAAATATTTTGAGGCTTTTAGTATTTTTCAGGTTTTTAGAGAATTCAATAAACATGTATTTTCTGAGGCTTTCAATATTATGAGATTTTTAAGAATACAAAATATGTTCCTTATAACGGTTTTATCCTTCAAAAAAATTTAAATAAGTGAACATCTTGTCAACCATTTGTGGTCATGAAGTTTTTCTAGTGGAACATTGTTCAATACTAATTTTCTTTCGAGGCTATCTGATATGATGCTTTCCATGAATTATAAGTGGAGAACCTATCTACAACCAGATATCATGAGGTCGTTCTAGTGAGGACACTATCCACTACTAGCTTTCAATCGAGGCTATCTCATGGGCATACCTTATAAAGATTTTTGTTAAATATAATAATATTTATAAAATGAAGATTCTATTAATAATGTAAATAGTTACTTATTGAAAAGATACATCTTTATCTTAAATAGGTGTCAAGATATAATTTTTTTAAAAAAATTTTAATGAGACGAGGAGCTCAACTTCTTCAAGTTGCTTAACTAATGACATCTTGTAGTACATGAGGAAAAATAGGTCATGATGACACTCCTATTTAATATTTATGATAATTTTCTTGCTAAAACTCTTCTAATCACCTCTAGTTTCAGGTTAATCTATATGTTGTTTTTATAAACAATAGCTTATATGTCATTAGTGAATAGGAAGTTCAATCACTTCATTTAACTAAAAATATTATGTTAAATGCTCTTGTAAATGGTGGTAGTGATAATATTGAAAATGACACTTACCATTTAAAGGTTTTGACTACTTGATCTATTCAGAGATTCAAATCTCCATTAGAGTTTTGTGGATTCAAATGGAGTGAAATTAGATGACATGTGCTGAATTTAGTTAGAAGGGTGTCTATGGTCTCTTCATTGCTTTTAATTTTGTATTGAGAATGTCGATCTTTTTTTTTTCTTTGAGTTTTTTATGTTCAATTTAGGGTTGTTTAAATTACTTTCAACTAGCTTGATGGCCTCATAAGTATTTGTTTATGCTTCCACTTAATTCATAAGATCAATATAAGAGTTACGTGTCTCTCACATCAATAATGAGTAGAAATGTTCGACGTTGAGACCTCTAAGAAAAATATGTAATAGTAAATCTAGATCTACCCACAAAATTTGGCATGCTTAAAAAGAAAACTTTTTGAAGCACTGTTTAAGGGGTTTTCCCTCATTTTGTCGAAACCTAGTGATATGAGGAGTCCTTGACTTTCGATTGATAATAAATTATTCAACAAATAGCCTAATTAGATTGATAAAGTTAGTTTTATAATATACAAACAATTATCAATTTTCTTCATTATAAATCTTCAATATATATTATCAAACTAACTTTAAAAATATTTCTCTATATTTAATTTTTGCAATCAAACAACTTTGATTTTATAAAATATTGAATTCACTCAACCAAAATTTTAAAAAGCCAAGTATTCTCAATACTTACTCCAAGTAGTACCATGACAAATAGGAAAATTTAATTTTATATGCCTCATAATTTCTAGACGTGGAGAAATATATATGTTGTTTGTTTTATTATGAAAATATGTTTGAAAGTTTATTTCGGATAAAATTATCCCCTCTTTATCCATGCATGGTTATTGAAGTTCGTAGCAAGAAAAATTGGTTCAAACTTTGTTGGAATCATAACCAAATTCTGGCCTAATTCAAAGCTTTGTTCGAACCATGGTTTGAACCTTGGAAAATCCCTTCTCGATCTCGAAATAGCACTTCCTTGGATGCCCTGGGCTAGTTCATATTATAATATGCCATTCTCCTTCACACTCTTATTCCGATTCATGCCTTAATATTCAAGCTTTCTTTGCATATTAGATGGTGCGGTAGGAGAACTCATGTCACAAAATACTCAATGCCTTTGAAACTCTAGGTTGTAATAACCCATATGTTGACCCAGTCAAATAATATTTCATGAGTTATTATAAATCCAACAAATTTGCAAACCGTCTTCGTCATAATGTAAATATTATTATGCTTTGATTATAATAATTTTTCATATTCTAGTTGATTCAATTTAGAAAATTGTTCGTCTTAAGATATGTTACCATTACCCTACCTCTGATTTAAATGATTTTATGTATTTTGTATTTTATGAATTTTAATTTGATTAAAATATACACAAATTGTGATATCTCGATTTTTAACAAACTTCAATCGTGTAACTTTTAATTAGTATGTTATAGTTTTTAACATTATGCATATATTAACATTATCATATTGAATTTTCACTGGATATTTTTGTATTTTGGGGAAAATATTATAATTTTGATAAATTTAGAAATTTAAAAATATTTATTAAATTTTTTTTAATATGACTATATGATATCCATACTTGTTATAATGTAGCTATTGTGGGTACATACATGTGAAAAAGAACACATTGTATTTTTTTTATGAATTTTACTAATTTTGATTAATATGTAACTTTTTCATGCATTAATATGATACATTGAACTGAATATTGAGTGTGACATTAAATATTTATTATGTTATACATTTTGTGAAATGTGTATATGTAAGAAAGGCTGGTTAGAAATGATTGATTGATTCAGATTAGTTTGAGACATATTACCCTATGTAAGAGGATGGGTTGACGAACTTTCCTTTAAAATAATATTTATTGTGTAATCATAAATAATATAAAAAAAGAGATATAATGAGACAGATTGATATGATATGATACACAGATGGGTAGGAAGTAACGACTTTTGATATGAAAACCACTAGACCTAAATAACTTATGATATGACTAAAACTGATTTATGTAAAGTTGGCATACATTGTTGAATACTAATAAACACCACATATGGCTGGATGCCTTTTCTTGATTTCAGTGTTTTCATACATATACGACTGAAATATATAAATAATAAATTACATAATTAACATAAAATGATTTACATAAGATATAGGCTATGACTGATACAAGTTTTTGATAAGACCGATAAAATTGACACAAATGCCTTTGATATGTATAGATCAAATAATTTATATGATATACATGCATAGCATAGACACTGTACGACATGCATATGATGATGAAAGTTATACTTATGTAATAAGATGCTATATAAACTCTTTTGTAACTATTAGGTATAAGATTGATAGAACTTACTGATCATTATTTACTTGATTACTGATCATTATTCTTAAGATATACAATTATAATGAAGCTTGTTGATTATATGATATGCTACTATTTCATTGATTGTTACATGCTTTTACAATTATATGTTCATACTGATAGCGATTGAATGATTACATGCATACTTTTCATATTATTTTGTATTGATTTCCATTGTATGTTTTGATAACATATTAAGCTGTTAGTTCACTCTGTAGTTTTACATGTTTTTAACAAAGGATTATGATCTAGTGGAGTGAGGACAGATCGAAAATTCCTATTTTTTTGTTTATGCATTTTCTCTAGTTTTATTCTTTTGTAGTCAGGAGTTTAGAAAGTTGAAATGAATGTAATTACTGATTTCTTGGCTTCTGTACATGAATTTTGAGGGATGAATACAATTTTATATTTTGATGTACATGATTTTTAATTGCTTTTGCTGGATTGATTTACATTGATGAATTAAGAGATTAAAATAAGCAATTCTTCCAACATTTAACATTGGGGTATTACATAGGGGAACTCCATCACAAATACCTTCAAGCAATTCCCATCACGAAATAACTTTGATGAACTCTCAATAAAAACTCTCCAAATACTCATCTCTTTCTCACTTGCAGGTTAAAATAAATTTCAAATTCAAATGTATTCAAACCTATTTAGAATGGCTATTAATTAGTCCGTAAATAATCTATCTAGTAGTACATAAATGTATGAATTTATGAGTCATATAAGGTATATGCTTCATTTGAGATAGTTTTTTTAAAATAATTTTTTAGTAAAAAAAAATTTGAATTAAAAGTTTTTATACTAAAAAATAATTTTATAAAAGAGCAAAAAAATTATAGATAAACAACACTCAGCTTCTTCTGCCACCTGGCGCAGTGTGCTCCTTTACGGCTATACTGTTCGTCTCTCGAACGAGGAATCCCTTGCTATTTTTATTTCTTTCCCAATAACCGTTGCTCTTTCTGTCGCTACCAATTTTCTTCTCGCGCGTTCTATGCACTTTGATGCAAAAAAAATTTCGAGTTCTCTTCGCATTCAAGGCGGAACGAATTGAATCTTCTTCCATTTTTTCGTCGATTGATAAAGAGCCCCAAAATCTGAGTGGCTGGAGGTGCAGAAGAGTTAGGAGGAAAATCACCGTAGATAGATAGGCCAGCGTTATCCGGCGACCCGCGGAAGATGCTTCCGGACGCCGGCAGCGAGGATGAGGAGAAATGGCTGGCCGAGGGGATCGCCAGCCTCCAGCACAACGCCTTCTACATGCACCGCGCTCTCGTCCGTGCCTCCTCAAACCCTAAACGCAATAGATCACTCATGCCATCGCTTTGTTTTTCCTTTCTTTGCTGCGCACTGATCACTCTCTTGTTTTTGTTTAAAGGACTCCAACAATCTGCGTGACGCCCTCAAGTACTCGGCTCAAATGCTCTCCGAGCTGCGCACGTCTAGGCTCTCCCCCCATAAGTACTACGAGCTCTGTGCGTGACCCAACCCCTTTTTTATGTCTCAAACCCTTGTATTTTTTGCTTTTGCCTCTTTATGTTTGTTGTTATTTTCCCAAATTGTTGAGTCTGGTCTTGGCTTGGAAGACATGAGGGCGTTCGATGAACTGAGGAAGCTGGAGATGTTCTTTAAGGAGGAGACCAAGAGGGGATGCTCTGTGATTGATCTGTACGAGCTTGTGCAGCATGCTGGGAACATCCTTCCTAGGCTGTAAGATCATTTTTATGCTAACAGTGTGTGGATCCTATCTGCTTAATGAAATGAACTCATTAGTGATTTAGCACCTTTATAAATGGTTTGCCACTTTATCCTGCTCAATTCTATCATTTCACTACCTTTTTAGGAGTTTTGTTATTTCAGATTGTTTTTCTTAAGTGCTATAAATTTATGAAATCAAAATGATAGTTTAATTTTGTTGTTAAAGTTCCCATAGTTTGTTGTGGAAACAATTGCAAAGTTTTTGTTCCCTACCATTGATTCATACCCACACTATTGTTCATAATTACTTTAGTATATTTTTTCTTTTTTCAGTTCTAACCTAATCTTAGTATTCACTTATGAATTATACCTTATCACGATCAAGTTATGATGCAAATTTTTTTTTTTTTAATTCATATATATGAAGTTAAACTTGTTGATCATCAGGTATCTCCTATGCACAGTGGGATCAGTATGCATACAATCGAAAGAAACTCCAGCAAAAGAGATCCTTAAAGACCTAGTAGAAATGTGTCGAGGCGTACAACATCCTGTTAGGGGGCTCTTTCTCAGGAGTTACCTCTCTCAGATCAGCAGGGATAAGTTGCCTGATATTGGCTCGGAGTATGAAGGGTAAGAAACTACAGTTCATGCAACTTTCATATTTAATCTATTTCTTTTAATGTTTTTTTTTCATAATTTCCTATGATACATTTATCCATTGATGTGGTGTGGTGAGCTTCCAGAACCTTTATAAGTACCACGCACACTTGCTGTAGAAGAGTTGCTTCTTTAATTAACTTACTAGAGCATCTAATTTCTATTTAAAATAAAAGAAAAGCCTGCGAAAATAATTTCTATACATCAAGATCTTTTACTATTTCATTTATTAAAATCTGATTTACAATAGCCAGGATTTCATTTACAACATCAATCTACCTTACTAAACTCCTTGCTATAAAAAAATTAAAACTAAATGCAGAATTAAAAGAAACCTGAGAATTTTCGATCAACCTTACTGCGCACGATCTTGATTCCTTCCCTGACCTGAAATCAATAAAATTCGCATAATGAGCTTACAAAGCTTAGTAAGATCCTAAAAACTACCAAAGCTTTCAATGCAAAGTCTCGAGAATTAATATGTATGCTTATTTCAATCAATATGAAATCAGTAGTTATCGGCATGAACAACAATCAATCACTAGTGATATGAATCAATGTGATCAATACGTAGAAACATCTCGAAAATCACTACATTGAAATCCATAAATCAATATCATATACTGGAAAAACAAATATGTCAGGATAATTAATACAATATCGAATACAGTGCTATCAATTATCTTCATTGTATGTTGTATATAAATCATGAATGCTTCTATCACTATTACAGTCACATGTAAATACTACATTGGTATGCTCAATCACCACCATCTCTATAAGTGCATTTATCATATCATTCACGTATGCAATTTTGTATGTATCAGTCACCATATGCTTTCATATATGCATGTCAATGTAAGCATCAATATTATATGAATTTATGCAACAAGGCAGGGTATCTAGCTTTTACGTGGTGTTTTCATCATTCCATCCGCCATTCATTTGTCATATATATTATTTCAATCACATTTTTTAATTATTTCTATTAATCATTGTGACTTTCAATAAATCAATAAAGAGTCACCACTCTCTATCCGTCGACGTAATTAGTCAATCAGTTACAGTTAATATCCAAGATTACACCACAAACCTTTATTTTAAGGAAAGTTAGGTTATTATTGTAATAACCAACCCATATTAATCATAGTATTCAAGTCAACCTTCCTTGCTCACATGCAAACACCACATTTATTATATAACAGTCAAAATCATTTTTTTTCTTAATTCAATATCATATATGAAATGCAATAATCATGTAATTTAGAGAAATTTATATACTATTCATTAACCTAAAAAAATCATAACTATTAATTTAGTTAGTGAAATTCAATAATACTACATTCAAAATGCCCATAAAAATCATGCCTATCATATACAAAAAGTTACATGGTGAAAGATTGATAAATCAGGAAAAGATGTATTTTTATCGATTTGTGGAAGATTACATTTATAAAACACAAAATCACTGAAAACAAAGGTAGAATTCAGATTGCCTATCACAATAAGAAATTTCAAAATAGAACCATTGGATGAAAATGTCTCGTGCAACTTTCTCTCTCTTCTCTCTCTTCTCTCTCTCTCACCTTTCTCCCCTTTTCCTCTCTAGCTTCCTCAGCAAGGCATGCAAATGAAGGGGGGACATGGCTGGTGTGATGAGTTAATGAAATGGATTTAGATATTTTATTATTTAAAAATCACTATTTTGACCTAGTGTCGCAGTGCTCACTTTCCCAACATCGCTGTGCTCCTAAACAATTTTTTCAGATTCCCCTATAATATCCTTACCTGAGACCTGACGTTGTGGTGGAGCAGCCCCGGTGCCGCAACGCTCACTCAAAAACTATTTTTTTGTCCAAAAACTTGAGAGCTCAATGCCAGGGTGCCGCTAACCCTGGTGCCGTAGTGCTTGCAGAGAAAACTAAGAATTTCGGTATTACACTTGCAATATGTAACTTGTCAATTCGACTAATAGATTCATCTTCAACATCATCATATGCATTAGTCAGGAAGCACCCAATTATGTTACTGGTATTTTATTTTATTTTTCAATTTTTTGTACTACTAATATGATTCCCATGTGTTTGTAATAGTGTAGTTTTATCTATTCATTAATGTATACTATTATTTAAAAAGTGGCATGTGATTCTAACAATATATGATCACATCCTTTCAATTTCAAAAAATAACCCCAATTGTTTAGTAGCTTCTAACAATATTAATTTTTTTTTATCTTTAAACTCTTAGGGTTGCATAGATTCAAAAGCTAAAATTCAAAATATAAAATTGTTTTTATTATTGCATTATAAGTAGATCATGTATGCCCAAAGTAGACCAAGAGTTGTGAGAATACTTAGGGTTAATCCCGATTTTGAATAATAATCATTGGATAATTTTATCATTATTCCTTATTTGGAGTTATCTTGAAAATTTTGAAACTATTATGTAAATTCCTTGAAATATCATTTTTTTTTATTTTTTTTATTTTTGTGGTCGCTCTATTTCTTTTAATTCTTAGTCATTTTATATTTTTCTGTCTCAATTTTTGTGCATTCTTCAATTATTTTACTACATAAAATAAACATTGTTTATCCTTCAAATATCCTATATTTTTATGTAATTAAGTTTTAATGTTTCAGACAATTTATATTTTATTTATAATATGAATATGATTAGATATCAAATCATGTAGAACTCATAATATATTCATAAATATATCTATATACTTATATTGTTTTTAGTTTTATTCTAAAAGTATTTAAATGTATATAACACTATTTTAGATATTTATAATTACATTCAAAGTTTTTTTGAGAGAGTGTTACATTCAAAATAGTTTAAAATTATAATAATTTAATTGAAACTAGGGGTGTAAACGAGTCGAGCTCGAGCTCGGCTCGTGGAAGTAAAGGCGGGCCTGCGAGTTTGCTGAAAAAAAAAAAAAGGCAAAACAGGCGGTCGCGGGCGGTAGTAGAAGCGTGAAGGGCCGCGTAAGAAGAAGAACGTGACGGTTGTGTAGGTCGCGGAAGAAGAATGAAACTTGCAGAGTTTGCTTTAAATATTCTTTTTTTTGAAAAGCTGTACTCTTATTAATGTTGAGGAATAAAAGCCGTATGCTTTAATGCCTTTACAGCTTTTTTTTTGTCTTTTCAAATAAAAGCTGCAACTTTGGAAACATCAAATTAAAATTATATATATATATATAACAGTATAATTATTACTTTTCTTTTAAAATATTTAAATTTAAGAAAAATTATAGTTATTTAAAATACTAATAGTGATTCGAGCCGACTCTCAAGCTCACAAGCCGAGCCTCATTAAGCTCGAACTCAAGCTCGCGGCTCAATAGGCTCGCGAGTCGAGCCGGCTCGGCTCTCTTACACCCCTAATTGAAACTAATGATAATGACATAAATATAAATAAAATTAATTTAAAATATAATCATTTGCTTAACGTCCATCTTATTTAATATTTTAGATCAATCAAATAAATTTTATGATACTTTGATTGTTAAAATTTTCTTACTTTCACAGTTTTAATAATTTTGTTTTAAATAATTTCTTATTGAAAAATTTTTCAAATATTAACATTTATTTGATTTTAATGATTTAAATTAATTAAATTTACCCTATCCTATGAATTATCAATTTATATATTTATATTGTTGTACATATTAAAATAAAATTTAAGTATATTTTATGTGTTTGTAATTCATAAATATGCACAAATTATATTTATTTATTTAGAAGTGTATGTGTGCTAAATTAATAATTTAGATTTTATAGAAGTTATTTTATTTTCACAACTTTGTTCATTTTATTGTGAATAGAAAATTTAGGTACATTAGCCTTGATTTATTTCTACTACAAAGTTGACTTTGGGTACCTTTATTTATAAACTAGCATATACTTTTATATATTAATTTCTAAATAAAAAAATTAATAAGCATGTATAAAACTTTTAAACTACAATATGAATATGGTTATATGTCGATATAATATATAACTCATAATAAAATGATAAATACTTTTATTTACTAATATCATTTTAATATTATTTTTAAAGTATTTAATGCATTTAAATAATTTTAAATGGCTTAAATTATTTAATTTATATTACATTCAAAATTGTAGCCAGAATTTTAAGCGAAATAAATAACTGAAATAATAAATAATTCTTAAACTGCTAAAATTAAAAATTTTTTGAAACTCATCATATATTTTGAAAACATATAATTTATTATACAAAAACAGAAAGAAAATATTTTAAATAAAATATTAATGACGAGCATTTAGGGTACAGACCATTTTACTAGCATATTTAAAATAGTGTAAGTTAGTCTCTACTCTATCTTTTAGCACTTTTCTCTATTTGATTCCTTGTATCAGCTCTCTTGTAGATTTTTCCTCATTTCCTACTGTCCGTTTCCTCAACAAGTTTGTTGTATTGCTGAATACCCTTAAGAAGGCACATGAATGCTAGTTTAGTTGTACAAATAGGTCATTAATTTTTGTTAATTGTTTTATTTTTTTCCATAGAATTTAGTTTTAGCTGTCATGCTTATGATGATCCCTAAGAGCACTGGTTGCGTTCTCTAAATGTTTTGATTCTTTTTCCCTAGTTTTTAGAGTTTAATTGGTTTGCCTGTTTCATTGTTGTTTGGCTCTTTGGCGTGTGTTGGATTGTGAATTAGGTCTTCTACTCATTTGCTTAGTTGCTGTTCTGAGCCTTGATGTGAGCCATGATTTTAGGTATCTATTCTCAACTTTGTTTTGATTCTTGCATGATTTTTTGCTTCTATTTCTAGTAGATATTTTGTGATCTCTATTACCTGTGAACTTATATAGCTATGTTTCACTTATGGCTTATGATTTGGATACTGTAGCTAGTTATTAGAAATGATCTTTCTTTATTAGATTTAAACGAGAATTTAACTTTTAACAGGACACAATGGAGAAATAGGATTCATGTAGCCGACCCCACGTAGTGGGATAAAGGCTTGATGTTGTTGTTTGTTTTTAGGATTTTCTCACGCACTTTTCTTTATTTTGAGAAAGGGTTTAGGGTTTATGGATGAGCTGATCTATCATTTCTTGTTGATTTTTTTTTTAAAATTTCAAAACTAAGGGAAATTATACTTATGAAATTGGTGTCTAATGCATGTAAAAGATATTTTCATTGATATTTTATCTCGATTAAAAGTTGTCCTTTTTTTTGAATGTTGTATGGATGTGATTCTTTATAGATCAATGCAGTGAGAGATTGTAGATTTTCATGGAAGTTTATTTGGTTAAATTTTTCATATTTTTTTTATATTATCTAATTTTAGTAATTGGTTTACTTGCATGGTTTTGCGATTGTAGTGGTCTTCAATTGAATGTGTGATTCTTTTATGAACCTGAATTTCTATAGGAGATTTTCTATCTGTCAACTGTTAATTATAGTTTGTCCATATTGTGCGCATTTTTTATTTTCATCTTAATTTGCAAATTGTTGCCTCAATTAAAAGTTCCTTACTACAAATTAGCCACTTTGTGCATAATTTTGTGCAGCTTATTTTAGATCTGCATTCAGATCTCTAAAACCTAAACACTATTTGCATCAAATTTGATATCAGAGCTAGATTATATAAAAAAGTCAACCGGAAGTTGGGCTCATGATTAGGGTTGGTTAGCAAATCATCAAAGGAATGAGATTTTAATAATTTCGCAAGATCAATTTGCTAAATTACTAAATAAGCTAAATCAATTGAATGGAGATATAAATTGAACTAAATGGCAAATTGAAACTTTGGAAACTACTCAATTTCATTTGCATGAATATGAAGTTGATTCTAATCATAATGATGAATCCATCCATTTGGGTGTTAACATGACTAAGAAATAGAAATTCATCGTGGGAGACACTATTTAGGGTGTCTAATAATGAAGTTTATGGTTATCAACGCCAAATATATGACTTAGAATGATTATGAAACTAAGAAAATAAAAATTATGGAGTCATATTAAATAGGAAAACATACCCAACATTTTTTCTAATCTGGGTAATGGAAATGTAATTTCTCTGAATGACAAACAATGTAGGGTTAATATGAAATACGATTTGCTAAATTGAAATTAACTGGCAAATTAAATTGTAGCATGTGTGTGTAACAACTAAAGGAAAGATTAATAGAGAACTTACAAGTGTTCAGACTAAAATGAAAGAGCTCCTTAATGAAAAGTGTCTGTCCTTATCATATCATGATTTATTGATTGATGCATTTAATGCTCTAAACCAAGAAATAAAAATAGCCATTGAATATGTGAATAAATTTGATGAATTATTCCTGTGTTATGAAATCATTGAAGATCCTAAGAGAATACTTCTATGTTTAGATTTGGATTAAGATCTCAAAAGAGAGAGAAAGCCCTATCATGTTCCATCATTTGAGCGTGCTTTCTAACTTGCTTTAGATTTTGAATAGATGTTGAAATTTCCTATTTCTAAGAGAGTTATTACATCCATTAGAAATGCATATATTTTTTTAAAATTAGTCAAACTCTCTATTGCACTAATTTCATCTAAGTGGGAGTAACACCACTTTAGCAAAGACAATAAAGGGAAATCTATCATTAGTTATTTTAAAATTCTTGCCAAAGCTTACTTTAAATTTCATCAGAATGGTATCACTTTGCAATTGAATACTGGTGGAAATTTTTGTGTTAATGTAATGGAGGATGACTGATGGGTATCAAAATCTCATTCGGCAAAGCATGAGTCCATATACAAAATTTGGATCTTAAGGCGCTTAATGGGTTATCTTATATTAAAATTTATGAAATTGATTTTGGATCATTTGGACTCCTAATTTGATGAACTTATAGTCAACATGACTAAAATCGCAAAAAAAATGGATGACCTTTGGGCAGGGAACCATGCAAGATAGAGTATATTAGTCGAAAATTGAACCAACCTGGATCAACATAAACCCAGTTCATCTCTCCCTCATGCAACCGTGGATGCATGTGGGGAGGAGGTGACCACCATTTGTTTCTTCGGTTAAATAGCCTCCTAACCCTTTCTCATCACGAACGACTCAATCACACCCTCAAATCATCCCAAAATTTGCCATTTTTTGTAGTTTGCTTACCTTGGTATAAAATTTCAAAGTTCCTACAACCTCAATTTGCCTCTGATTCACAAGCCATCTTATTATTGGATTTTTCTTGAGTAGATAAATATGTTAACACAAAAATGATAGTTTATCATCATTGTTCTTTGTTGGCCCTAATTTTGATCCTTAAACCTTCATAAAATTATTATATTCAATTTGACTAATGAAATCAAGATGTCAAATCCAGTAGGTTTGTGGTGTCGAGTGCTTTGATATATTATGCTCGATGATCAAAGAATTTTGCTACGCTTATCACTGCCAGACCGCCCTCTGAACACTGCCAGTATTGCTCAAGTCGACTCAGCCTGAATGGGTTGATTTGGCTATCCTAGGGCAATGTTATCTATTTTTTTTATCAAGGAAGGGAATGATTTAATATATTCATTGTTGATAATAATAAGAAATATTCTATTATAGTTTCATATATGTATTCTTCATTCTTATTTTTCTCATTATGAATTTTAGTGATTATTGAGAATTTTATTAATTTGTATTTTTCCTATAAGCTTCTATTTGATGATGTACCTGAATTCTCTATTATGGTATTTTTGCTACCTCGGTATTTATGGATTCTTTAAGCCCATATCTTTTTGCTTTAGTCATGGATGTTCTCACTAGACATTTGCAAGAGGATGTACCTTGGTGTATGCTTTTTGCTGATGATATTCTTCTTGTTGATAAGACTAGAGAGGGAGTTGAAGGTAAACTTGAATTATGGAGGTCAACCTTAGAGTCTAAAGGTTTTCGCTTGAGTAGATCTAAACGGAATATATAGAGTGTAATTTTAGTAGTAATAGACCTAGTGAGGGGATTGTGACTTTGGGCGATCAAGTCATTAATAAGAGTACACGATTTAGATATCTTGGATCTATTGTTCATAGTGATGGTGAAATAGATGGGGATATTATCAGCTGAATTCAAGTTGGATGGTTGAAGTGGAGGAATGCATCGGGCTTGTTGTGTGATAGAAAAGTCCCCCTCAAACTTAAGGGAAAATTCTATAAGATGGTGGTGAGACCTGCAATGCTTTATGGTGTCGAATGTTGGCCATTAAAAGAGAAGCATAATACTAAGTTAAGTGTTACAGAGATGAGGATGCTCATGTGGTTGAGTGGCTTTACTCTTAGAGATAGGATATGAAATGAGCATATACGTGAAAAGGGTGGAGTAGCTCCAGTGGAAGATAAGATTAGAGAGAGTCGCCTTAGATGGTTTGGTCACATAAAACGGCGGTCTCCCGATGACCCGGTTAGGAAAGTTGAGGTATTAGATTTGACTTATGTTAAGAAAGGTAGAGGTGACCTAAAAAGACTTGGTTAGTAAATATTAGAAATGATTTTTCTTTATTAGATTTAAACGAGAATTTGACTCTTAACAGGACACAATGGAGAAAAAAGATTCATGTAGCCGACCCCATGTAGTTGGACAAAGGCTTGTTGTTGTTGTTGTTGTTGTTTGGTATTTATGGATTCTTAGCCTTGGTATTTCAAGATTCTTCACCTTACTTTATTCCCCAAAGTTCCTGGATTCTCTTTACATTGTCGATTCTTCAATTCTTTAATCGACAGCTGTGATGACTCTAAATTCTTTGCCCTAGTGTTTCTGGATTCTCCGCCCTTGTATTTCTGAATTATTTGTATTAGTGTTTATAAATTCATCATCTAGGTGATCCTTGTTTCTTCTCCTTGGAGTTCTTAGAATCTTTTTATGGTGCCACTTACTAAAGCTGTAGTAAGCTATTTGGCATTTTGTTGGACCTCTAATCATTCATTGATTCTTGTTGTCCAACCCACTCCCAAATTTTAGATGAATGGCTATTGTCCTAGTACTTCTATAAAGATTACGAGTCATGTTCTTTTATTTTGTATTAGTAAATTTTAATTGTATACTTGATATTTAAATTTATGACAAGTCTAAAGATGATCATTTTGATTAAAGTCTTTAAAGTATTGCAAAATAAGAAGTTATATTTGATGTTAAAAAAATTATTTTGTTACACAATCCATGATTTTCTTAGTATTTATTATATTAGGTGATGGACTATCCCTTGAGCTTGATAAAACTAAAGCAATTAACTAATTGACCAATACTTTTTAAAATTTAGGAGATTTAGAGTTTCATGATTTGGGCCTTAACTATGATAAAGGTAATGCTACATAAAATTATGCAATGAATTAGAGCGAATGCTTATACATTAGAAATTCCAGTAAGTTTTGATATTAGTCTAGTATTCAATATATTTATTTTGTCTTTATATCATAAGCCAACAACTAATGTTTTAAATTTCTATCTTTTTCAGCACTTTTAATGAATTTACATCCACCAATTTTCCTGACAATCATATGCATCTTTTTCCAAAAGTGATATTAGATGATGAGATTGTGTCTAAATATTGATGGTGAATATCAAAGGTAGCTTATGCACTGGCATGATACGCTTGCAATGATTAATGGATTATTTTTTACAAAGCATGGCAATTATTCTTAGATTTGCTTAACGAATATCAAGGGCTTAAATCATCAGAACAAAAAATTTCCAATCTAAATAGATTTGATTCAAGGTTCAAATTTAATATTCGTTGAAAACATTGGATGTTGTGTTATCCAATTTAGTGATTGGTTTGCCTTTGTGTAGAGATGTTAGAAAAGCTCAAAACTCGCTTGAACTGAAGCTTGGCTTGAAATTGACTTAACTTTGCGTTCCGTGTCAGATGTGAAATTGATTTGGAGTTTTTTCTGACTCGATTGAATATAGTTTGAGTCGACTTGAAATTTGGCTAGATATGACCTTTTTATTAAATATATAATGTATATAATATAATATACATATAATACATAATTATATATATGTATAGAGAGAGAGAGAGGACTAAAATGATACTTCAACTTTTTATGAATGATCAAAATGGTCCCCAACTATATTCAAGAGTCATTTTGGTCCCTCAAGTCTGTGTTTGACTTAGAAATTAATCATTTTTAGCTGAGTTGGCTCAAATCAAAATTGGTTTGGTTTCAATTTGAGCTGGAATTGAACTTTTGATTTCTAGTTGAGCCAAACTCACTTGAACTCGAGCCTTATCTCCCCTACTTGCATGATTAAACATTATCAAATTTGGTATAATTTTGATTTTTTGATTACGGAGTAATTTTTGATTGAAAATATGATTTTCTTAGGATCCTAAATTGTTATGTTACATTTCTATTATTTTGTTAAATTATTCTTTCCGTGGATTTGGTGTATTTTTTCAGTTTTGATCTCAAGGTGGCAACTAGTTGTTTAAATTAGTAATCTGTGATTGAGAAATAGATATTATGTGCTTGATTTTGTGTATTTCATCTTAAATCTGTATTAGAAAACCCTTGAGTATATGACATGCTATCAGGCATGTTTGAACGTGGAAATAAATCTTGCTTTAAAGTTTTAGGAAGGGCATCGGGTCACTTTCGTTTTATTTTTGTTTTAAACTGCATATGTCTCATTACTTGGACTTTTTAGAGTATGAACCAATCACTTTCTTTGCTGAATCTCATTCCAGAAATTGCTTTGGTTAGGGATGGTGATAGTTTTATTGATGCTGTTGAGTTCGTGCTTCAGAACTTCACAGAAATGAATAAATTATGGGTTCGGATGCAACATCAGGTTCGTTTTATTATTGCTTGTACATTATATGCCTTCTTATCATACGTGCATCATTGTTTTTCATGGCTGCATTTAATCCCTCAAATGTGAAAGTTCTTCTAAGGCGTGTATGTATATATTGAAAAGTTCTAAGGTATATATATGTAGAAGCATTATGTAGATGGACATTGATGTTAAGTACAAGCATGTAATGGAGATTTGTGACCTGCAGGGACCTGTTCGAGAAAAGGAGAAGCGGGACAAAGAGAGGAGCGAGCTTCGAGATCTTGTAAAATTACCTTCTCATAACGTCATGAAGTCTGCACAATCTTCTTCACCCTAGAGATTCCAACTGTGGTTATCTTTTTTTCTAGGTTGGCAAAAATCTTCATGTTCTCAGCCAAATAGATGGAGTTGATCTTGATATATACAAGGATACTGTGCTTCCTAGAGTATTAGAACAAGTTTGTATCCTTTAAAACATTTGTATTCTAAATTCTGATGATACTACGGTACAATATACATATGTATTGCAACTTTTTCTAACAGGTGGTCAATTGCAAAGATGAATTGGCCCAACATTATCTGATGGATTGTATTATCCAAGTCTTTCCGGATGAATACCACTTACAGACTCTGGAAACATTATTAGGTGCATGTCCGCAACTCCAGGTACTTTGTTGTATGCTTTGTCATTGCTTTCTTTTATATAGATTTCCCTGTATGCGTTTGTCGCTGTTCACACACTTGAGCATGCGCTCCTGGGTCGCTTAGATTTATATCAATTATCGCTTTAATTTTTTCCTTTTGCAGAAATTAAGCTGTATTAGCCTTTAATTTCAGGCATTCCAGACTTTTGAATTATTTGTCAGCGAGTTTTAAAAGCAATAGTCCACCTACTATTCTGTTAAGACATTGTTTCTCTTATTACGGCTAGTCTAATACAGTTTTTAATTAATTAAAAAGTCAGTAATTGCTGGACATTGTTTTTGCCCCAAATGCTTTCTTTCATAATTTATTAAATTGTCTTTCTTTTTTGGCTCATGCATTCTCTCATATTTCATTTTGAAGTTTCTTGATATTAACTTCTATGCAACTGAAATGTGTTGTCTATTATTTTCTAAATCTGTTTTTCTTCGTTTGAATGCAACTTTTCTCCAAGTTTCATTTGTCTGGTAAATCATGACTTTGTCATTCCTTAGCGTTTATGTTGGTCTATTCTTCAAAAGTAGGCGGTCTGTAGCTGGTCTGATGGTGGCTTAAGGATCAATATTAGACCTAGGCTGGCTTGGTCTTATATTGGTACGAGGCAAACTTTGCATGTTAAGGGGTCAATCAATGTTAATTGGGACCAAGTTTGGCTCGCTGATATTAGTCCGTTCTCAATCAAAGTAAAAATAAGAAAAAAAGGAAAGGACTATTTTTATATTCAAGTAAAATTCTCATCTATTAGTTTAGAGGGCGGATCTTGAATAATGATTTACCTGTGATATGGAGCTCAGGGGCTGGATCTAGATATGGAAACAATCTCTTTGCACTGAAGAGGTAAGTCTGCGTCCATCAACTTCCTTTTGGACCTCTCATTGGTTTAAAGTTCAAGCACTGGGTGCACCCCAATTTCTTTCATTGTTATTCTCAATTATGCCTATATTTATTCTTCATTACATTAATATCTACGCATATCCATATATGCATCATACGTTCATACATGAAACAGTTACGTAATTTTTTGATCAAATCTTGAGCTAGCCCGTTAGGGGCCAGTCCTAGTTTGTTAATTGGCTTTTTTATTTTGACATAACCCAATCTGTGTTAACTTTTTTTTTTCCTTCTATCTACTATGTTTAAGCTCAATTTAGAACCCCTATTTAAGAATATCTTTTTTAGCATTTCTGATGGCATGAACTTTGGGTGATAAAGTTGTTGGCCTTAGGCTACTGTTTTCATTGTTTTTTGTATTGAATTTAAGGGGTGTATTTTAGACATATACATGAGTGCTTTTACTTTCAATATTAACATAATTATTATAGAACTTATAAACTTAGTTAACAAATTCACATACTATACCCGTATAATACATGCAGGCACAGATTATTTTTAAAAAGATTCTTCTATTTTCTGTGTCTTTTCAGAAGTATGAAAATCTGTAAATATTAACCTTACATATTCATATTTATGAATAATACTCATTTATATGTCTTTTGACTTGTTTTACCAATTTATTATTTTGCCAAGCTTTTGAATGTATTATATAACTTTTCTGGCAGTTATTACCTGTGTTTTTTAATATTATTCATGCTTTTCTAAGCTAGATTTGTATGATCCTTTCAGCCGACTGTGGACATCATGACAGTCCTATCTCAGCTTATGGACAGATTATCAAATTATGCTACCTCTAGCACCGAAGTGAGCTTCCAATGCATCTCTTTTCTTGACGTTATGCTTGTAATTATGGTTTCTCATACGTAAGTTGTGCAGATTTTACCAGAATTTCTTCAAGTAGAGGCTTTTGCTAAGTTGAGCAATGCCATTGGAAAGGTAAACACTTTTGAACCATGTGGTGGGTGATTGTCATAGGAAATGAAGCAACCTTTGACGTGAATGTGTTTGATCGTTAGCTGGTTGTTTCGATTGCACTATTTGTTTTCTTAAATTCTATTGATCCACCAATGCAATATTTTGTTTATTCGCATTCTTCAGTGCATTCTGTTATGTTGTAGTTATAATATCAATGACTACTACTTCGGGATGTGCATCACTTTTTATACTGTGTTTTCATAATTCTTGCTAGCATGGAGCATGACTGCATTAAATAGAATAAGTAATTTAGTAAAATGCTGCAGTCAGTCAGAAAATAAGCATGATGAATAACCAATAGGGAGCATGCCTGGTGATGTGAGGGAATTATACAACAGTTTCGTTCTAGGTTGGTTAGGACTTTTTACTCTGAAAGTCAAAGGAAATGATTTATTGGATTTATTGTAATTGATATGAGACTATAATGTGATATAGACTTTGTTTAATAATTTTATGTGTGTGTGTTTTTTTTGGTGCTGTGTGGTACGAAATGAAATCATTGTGACAAGCACATAAATATCAATCGCTTAAAATAGTACGTAGTATAGCTCATAGCATATTATAGAACACATCCTGCAGTTTTTTAATGATAAGATGTAACAAGGAAAAATAATGCATGCTATATGTGCTTTGATGTATAGGTTGAGTGACATGCTATTTATTGTTATTATTTTAATTTATTATATTATTGATTTATTTAACCTTGTATGAATAAGAAAGCTTTGTTGGAGGTTCGGCATAATATAATGATAGCGTTTTTTTAGTAGGTTTAACTCTCATGCAAGTGTATTTGTTCTAACTTCTAATTGAAGCAACATGGTAGATTTGTAGCAAGTAAAAATATGTATCCTCCTTCACATATATGGTTTTAGCCAACGATGCTCAAGTGTTATAAGTTAATCTACTAGATAGATTTACCAATGGCTATACATCTATGTTTGTTATTTTTGGACAAGGAAAAAGGCTATATCTTGTTATTGATGCACTAGTTAGGGATGTCTCCACCATTAAGTTGAGCCTAAAATATGTTTTTCTCATTTTCCTCTTCTATATTAAGAAAGGGTACTTCTACTCAAGTCATTTTCTATGTGTGTGTGCACACGTGTATGCATATTCATTAATCTTCCAAAGCTTTCGCCTCATTGAAAATAGCTTGCCTCTTCTTACATGGTCTGATTTTTACTCTCTGGCTTGTTGATATGGTACCTAGGTAACACTAAAAGAACAAATATTATTAGATATAATAAATAAACTATTAACATCTTTTTCAAGGATTAGCTCACGTTATGCTCATATTTTAATTAATTATGATTATTAAAAGGTCTGATATTTATCAACCCACTTCCATTTCCTTTCTAAACTCTATTTATGGCTTATCTTTTTGTTGTATAATTACCATTTGCTTTTATAATTGGAAAATTGAATGTATGAACAAGGGGTTGGATGAAGGAAAACTTCTCAAGGTTAAGTTGTGGATCAAAGAATTTGATCTAAGACTCACACAAATATGGTTGAGATGAGTTTCACACAAACACAAAAGATGTTTGATATAAGATTTATACTTTTTCAATTAATTATTCATATCAAGAATTGATACTTCATTTCCATTTGAAGTTGATTGAGATTATTTCCTTCTCTTGTTGCTTCATCTCTCTATTTTCATAATTCATCGGCCTTCACTTGAATTGTACAATATCATGAATTTCTATGATACCATTGTGAAATTTATATAATATTAATAAATTGTATGGTCCCTTGGTACACACATTTAATACATTAAAATATTATGTTTTGTTTAGATGACATTTATAGTACCTTTTTTACGTTAGAATATTTTATCTTAAAATATTGAATTGTGATAAATTATTGATGATTTTTAAATATGTCATCCTATTATTAAATTAACGTGCTATGCGCTATGGCACTCTGAGATCTTTGCGCTATTTGCTACTAACAAATATGGACAAGCTACTTTGTCGATCATAACCATCAAGTTGATGCGATCGAGGTGGGGCCCAAGGCCTCCTTTATCACTTATAGAAGAAGAGGGGGGAAACTCTTTGGGAAAGATGTAAGGGGCATTTATTAGGGGATTTGAGCTGTTTAAGAGGGGAGATTGTGGAGGGTTAGGGTTTATATTGAGTTTTATTTTCTACAGCAGTTTTTGTTGGGTGTTTGGGTTCCTAATGGTTGCTAGAAATTGTGCGAGAGATGATTCACCTCTCGAATATTGAATCAACTTGTATTTTGTCTTTCTTTACTTGGAGATTAGTAAACATAACCTTCTTGGTGTTATTTCTGGATCTATTTAGAGTAAGTTGCTATTTTCTTTATTGTTGTGTGCTGTTTTAATAATTAAGTTCTATCAAATTGGTATCAGAGCATGATTCAGGAACTATGACATCGAAGAAAGTGGATGCTTTGGAAGAGAAATTAGAAGGAAAAGTTAGCCAACTCAAATCTTAAGTTGAGGAACGAATTCCATATATGGAAGGAAGGTTTTCTAACCTAGAGAACATGATGAAGAAAATATTGGAGCTTTACATCCAACCGGCAACATTGAAGGCGAGAGCTCCGACAGGGTGGCCAAGGAAGTGGCGGAAACCCCAAGATCAGCACAATGGGGGATGATGGAGAAGTATAAATCTTTGGCGACAGGGAAAATAGACCACCCATTGAATTGCTAACCATTAGGGATATGGGATGTGAGGAGAAATTGAGAGGAAGAAATGAGGAGGTCTGATTTTGAGGGAGGATATCTATGAAAGGAGTGGTGGGAGAGAACAAAGGAGAGATCACAACAATTGCCACATAGGAGGAGCCGGAGGTGAAAGAGGAAGTTGGGACGGAGGGGATCCAAGAGTGAGAAAGTTGAAGATGCCCGTTTTTTAGGGGGAAGATGCTCATGGATTGATCTATAGGGTGGAGAGATACTTTGTGGTGAATGGGTTGACGGAGGAGGAGAGACTCACGGTGGCGGATTTATACTAGGATGGGAAGGCCTTGTCTTGTCAGTGGAAGACATAAGAGATCCAATCTGATCGTGGAGGGAGTTTAAAGATAGTTCATTATAACATTTATGAATCAGTCGGGAAGGAGATTTCTAAGAGCAGTTCTATGCTCTGGGACAATGATGGATTATCGGGAGAGATTTGAGTGCCTTTCTAGCCGATTGGGCAGGCTATCTGAGAAAATATTGGAGGGGAATTTCATGAAGGGTCTCAAGCCAGAGATCAGGGCCACTGTTTGGTTATTGAGGCCATGAGGGTTGAGGGAGGCTATGGATCTAGCCTAGTTAGTGGAGGATAAAAATTGACTTGAGAGAAGCAACAAGGGAAATAATTCGGGAGCTTCATATGAACGATGACTACTTTTTTAGCACCAAAGGTACAACCTATGCCCATTCAAAGAGAAGTACCCAAGGATATGGGATTGGGAGCACGACCTGGGGGAAATTTCAAGCGACTGATTGAGGCAGAGGTTCAGGAGAAGTGGGCTAGATGACTGTGTTTCTGTTGTGATGAGAAGTTTGCACCTGGCCACCACTGCAAGGACCATTCGTTGTAGGTACTTATAGTCTGTGATGAGAAGGAGACTTTATAGGAGGAGGTGGTTGAGTATTTGTTGAACTCAGTGGTGAGGTTTACCTCAAATCACACCATGAAGGTGATGGGGTAGATAGGAGGAGAATCAGTGGTAGTTCTGATGGACAGTGGGGCAACCCACAATTTCATCTCCAACCAGGTGGTGGACCGGTTAGGGCTGAAGTTGGTCGACACAGGCTATTTTGGGGTGATGATGGGAATGGGGAAGGTGGAGAAGAGTAGAGGTATCTGCCCATGGGTGATGGTGACACTGCAGGAGATCCAGGTGAAGGAGGATTTCCTTCCCTTAGAGTTAGGGAGCACATATGTAATTTTGGGCATGAAGTGATTACAGACCCTGAGGGAGACCAAGGTGGACTTGAAGCCATTTACTATGGAATTCATGGTGGGAGGGAGGAAGGTGTGGATTAGGGGGGATCCTAGTCTGTCCAAAACCAGGGTTTCTCTTAAGACTATGGTGAGAGAAATCAATGGAGCATGGATGGGATTCTTGGTGGAGCTCCAGAGTCTTGAGGGAGGGGAAAGCATGGAGAAAGAGGAGGAGGTTCCAGAGATAGTTGAGTCACTCCTGCAACAATTCGGTGAGGTGTTCCAGCTGCCTCAAGGCCTACCTCCCCCAAGGGTGAATGAGCATGCCATCATCTTGAAGAGGGGATATCCCCTATCAATGTTCGACCCTACTGGCACCCACAGGTTCAGAATGATGAAATTGAGAGACAGATTAATGAGATGTTGGAGGCCCATATCATATTTTCTAGTGTTAATCCCTTCTCTAGTCCTATGTTGCTGATGAAGAAGTATAGTAGTTGGAGATTTGTGTAGATTATTGGGCTCTGAATAAGGAAATGGTGTTGGATAAATTTCTATACCAGTCATTGATGAGTTGTTGGATGGGTTATATGGATCAGAGATGTTCTCCAAGATTGATTTGAAATCGGGATGCCATCAGATCAGAATGCGGCCCGCTGACATCCACAAGACTACTTTTAGGACTCATGAAGGCCATTATGATTTCTTAGTGATGTTTTTTGGGCTTACCAATGCCCCAGCTACCTTCCAGTTGCTTATGAACATGGTATTCCTGCCCTACCTCTGCAAGTTTGTATTGATTTTTTTCTATGACATTTTGGTGTATAGCCGTCGAGGCAGAATATGTGGAGCACTTGAGGCATTTGAGCAGCTAAAGAAATTCATGACGAGTGTCCATGTGTGGCACTATTAGATTTCAACTAGCCGTTTGTAGTGGAGACCAATCCATCTGGCTATGGGTTGGGAGCATTTTTCATGCAGAGTCAAAGACCTATAGCTTATTTCAGCCAGGTGTTGACCGTTAGGGTCAGGCTAAAATCAATGTATGAAAGGAAGATGATGGCGATAGTTGGCAATATAGAAGTGGTGACCTTACCTATTGGGCTGACACTTCATAGTCAGGACCGATCAGAGGAGTTTGAAGTTCTTGTTAGAGAAGAGGATGGTGACAGAGGAGCATTAGCGGTGGCTTTCTAAATTGTTCGGTTATACTTTGAGATCCAGTACAAGCTCGGGCTAAAAAATAAAGCTGTAGATGCTCTCTCCAGGCGTAGTGAAGACCCTCAGGTTATGCCTATATCTGTTCCCATGATAGTGGATTGGGAGGCCTTGAAGCGAGAGAGTGAGCAGGATGAGGAGCTAAGTAAAATCAGAGGAGACTTACTACAGGACAAGGATAGCCATCTTGGTTACTCTTTGATGGATCAGAAGTTGCTATACCAAGGACGGTTTGTACTTTCGAGGACATCGCCACGCATCCCTCACTTGTTACAGGAGTTTCATAGCACAACTATTGTGGGACATTCAGAAGTTCAAAAGACATATCATAGACTGATAGCGGAGCTATATTAGGTGGGCATGCAGAAGGATGTAGAGGAGTTGGTGGCCAGTTATGATGTGTGTCAGAGACACAAATACCTGGTTATAGCTCAAGGTGGTCTTCTATAGTCTTTAACATTACCCGAGAAGGTGTGAGAAGAGGTGACTATGGACTTCATTGAGGGACAACCTAGATTAAAAGGGTTCACTGTGATTCTAGTAGTTGTGGACAGATTGAGCAAATATGCTCATTTCATTCCCTTACACCACCCATGCGCTATCGGTGGCATTCACATTCATTAGAGAGGTGGTCCATTTTCATGGCATAACTGAGGCCATTGTGTCCAATCGGGGCAAGATTTTTCTAAGCCACTTATGGAGGGAGTTATTTAAGATGCAGGGAACTATCCTAAAGCGGAGTACAACTTACTACCCTCAGACGGATGGCTAGAAGGAGTTGGTGAATTGCAATGTTGAGGCTTATCTTCGTTGTTTTGTATTAGATATACCAAAGATGTGGGCCAAGTGGTTAGCTTGGGCGGAATATTGGTATAACACTTCATCTCATACAACAGCTCATACAATGCCATTTAAAATCTTACATGAGAGGGATCCACCTCATCTGATACATTATAAACATGGCAACACACCAGTGTCATTAGTGGAGCAGTACTTGAGAGAAAGATATCGAATTGGAACACCTACATAGAGCATAACAAATCATGAAGAAACAGTCAGATGGACACAGGAGAGATGTGCAGTTTGAGATTGGAGACAGGGTTTATTTGAAGATTTGACCTTACAGACAGAGGAGTTTGGCCTGGCGAAGGAATGAGAAGCTCTCCCCTCTCGCTACTTTGGGCCCTACGAGGTAGTGGAGCGCATTGGCACAGTAGCATATTGCCTACGGTTGCCACCGACCTCATCCATCGATCCCGTATTTCATTAATCACAATTGAGACAGGCCATTGGAAACCACACCCTCGCCCGCACTACCGATCACATTGTCAGAGGATATGAAGATGATATTAGAACCATTGAAGGTAAAAAAGGTGGGCCAAGGAGACAAGGGAATCATGGAGGTGTTGATCAAGTGGAAGGATTTATTAGAGTATGAGGCGACATGGGAGCCCTACAGTACCATCCAAAAGCAGTTTCCCTCTTTCCACCTTGAGGATAAGATAACTTTTTTGGAGGGGAGAATTGATGCGGTTGCTGGCAGCCCAGCTGCCCCAGCACAACTGCCTAGGTGGGGCCTAGGACCTTCTTTATCACATATAGGAGAAGAGGCTTTGGGTGTAAACTCTTTGGGAAAGATGTAAGGGGCATTTATTTAGGGATTTGGGCTGTTTAAGGGGGGAGATTGTGTAGGGTTAGAGTTTATGTTGAGTTTTTGTTTTCTACAGTAGTTTTTTGTTGGGTGTTTGGATTCCTAGTGGCAGATAGGAATTGTGGAGAGATGATTCACCTATCGAACAATGAATCAACTTGTATATTGTCTTTCTTTGCTTGGAGATTAGTAAATACTGTCCTCTTGGTGTTATTTCTGGATCTATTTGGAGTAAGTTGCTGTTTTCTTTATTGTTGTGTGTTGTTTTGATCATCAAGTCCTATCACAAGTTTTGGAAGAGGTCCAATTGATCTATATGGTTCTCTGTTGCATGTTTCCTGCTAATGTAAAATTCTTGAAAAGCAAAGCAGTTATGACAGGAGTTTTATGGACTTATTCAGAGTTGTTAGAGGTTAAAGGTTCTGGAAATCAAGTCAGAATGGATGAAGGCCAAGGAAATGCTTAAGTGAAGCTTTTGGGATATGTTGTAGGATGAATATAAAATATATTGAAATGGGCGAGGATGGTAGAGGGATGGAATATATTGGTGGGAATTTGGTATTCACACCAGAGATATGTAAGACAAATAAAATTACTAATGGAACCTGATCTAGCACCATTTAACAAAAATGCAATGGTATCAGTTCTATGAGCAAATTGATATTGACCATTTAGGTCAAACTTAAAATTGATGATAGTGAAATGAAGCAGACTATTATTATTCCTACTTCCTTCGACCCCTTTATCGCCACTTTGATCCAGGATTCTCCTATTGCCCGCCTAAACTGCAGCCATAGGTGGTTGGACACTCAGAATCCTAATTTCAAGTGTTTCCTTACTCAATTCTACTCGGCCCAGGAAACTGTTTCGTGGCACAAGTATGTCTGGCATAAGAGATCGGCTCTTCGCTTCTCTTCGTTTGCTTGGTTGGCCTTTAAGGGGGGGCTTAAAACTGCAGATGTTTTGGCTGCTCATGGGATTCATTCTTCAATTTTATGCCATTTTTGCTTTACTGAACATGATTCTCATGCTCACCTTTTTTTTTTAATGTTCTTTCACATTCTCCATTATTAAGAGCTTTCTTCCTTGGCTGGGTGACCTTATGAGGCCGAATCTTCACCAGTCATTTGATAGTATTTTGGATCGTGATATCTCTGGCCAGTGGAAAAGTTATCATCTGCTATGCTCCTTCGCAGTTATTTATCATATTTGGAGATCACGAAATGATAGAATCTTTGGTGGGTCCTTTGACTGCCAAACGACCCTGATTACTAAAATAAAAAAGGCTGTCATGCGCAAAGTTTCTTTATGGAAGGATCATCACGTGTTTACTCAGTTGTTATAGTTTTTTGGCTTGCAAATTTCTTTTGCAGCTGCTCTCCTCCGGCTCTTGACGGTTTAGCTGCTCGTACTTCGTTTGCTGGGGTCTCTACAGCAGCCCCTTGGATGGCCTCTTGGCAACCACCCCTTGGACGGCCTCCGGGCAACCAAGGGCTATGCTACTGTGCTGGCAATTTTGTTCTGTGCTCTTACTTTAGCATACTGAGTCCTCCGCTGCTTTATCTGACTTCGCCCCTTTTTTCTTCCCTTAGTTTTGAACCCTGGTTGCTCTTATTTTGTTTGAGCACTTGGGTTTTACTTTTTTTCCGTTCTGTTTTTCACACTTGTATTTTGTTACTTTTATCAATGATATTGGCTCTGTCCCAAAATTTCCCCAAAAAAAAATATTCTAAGGGCAATCTGAATTATCATGTGGGAAGAAAAGATCTTCCTTGGTCGGATTCAGTTTTTTTCTGTTTTTTTAAAATTGTTGATATTTAAGCTAATGGACTAAAACTAATATGTATCTCCGAAAAATGGTCGAAACAATTGGAAATCCATTTTTTTAACGATTTGAGACTGTTTCTGTCTTTAATCGATCCGATGCAAGCTACCACAAACTTATTAAAACTTATAACCTGGTTATATTTTCTTGACTGCTCTGTGACTGCTTTGCTTGCACTGAAACTCAGTACGCATATGATAGAACCTTTATACATTTTATGACGGTGGAGGTTTTTTTTAAGTGTTTGTTTTCTTCTGTATCTAATGATCTGTGTGCAACTTGCTTTTGATTTTCAGGTCATTGATTCCCAGCCAGAGATGCCAATTGTTGGTGCCATAACTTTATATGTCTCACTTCTGAAGTTTACTCTTCGCGTGCATCCAGATCGCCTTGATTATGTGGATCAAGTACTGGCAAGTCCAGTTGCCTTAATATGTATTTACACAGGCACGCTTATGTTGATTTCAAGAAAAATGTTCAAAATGGTCCATTGATGATTTTATGAAGGATCAAAATGGTCTCCAACTATATTAAAAGATTGTTTTGGTTCTTCTTTAAGGAGTTGAGGGACTAAAATGATTATTTAATATAGTTGGGGATTATTTTAATCTTGTATAAAGAGTCAAGGGATCATTTTGATCATTTTCTCTTGATTTTAATGCCTTCAAATCATAGAAATGGGAGTATTTGATAGTGTTTAATTAGAGAGGGCTGTGGTCCAGCTAAGTTATAATTGGATTATTATTATTTTTTTAAATATTAGGAAAATTGGTTTCCATGCTTAGTGAAAGTCATCCAATTTACTCTCAGTGCATTAAGAAGATGCAATAGTTTGATCATAGTTCACTTCTCGTTATGTTTAATTTTTTTCTTGTAATCTCAGGCTTTTTTAGTGCTAAGGCTCCATATTGATATAACTACCTTTTTGTATCTATGATTAGGGAGCGTGTGTTAAGAAACTCTCAGGCAAACCAAAGATTGAGGATAACAAGGCAACTAAGCAAATCGTTGCCCTTCTAAGTGCTCCAGTGGAAAAGTACAACGACATAGATACTGCATTAAAGCTCTCTAACTATCCTAGAATCATGGACCACCTTGATAATGCTACAAAGAAAATCATGGCGGTTGTTATTATTCAAAGCATCATGAAGAACAATACCTACATATCTACTGCAGACAAGGTAAATTTAGCAACCTAACATTTATTTCAGTAATTAATTCTAACTGAAAATAGTTGTGTTTCGTAGGTTGAGGCATTATTTGAGTTAATAAAAGGGCTTATCAAGGATATGGATGAGATTCAAGATGAGGAGGTCAAACTTTGGTGCACTAACTTGTTAATTAATAAGTTTCCTCCAGAATTTCTTATGAATTGGCAATTCTCACCTTCCAGGCTTCATCTCTTCACAGCCTTAGGTAATATTTGGTGTTTATTATCTTAAACGGTCACTGAATTTTCATTTTCCTCTGCATATAGCTTGATGAAGAGGATTTCAAGGAGGAGCAAAATTCCGTTGCTCGCCTCATTCACATGCTGTACAATGATTATCCAGAGGAGATGCTGGAGGTAGGTACATTTTCTTCGATTTCTTGTATGCATGTTTAGGCTTTTTTTGCTTGTATATGCATAAATGTCATGTTGATGTAGACCAAAATTAGAACGATTTATCATTACATGACTCATTAGAGGGGTTCCTTCTTGTCAGCCCCCACATTGAACTAGATCCATGTCATCTTAGAGTTTTTTTTTTTTCAAGGTATATTTGATTCCTTTGTGTTTAGATATTGGCTGACTGAATGGTCCTGGAAGCAGCTTTTGTGAAAATTAAGCATTTAATACCATGAGGACAAGGATCATATCTCAAACTAACCGATCTTATTTAACTTCATCACTTACCAATTATTGTTCAAGTTTTAGGAAATTTCATAAATGTCCTTGTAAGTATGTTGTTATGTGTTTTAAGAAGTAAAATAGTAATATCATTGTATTGGACTATAGTTCCATGGCGCCTCGCTCATGAAGCATTAATATGATGGTTAAAAGTTGTGCATAATCACACTTTACCCCATCATTTATTGTAACGCGCTCATAACCCCCCCTTGGTTTAATAATCTGTGCTTGACCTCCATGACTAGAGTGTAACAATTATCTTTTACATCAAATTTTACCGGGAGAATGGGTTTTTCACTATAAAAATTTTGTTGATAAGGTTACTGCTTCCATTTTTTCCCCTTTTCTCTTAGAACTTCTATTTTTCTCCACAAAATGCCCTTAGTGTGGGTTTCAATTTTCCTTTTTCTCTAAGACTTCTTATCTTCTAAGACAAAACCTATGCAGGAAGAGAATTGATTGATCTGTGATTAAAGGATACTGGAAACCTTAAAGCTGCAACACAGTTCCGAAGGGAGGAGAAAGTGATAGTGTCTCACATGATCGTTACCATTAAAATCTATTAGTGCCATGAAACGTAAACAAGCCATACAATTTACTTTCCAACTTCATTAAATCTCATCTCTGTAACAACTCCATTAAATCTCATTTCAAATACCAATAAATTGACTATACAGTAAAAGGCACTAACCAATTAAGTGCACATAAAAAGACAGTTCTAGAATGTGAAAGTGAACTGAAGAAATGTTGTACTTCTTGATTGCTCAAGAAGGGAACAACGCCTTTCGAGTAGGTGCAAACTCCAACAAGACAAGGGAGGGGAAGGAGTAAATTGAAATTTCATTCCATGAAAAAATTACAGCAGATTTTAGAGCTATTTATAGTCTTTTTCCTAGCTGATTTGAACCGGTTGGTTCATTTATCGAACCGGTTGATTCATTTATTGAACCGGTGGTCTAAAACTAAATACAATATAGAAAGGTCTATTTAATAATACATAAGCTTGTTTTACAAGAAACATGCGTCCGCCCTTGAGATGTTGCATTTGGCTTTCCTCCTCGTTGACTGTAAACTTTCATGTGCATATTGTTGTCTTTAAGTTGCTCTTCCAAGCGTTTAGTCCAATCTTTACATTGTTCATGCACTGTGCTTGTATCTAGTTGAATATGTTGTTGTTTAACACTTCCGTCGCCATAAAAAATAACTTTGTCCTCGAAGTCAAGAGATGGAAAATGAATGTCAAAGAGATAAAAAATTCTCCGATGTAGCATCTTCTGGATTGGTGAGTGTCTCTTGCAAGAGAACCTATTTGTGTGGTAGGCCCTGAAATTGAATTATATGTGAAGCAAGAAGGCATAAGGTACACTGATAGGTTGATTATTATGAATGAAATTTGGTAATTAGGAAACTGCATTTAAAGGATTGCCTTAGAACTGAAATATTGAAACTGGATGAATTTTACTTTCCGGTGGAAGAGTAAGACGATATGCCATTGGACTGATAATAGAGTGAACAGGAAAGGGGCCAAAGTAATGCTTGGCTAATTTAGAATGTGTACGATTAACAACCAATGACTGTTTAAAAGGTTGGAGTTTGACCATAACTAAATCCCCAACGGATAATTGTAAATCCCGGCGATGGCGATCAGCCATAATTGTAAAAAGGTTGTTGCAAAATTTGATGGAGGGTCTGTAAGTTTAAGTTCCTATGGTTAATATAATATTGACAGAAGCAATATCGGATGTTCCCTGGATATAATAAGGAATGGAGGGTGGGGATCTATCATATAAAGCATGATAAGGAGTCATTTGAATGGCGGTGTGAAAGGAGATATTTTAGCATAATTTAGCTCAACAAAGAAAAGAAGACCATAACACCAGAGTGGTAGATATCAAGGCATGAAGATATTTTTCTAAACAACGTTTGAGAACTTTCGATTGGCCATCTATTTGAGGATGATAAGCAGTATTGTAATGGAGAGTGATACAACTTCAAGTCAATAGACGATGCCAGGAACTACTAAAAAAATGCTATCTCAATCGGATACAATTGTTTTTGGGAATCCATGCAAGCGTACATTCATATGAGCAAAAAGATCAACTACCATAGGTGCGGAGTAATTTGTAAGTAAAGATCCATAATGAGCATATTTAGAGAGATGATCTATAACTCTACTAAAATAATAGTTTATTCGCTTGAGGATGATAATCCGGTATTGAAATCCATGGCTAAATCCTCCCATAATTGGGATGGAATGGGAAGAGGAGGCAAAAGCCCTGCATGAGGCATTGTAGATGATTTAATTTCTTGGCATGTGAGATATTTACTGACAAAATCCATAACGTTTTTATGATGGCCTGGCCAATAAAAATTTACGGTTAGATGTTTGATGGTCTTAAGGGTGCCGTCATGTCCTGTCGACGGGGTAGAATGAAATTCAGTAAGTGATTTTTTAGGGTAGAATTTTTATTGGCATAAATGCAGCCTTTATAATAAAGAATATTATTCTTGAGTTGATAATCAGTGCGAGATGAAACAGCTTTTTCCAGTTGTGAAATAAGGTGAAGGATGTCAGGGGCATTCATATATTTGTTGACCTCTACTATAATAACCAAATCACAACGGACAAAAGAAATAAAAAAAATGCTCAAAATCATTACCTGCCGCTGCCCACGCCGTTGCTACAGGACCCATCCCGATCCTCTGCGAAAAATCCTATCGCAGCTCTGCAACGGCGCCGAAACGTCGCTTCTCCTGCGTGCGTAGCCGGCCTCGATTCCTCCCCTCTTCGCGTCGTTAAAATGAGGGCGAGACTCCTCTTGTTCGCTCATTCCACGCACACGACACCTCCAGCCTCTCGCTTCCAGCTCCCCATCTCCGATCCCGGCTCCTATTCTTTCTCCCGTTCGCTGCTTCTTCAGCCGAGAGAGAGAGAGAGAGAGAAAGAGAGAGAGAGAGAGAGGGGGAGCTTCTTACCTCGCTTGCAAGCTCCGTTGTCTCCCCCTACCCATTCCGAACCCAAGCCGATGCCAGCTCCGACTCTAAGCCCTGGCCGACGCCTCCTTGCCCTAGACCTGCATTCTGACGCCCCCATCTCCCTCGCCGTCGCTCGACTTCGCTCCTCCAGCGACTTTCCCTTCCTATCGGATGGAAGTTACGACATTTTGAACGAAAGCGACTACGGGAGCCGCTTGCTGTGAAGTTAATTTTATCCCTTTCACGTGCTTCTTCGGCCAAATCCAGTAAACCCGTTCGACAGAGGAGAACAGAAATTAATCGTAATTAATTTTAATTAATTAGTTATGATTAATTGTAGATAATTATAATTATCCTAATTAATTATAATTATTAATTATTGTTAATTTTTATTAGTTTTAATTAAAGATAATTTTAATTAATATAATTGATTTTAATTAACTGTAATTACTTATTTAATTATAATTAATCATAAGTGATTATAATTAATTTTAGGTAATTAATGATAATTCATTTTAATTAGTTATGATTAATCTTAATTAAGTTAATTTTAATTAATTATGATTTATTATTATTATGTTTAATTAGGGATAATTAGTATTAATTATTTATGATTAATTAAGGTCATTTATAATTAATTATTATAATTAACTATAATTACCTAATTAATTGTAACTAATAAAATATAAAAAAAAAGAAAATGCAAAAAGAGACCCTTCTCACTTGCTTCGGTCCACGAGCCAACACCTCTACCCCGACGCTTGCAAAGGTATAACCCTCCAACCCTAAAACTCCAAGAGCCCGTTCTCGTCGTTGGCGGCGCAACGGAAAACCACCTATACACGCTTTTCTTAGCGTGGTGGGATGGGACCCCGGTGGGGTGCCTACGACAAGGCGGGTAATCACCAAAATCCCGCATTCGACGTTCGTGTCGAGCCGGCAAACCGCCTATACACGCTTTCTTAAGCGTGGTGGGAAGGGAACCCGGTGCGACACCTACGGCGAGGCGGGTAGGCCCTATGCATGCTTTTTTTAGCGTGGTGGGGACAATCTTAAGTACCCATACGCGGTTCTGTACATGCGGGGAAACAACTGCTCTTCTTTTCAGGTACATTTGAAGACCCATACACGCTTTCTTAAGCGTGGTGGGGATTGAAGAATTTACACGGCCGCGGTGTCCTCGAAAGAGGGCACCTACCATATACGCTTTCTTAAGCATGGTGGGAAAGGCCCAATTTTCTGTAATTTCCCCTAAACGGGGGAGATGCCAGAATGTTGCCGAAATTTCGGATGAACAGAAGACCATTTGGACCTGACTTTAACAAAATTTGGACAAACAAAGGACTCGATTTGGAGAATGAACTGAACATAAAATTGAGCCTAAATCAAACTTAATTGAACTCAAATACAAGAGAAATCGAACCTGAATTTGGACTTGCAGCAAATGACAACGAATTAGATTCAAACTGAACTCAAATTGGAACAAATGTGGACAACAAGGACTTGTGTTTTGAACTTAAATGAACAAATTGAGAATCAAATCCCGGATCGATGAATGAACAATTAATATCAAAGCAAGTCCTAATCATTCATGTGGACATAAGCAAGCACAAAGCTTGTGTTGATCAAGGAACTAAAGTCAGAGACTTATCACAATGCTATCCACCATCCTTCTAACATATGCAAGAGAATTGTGAGGAATGCAATGGCAAAAGTAGATACAAGAGATATGCGACAAATGTGATAACTTCTCCACCACATCAATGTATAAACACCACAAAGAAATGTTGGAAGAAGTGTATACCAAGTTCAAGTTGAAGTATGCCCCTCTCATTATCAACACAAGTCAACATACAATTTGTTGTATTGACACCTTGCAAGTGAGGAAGACTAGTGTACAATAAATCTAATGATTTGATGCATTCACTGAGTTATAAAGAATGCACAATTGATGCAACAATTCCCTGCAGTCGAGATTAACATACAAGCGAAGGAAGGAAAATGATGACTTATTTTCAACCAATAAGCTAAAATGCCCTATGAATGTTGGAGAACTATCATGCTAATTAAAAATATCAGCACTAACAAGTACTAATCATCCTATGAGTACGACCATTTGATAAGTTTGATGAATGCGGAACACTATGACACCTCTTCCAATGTCAAATGTAGGCCATAGCTCACTATAATATCATAAAAATTAATGTGCAAGGGTATACTAACTCACTAACCAGTATGCATGAGAAGGTTAGTGATGAACATGCAACAACCTTGCCAACGAGTAACGATGACTGATATGTGTTAATGGCTTGCTTATGATCAACAACTATCAAATGACGACCAGCTATGCTTGAACTTAAAAGGACAGCAGGGGACTTGAATAAAATAACCTAGAACCTGAACTCAATTGAACTACAAGAGGCTTGAATTTCTAAAGATTTCAGAAGACTTTGAACTAGAACATGAACTCGCACATCAAGCTGGGCTTGAACCCAAGTGTACATAAAGAAGCCAATGACAAATGCAGCCACTCATCAATCAACCAACGGAGCAGAATCAGCGATGAACGTCTTTCATCCAACGAACAGTACTAATCCACAAATGAACACACAACTTCCTTTGCAAGTCAAATGGTGATCAATTGGTAATAGACAAAAGCTCCTACGAACTGCTGTAGGAGATCAGTTATACATCAAATAATTGCCTACAAGCAAAATGCAAAAGATCTGCAATACATACAGTCTCTCTACGAATATGGATGTATGTTCAATATGCCACTTATGGGTAGATATATAAAGACTCCAGTAAATGCAGTATCCTGAAATCAATCCAAATATATGAATGAAAACATCTGTCTGCCTGCAAGCAACAATAATTGAGATCGTATAACGTGACGCCACCGGATCTGCAACATCTATGCAAGCAGACAGAAGGCTTACGAGTCCTCAAATGAAGCTCCATTACGACGCCACCAAATCTGCAACCTTCATACAAGCAGACAGAAGGCATCCACAAGTTACAACGCTATGCCACCGGATCTGCAACATCCGTACAAGCAGACAGAAGACGTTTACAAGTATTCTAAAAGTACCCCCGCACATGTGCACCGTAATTTGTATACACATAGGTACATAACAAAGGGGGGATATGCAATCAAAACCGCATGGGCCCCTGCGAACGTGTTGTAGGAACACACGTGACGTCTAGGGATGCTGCGCGGGTCAATAAGTGAATTCAAGTTCGAACCCGATCCTTCTATTCAGGTAGATATGAGTTGACATGACTCGAACTATTAAATAAATATACAGTCGCAAGGTCGACTGAGATATTTATTTTATACGTTCATATTAGACCTTCAAGGTCTAGAATCAAGAAAATTCACTAACAAAGGCATAAAACCTACAAAACCCGATCCTCTGTCAATTACTAGACAGAGTCGACAAGGTTCAACCCATAAATATAGAGGACCCTAAAGTTACCCCGATGATGACCGTGTTGACAGAAAATCTCAACCGGAGGGGTTTCCAAATACTCAAGATATCTCTTACATTCTCAAATGCTTCTCAAACACCCACAAAAATCCGAAAATCTCAAAATCATTCCAAAAATCCAAAAATATTTAAAATTAAAATCCAACTATCAAAACACTTAAAGTAAAACACATCCACCCTCCGCAACAGTTTGCCGAGGTGGACAAATTAGAATTTGCTTTAGCCCACATATAGCTAATGCTTGGTCGAGAATATCGCTAGGATCCATTCTCAAATAATCTCCTGCCAGCAAGGACGTGGTACGAGTCTTCTAACCGGCAGTTTCGCCGCCGAATGACACTGCAGGATAAATGGTTATGACTCGGGGCCCTCTGAACCAGGTGATCGCCGCCAAATGGCACCATTATATTATGGTTATGGCCAGAGCCCGTATGCTCCCCAATGGCATCAAATCCTTGAGATATGAATCAATAGGATATGATCGATAGGGCACAAAGCTCTCTGTTAGCTAAGGTGGATTCAAATTTGTCCCCTTAGACAAACACTCATCCCAGGTCTACAAGGTACCCTTGGGCGAAGCAACCCATGGCTGCCGACAAGGATCCTTCAGTCAGGTTGGGTCGACTACCTCCTTTGACTAAGTAGACCAGGGATCACGATGGCCCGGGATGACGGAACCATGGGATCTTGATCGGGTCCATCATCCATTCCCACACCATCCGCTTTAAGTGCGAGATGGTGAAGCAATTTTAAATGTCAAATCTCCAAACTCCCTGATTTCCACAACCCATGTCTATGCTGCTACTATATGCCAGATATGTATCTCTACGTACCTGATTGATGACTAGCTTTAATCGAAAGTTCTCTCTCATGATCGAGAGGGGTAATTAACTATAGGGGCTTGCGCGTATAGGAAACCAGAACTCAGATCATAAAGTCCTCACAAAACGAGTGTGAAATCTCTGGGTAGTGTCTTATCTACAAACCCATCTGCCTTCCAAAATTTACCCCAGAACTTAATCCGTTAAAACTCCCCCAAAGAAATCAAAAAGCGGGCGGAGGCCGGGGACGAATTTTCGGAGCCCACAATATTTCTGTCATAATTCAACATATAATTATTTAATGTAAGTAGATGACTGCGACAAACGGAGCCTAAGTTTTTTGCTAAAAAAAGAGATCGGATGATTTCTTTGTAACAAAACATCTATACCAACATTTAAAGCGTCAATTTCAATAATAAAAGGTTTAGTGAAATCTGGTAAAGTTAAAATCGAGGAAGATGTCATGGCCAGTTTAAGATTATTAAAAGCATCAGAGGCATGAGAGTCCCATTAAAAGGCCCATTAAAAGGCGGCAACTTTCTTAAGAAGGTTAGTTAAAGGAGCTGCAATAGAAGCATAATTAGAGATAAAACGACGATAATAGCTAGTTAACCCTAAAAAAGATCGAAGATGATGTAATGATGAAGGAACAGACCAATTAGTCATTACTTCAATTTTATTTGGATTAGCCGTAATAGTACCAAATGAGATAATATGGCTTAAATATTCAATGGATGATTGACAGAACTGACACTTATTGAGTTTAAGAAACAATTGATTTGTAAGTAAGCATTGTAAAACAATTTGAAGGTGAGCATAATGATGGTCTATAGTGGAGCTGTATATGAGGATATTGTCAAAGAACATAATAACAAACTTACAAAGATATGAATGAAAATTTGATTCATGAGAGCTTGAAAAGTAGATCGGGCATAACTAAGAATTCGAAATGGCCATCATGAGTACGAAAAACATTTTTATGGATGTCTTTTGGGTGCTTATGGATTTGTTCGTAGCCTGATCGCAGATTAAGCTTGGAGTCGTCTAGAAGTTCGTCCACTGTTGGAATAAGGAACTTATCCTTGACAGTCCAAGAATTAAGGGTGCGATAATCAACACAAAAATGCCAAGTACTATCACATTTTTGTACTGAAGGCATTGGGCTGGAAAAAGGATTATGACTGTGACGAATAATGACAGATTGTAGCATTTCAATAAGTAATTGTTCCATAGCATCTTTTTGAAAATGCGGATGTTGATAGGATTGATGTTAATAGGTTTAGATTGCAATGGTAGATGAATGTGGTGATCAATTGGTCGTGGTGGTGGACCTGGTGGTAAGCCTTTGGGAGTTTGAAATAAGCTTTTAAATTGCCAAATTAAAGTTGCAATAGATGTAGTTAAAGTAGCGGTGATGGATGAAAGATTGTCATTGAAATTACTTTGGATTGATGTGTCCTGATTGTTTTAGGGTCCCGATTGAATGGTGAAAATTTGTTTTGAGGGAGAATGGATAGCAAGGCACAAAACCGTTGAAAAGATATATAGGAGTTTGTAACAGTTGAGATTCACCTGATAAGATAATTTGGCGATGCTGATCAAAAAATTGTATAGTTAGATCGTGCTAATTGTGAAGAATGGGACCAAATGATTGAAGCCATTGCATTCCTTGAACAACCTCAGCGTCAAGGATAGCAAGCACAAACAAATCCAAGAGAACTTGATAACGTTGCATTGAGATGGTGACTTGAGAACCTTTTGAACCGGTTGGTCTAAAACTAAATACAATATAAAGGTATATTTATTAATACATAGGCTTGTTTTACAAGAAACCTGTGCTTATCCTTGAGTTGTTGTATTTAACTTTCTACCTCTTTGATGGTAAACTTTCATGTGCATATTGTTGTCTTTAAGTTGCTCTTCCAAATGTTTAGTCCAATCTTTACATTGTTCATGCACCTTGCTTGTATCTAGTTGAAAATCTTGTTGCTTAACAAGAAGTTACTAGGCTTTTATTATAACCTCATATAGTGTATGGAATATTGGACATCATAATGCTTTACACGAACAGTCACTTTTTTGCATTTTGATCGAAGCATCATTTGTTACAGCACATTTAGATGTCAGAAATCATATCTTTAATTGTTTAGAAAAATCAATTATTCCTGTAAGGTTTCCTGTGTACTGGATGAAATTCCAAATTTAATTTCCAACAAAATGTTGAAGCTTTAATCACCATAAATAGTTCGTGCACGATCATATCTGCAAACGTAGTCAAAGTGACAGGTTAGGTTTAATCGTTATGTATTTCATTAGCATATTTTTTTTATTGTGTTCATCAGTTGTCTTAATTGCTAGTTTGTGCTGCATAATTTGAATAAATTTCATGCAAGAGGATAGAGAATTAGTGTGTATTCCAGAAATGTAGTTAGTTTTCATTGTCCGTAACATGCTGAACATCTTTTCTTTGCTCTGTATTTCAATTGCTATTAATGCTAGTTTGTACTGCATAATGTAAATAATATGCAAACAAAGTTTCAAATGTAAATTGTGCGTTGTCTGTCTTTAACAAAGTAAGCATATCATACCGGCAATATCTGGCACTGCTTTCTCATTTATTGTGACCTTGTTATTTTCTTAATAATTTGCATGTGCTAATCTAATTAATGTAATATTTTACTGCACTATTTCACTGATTGACCTAGTTTGCTTTGTATTTTTAATCTTGCTCCAAATGTATTTCATAGCGGACAGTAATTAATTTCTGTTTATAGATCATTCAAACCGTTCGGAAGCATATTCTTCTTGGAGGACCTAAACGCCTTGCTTTCACCGTACCACCACTTATATTTTCTGCTCTTAAGGTTCGTTTGTTATGTTACATGTATCTAAATTGGTAGAGTGCATGAGCTCATGCAATTTCATGCTTGCTTTTCATTGCAGAACTGATGATTTGTCCTTATGATGTCCTGTTCTGTAATTTCAATTTTGAATTGTATTAGGAATGATCATAACAAGAAATTCCTGAACATAATGGTATTTGCTGGCCAAAATTCAAATTAGAAAAATGTGATATTTAAATATTTTATTTGCCTCACTATAGATATTTTTCTCCACGCTTGAGCAAACTGATATTAGCATTATTATGCTAATTTATTTTCATTAGTCCTACTGAACTGAAAGGGGGCGCATTTTGAATCTTTATCTATTTCATTCTTGTTGTGTGCTGCATGAGTGTTAATTCTATTTTGTGCGTGTCTTTTCGCTTTAAGCATGTTCATGTTAATTTTGGCATGCCCTTTAAATTTTAAATAAATTTTGTTGATGCATTGTCTATTCACCATTGTACATGCCCAAACTACTGAAATTTAATTTCAACCATAGTATGCTCCATGGATGCTTCCACCTCCCCTTTAATCTCATTATTTCGCTTGTAATTCTTTCTAGTATTATCTTACATCTATCTTAATATTTCTATTTATGTTACAAAGTACTTAAATTTATTTTCATCTATTATATCCTCGATGGATGTTGTCACCTCTGCTCTAATCTAATTAGTTCTCATTTTATCCCTTCCAGTCTTATTCATTTACATCTTAGCATTTTCATTTCAGCCACATCTAACTTAATATTGATTGACATTTTTTTTTGTGCTCAACTCTCTGAATCATATAATATAAGCAAATCTGATTGTAGATTTATAAAGTTTATATTTGAGTCTATACGGTATCCTCTTGGTACATGTTTTTTATGCATTTCATCATTTTAATCATTTTTAACTCTAGAAATTATGCCAGTGCCCTCTTCCATTTCCCCACTCTATGTAAGTACGGCCAGATAAATAAAATTTATTCTGTATGATAGAATAAGTGAAACATATCTGATATGATTATTTTAGTGACTTCCTGCTATTAACCTGAGCTTGTGGCTTAGGTTTAATATTTTCTATGAACTTCAGACACTCAATAAAGTAGCTAGATCATAATAACAGTCATTTTTGTTGGTTTTGTTAGTAATATTCTCTCAAGGCCACAAGTTCAGCTTTTTAGTCACCCAAAAAGGAAAAAGCTTCAGTTATGAACTTCAAGTTAATATAAAACCTTAAAATTGTTCAACTTTACGGAGCTTCTTACTATGACTAGCAAACCAGCTGGGTGAAATAATAAGTTCTGAAGCTGATTAGTTGTGTTATTGTAAACTTGGAGGTCATTTTAATAAGTTCTTTAAAATTTCCATCTCTTTGGTCTGGGATCTAATGTTAATTGCATAAATTAACTATTTTAATTAAACAATATTCCATTTTTTTGAACTTGTAACGTCTTTTTGCACATGCTTGCACGTTATATGCATTCCAGTCGGGATTATTATGGGATTTTCTAAATGATTTATATTTCTCAACTAATAATACTATGTTGTTTTACGAATTTTTTTTGCCCATGCTTATGATATAAAAAAGATGGAACTGTAATTTAGCAAATTTCAATACCTAAGCTTATGTAAATTAATTAATTTTTCGGTCATAATATTCTTTTCATCATACTCTTTTCTAGTGGACTATGCATCGACTTAGTGGAATACAAGGAAGTAACCTGATGCAGTTCTATGGGGAATTAAAATTTTCCATCATTCTAATAATTCTAGTAGTTGTTGTTCAATAATTTTAAAAATAGTAATTTTCTCATTCATTGCATGGGGCTATCTTCTTTCTTTATACAAATGGTAATAATGCATAATTTAATCTAGTAAGATAAAATTGATAACTTGTAAATGATTTTTGTAATATGCTAACTTCAATAAATTTAATTGTTTAAAATTAAATTTAACTATCAATTGCTTTGAGTCTTTTAAATTTTATAATATGAAATAATCAGTTCAAAATTGTAATATTCTAAGTTAAATTGTTAAGTAAAATCATATCTTACATTGGTGCCAAAGTAGAATATTAAATGTTAGACTTAGGATTTGTTTAAGCCTTTTAATAATCAGGAGAGAGGAAGTGCTCAGTTTGGTTTTGTATTTCAATTAAGGAGATAATTGATAAGTAAAAAAGATCATAGTACATCGAATTTATTAGATTTAACAGATTAGATAGTTGTGACTTCATATTCTGTTGACTTGACCTTTTGATGGAAGGTATGTTCTTGACCTAGCCTTTAAATGGGAAGCATTTCTTCTACCCGCTAGAAGAGTAAATAATTTAAAAAGAAAATTTAGAGATTCCTTCTGAAGTGACGCGTTGTACCTTTAAGTTAGGCTTCGTTGATTTAAATATGGGAGTCTCTTTTTTGGTCCAATAAGTATTTAAAATCAAATTTAAAATTTAGAGGCAAGGGCCCAAAAAGACCCTCCAACTCCAACCCTAAATCATGATGCCATTACCTTCCATAGCTACTTGGAATATTCACCTTGATAAGGTTTCTAGCTGTAAGCAGCTTGTCAAGTCCCTTTATCTGGATATGTTGTGTATTTTGGAGAACAGGATTCAGTCTTCTTTCTTACTAGATCCTTGGTTCTGTGCCTCGAATCAAATTTTCAAAAAGGAAGCTTTCTATCATAATTTTGACTTTGCTAAATCTGGAAGAATTTGGATTAAGTGGAACTTTGATAATCTACGCTTATCCCTGTCTCACTTCTCTAAGCAAGCTATTTCTGGCATGGTTTATGTGGGTGCCAACCCCCTGTTACGGTTGAGGGCCAACGGAGGCTGGACTGGTCGGCCCAGTAGGCAGTGGAGGGGGCGGAATCTGAAACCAAATCCAGGGAGATTTCGGCCCCTCTTGTGGGGCCTAGTAAAGCAATAATTCATTATGTTAGGAGGATAATTAGGGGGGAATTAAGGAGGGAAAGATCTCCTATTTGAATTGAAATAGGAGAGGGAAATTAATAAGGAAAGAAGGTTAATTTGGGGGCTGATTTGGAGGGGATTAATTAGTAGATGTTTACTGATTAAAGAGGACAGATTTGGGGGCTGATTTGGAGGGGATTAATCAGGAGATATTTCCTAATTGAAGAGGGAAGATTTGGGGGCTAATTGGGGGAAGGCTATTTTGGTATTTGTTGTTTATTATTTTCTATAAGTAGTATGGTTTATGTTATGTTTGGTATGGAGAATTTTATTTGAGAGTTGCTATAGTTTTCTTTTTCTGAGGGCTTCCTAGCAGTGTCTAGGTTTTTTGGGAGAGCCGATCTACCTCTCGAATTGTAGATCACATTTTTTTTATTGTGTTTGTTATTTTTGTCTCCAAGACGCATCACCCCTCCCCCGGCCGCCGCCGCCGCCTCTCTCTTGTTTTCTGTTATTTATGCCTCTAACTCATGGGATGAAAGATTAGTTCTTTGGGATGATCTGAGTAGCATATCTCCCACGTCTGGCATTACGTGCGTGGTTATGAGGGATTTCAACTACTGCATATTTCAATCGGAAATGGCTGGAGGAAATGCCATTCACCATAGTAAGTTGGGCCTTTTAATTCTATGATTTTTTATACCAATGTGATGGAGCTTATTTCTACTTGAAATTTTTATACTTGGTTCAATCAAAGAGCAGACAATCTGATACATATTAAGCTGTGGATAGATGAGAAAAAGAACATGCATTGTCTTTTTCTTATATATATATATATGATACTTATATACATATAATAATACAAGTAAAGAATGAGGAAAGAAATGATGTAACTTATAAATTATAAATAAGAGCATAAATGAAAAAGAGAAAATAATATGCATGCAAATTACAGGAGTTTTTTCCCGTATGGTACTGGCTGGGGAAGCAACGTACCCGTGTATGTTAAATGGAAATGGTTGTACATTTATAGATACATTTAGACGGTGCTCTTGTACAAATTGAATTGGAAAAGGAATAATTGTAAAAGTGTTATGAAATACATATTATATGATTTGAAATGTATATGAAAGGTATAAATGAATGAAATGGAAAATTATATATATATATATATATACTAAATATATATATTAAATGTTATATAAATATATATATCAAATGTTATATAGGTTTTAATATTATATAAAAAATGAGAAAAAGAACATGCATTATATTTTATATATATGTAATTGTTATATATAGAAAGATTACTCACTGAGTTTACCATGTAAACTCAATCTATTAAACTAACTTTCAGGTAAGTCTCCTGGCAAATAAAAATGGCTGAAAGAGAAGAGAAATACGTCTACAGAAGACGACGCACAAATGCAAACAGGTAATATATAATTTATATAAATGTTAAAGTTCTGAAAATTGTATTAGTATTTTGCTGAAAAAGATTGTGATAATGGCTCTTTAGTTATTTTTTGAGAAGTTGAATGTTAAATTGTTTATGAAATTGAATGAAATATTACACCTGTCAGATTTTTCGTTCCCATCTCGTTAATTCGAGCATCCGGGCTGGGTCGTGATAGCCTGACACCTATCATAACGCTCTCGTAGCGTGGTAGGATGGCCCATACTCATGAAATTTTCCCTACATGGGGGAGATGCTGGGAGGTTGCCGAAATTTAGACTGAAACACACATAACTTAAATAATAGGGGACCTGAACAGAACTTAAACGATTAACAAGAACCTAAACTTGAATTAAACTCAAACGACAGGGAACTAGACCTAGAATCTAAAATTAAAATCCTGAATCATGAAAGTGATGAAGTGAACAAGCATATGACCTGTGTTGGATAAAACTTTGAGCATAATTCACTTGCAAGCAATAGTGGGAGACTAGTTGGTGCACGACAGTTTACCTGTATAAAGAAACAGACAACTCGTAGTACGACGTCACACCACCGGATCCGCAACACTTATACAAGTAGATATAAGGCGTGTATAAGCTTTCACATGGAATGCTGCACACACTCAAACGACAGTTGCCCGCACAGCTGAAATATTCCAAACAGAGTCGATAAGGTTAAATCTATAAATGCAATTGCCCATAATACCTTGATGTTCGCTATGTTGAATGTAGATTTCAATCGGAGGGGTAATTCCAAATGTTCAAAATGCCACCCAAATGCCCATAAAATCCAAAATTCCGAAAACTACCAAATTCTAAATATTTAAAAATCAAAATTCAACCATCAAATGCTTAAAGCAAAATCCATCCGTCTTCCGCAATAGTTTATCGAGGTGGACAAATTTAAATATCACTTCAGCTCACAAAGAGCTAATGTCTGGTCGAGAATATCATAAAAATTCATTCTCAAATATTCTCTTGCCAGCAAGGACGTGGCACGTGTCCTCTAACCGGCGATTTTGCTCCCAAATGGCATCGCACATAAACGGTTATGATTGGGGCCCTCTAACCCGGGTGATTTTGCCGTCAAATGGCACAACTAAATTACGGTTATGGTTAGAGCCCGTATGCTCTACAATGACACTAAATCCTTGAGATATGAATCAATAAGATAGATCGATAGGGCACAAAGCCCTCTATTAGCTAAGGTGGATTTAAATTTGTCTCCTTAGACAAATACTCCCCCCAGGTCTACAAGGTACTCGGATGAAGCAACCCATGGTTGCCGACAAGGATCTGATAGGAAATACTTGAGTTCACAAGTAATCCTATCGGATCTACTTGAGTTCGCAAGTAACCCTAGCAATAATTGGTGAGAAACAATAAAAAACGATGAAAGAACCACAAAACAATAATTTTTATTATAGAATTCAAAGCAAACAATACTAATCAACGAAACATAAAGAAAGATACAATTGATCCTCTATTCGAGAGGAGGATCGTCTCTCCCACTCTCTAGACAAGAATCTAGAGCCCAAGCCGCCAAATGAACTACAAGAAACGATCACCAAAAGCATGACATGCCCTAACCCCTCCATGCCCTTTAAATAGCCCTCTCCACCTCCATAACTTCTCCACCTCCTTAAAAACTTCATAATATAAGATATTATTTATTTAGTACAAAAGATATCAAATATTTTTAATTAATTAAATTCAAAATAAATTGGGTGTGGGCCCCTCCTTAGGCGGTGTAGGCAAGAGGCGGTTGACCCGCCTCCTGTATATAAGTGCTGGCCACACCTGGGCCGGCTGTGGCTGAGTCAGTTCCTGGGGAACCGACATATCAATACCGCCCTCCCAAAGAACCACCTTATCCTCAAGGTGGAAAGAAGGAAACTGATGCCTTATTCACTCATAATGCTCCCAGGTAGCTTCAAAATTCGGAAGATCCTTCCATTTGATTAACACTTCCTTATTTCCTCCCTTGTCATATCTTACCCCTTGTAGCTCCAATGGTTGCAAGATCACTTCCATTTCTTCAGTCAATGTTGTTGGCAATTCCGCACTGGTTGCATGCTCCCCTATAGCCTTCCTTAGCTATGACACATGGAATACAGGATGTATAGTGGCGGACGATGGCAACTTCAAGCAGTATGCCACTTCTCCAATTCTTTCGACACTTCATAAGGACCAAAATATCTTGGAGATAACTTCTCATTTCTTCTGTTAGCCAATGTCTTTTGTCTGTAGGGCTGCAGTTTTAGGAAAACCTTCTCACCCATCTCAAACTGGACGTCTCTCCTGTGTGCATCTTCCTGCCTTTTCATGATCTGTTGGGCCTCATTAGATGTTTCTTCAGCTCCTCCAACACTCTCTCCCTTTCCTTCAAGTGCTGCTCCACGGAGGATATCGGTGTGCTCCCTCTCCCAAATTGTACTAAATGTGGCGGATCTCTTCCATATAACACCTTGAAAGGGGTCATCTGGGAAGCTAAGTGGTACGAGGTATTGTACCAATACTCAACCCATGCCAACCATTTGGCCCACATCCGGGGTGTTTCTGAAGCTAAACACCTCAAGTAAGTCTCCAAACTCCGATTAATGACCTCTGTTTATTCGTCTGTTTGGGGATGGTAGGCGGTGCTTCTCTTGAGAATAGTGCCCTGTAACCGAAATAGCTCCCTCCAAAATTGGCTGAGGAAAACTTTGTCTCTGTCAGATACGATCGACTCTGGAATCCCATGTAGTCTAACCACCTCCCTAATGAAAGCTGCTGCCACTGTTACTGCGGTGTAAGGGTGTCGTAGGGGGGTGAAATGTGCGTACTTGCTCGGCCTATCAACCACCACCATGATAACAGTGAATCCCTCAGATCGGGGTAGGCCCTCAACGAAATCCATGGACACTTCCTCCCATACTTTGTTTGGAAGTGACAATGGTTGCAGTAGCCCTCCCGGAGCCATGGCCATGTACTTGTTCCTCTAACATACTTCACATCTTGCCACCATTTCCTGCACATCCTTATGCATTTCTTTCCAGTATAATTCAGCAGCCAGTCTCCTATAGGTCTTTTCTACTCAGTGGCCTCCAATGGAACTTCGATGGAACTCCTATAATAGATGGGGAATATGGATGGAAGATCGTGCAATGACAAACCTTCCATGGTACAATAGTCTCCCCTTTGAGGGAGTAGCCTGGATGGCTGCTCCTATCTTTCTGTAGATCCACCCGGATCTTCCTTAATTCTTCATTCTGCACACTTTCTTCCTGGATTGCTCCCCAGTCCACCATTAGGGGAACTGACATGGTCATCTCTTGGAGTTCTCCCCCACACGTGGATAAGGCATCAGCCGCCTTATTCTCTAACCCGGGTCGATACTGGACCTCAAAATCGTATCCCAATAGTTTAGATAGCCACCTATGATGTTCCTCCGTCACCATCCTCTATTCTAAGAGATATTTTAAGCTCTTTTAATCTGTCCTGATGATAAAATGCCTGCCCAGTAGGTATGATCGCCACTTTTGAATAACCAACATGATTGCCATTAGTTCCCGTTCATATACAGATTTCAGTCTTGCTCTAGCCGCCAAGATCTGACTGAAGTAAGCTATGGGTCTATGCTGCTGCATCAGGACTGCCCCCAACCCATACCCCGAGGCATCTGTTTTCATCACAAAAGTCTGACTGAAGTCTGGTAGAGCCAACACTGGTACCGTGGTCATTGCCTTCTTAAGTTTTTCAAATGTCTGGGTAGCTGCTTCTCCCCACATGAAACTATCCTTCTTTAACTGCTCTGTTAAGGGAAAGGCTATGTTGCTATAACCCTTCACAAATCTCCGATAGTAACCTGTCAGACCTAGGAATCCCCTCAGCTCCCTCAAATTCCTAGGAATAGACCACTTTTGCATCGTTTCAATCTTAGCTGGATCTGTTGCCACCCCTTCCTTAGATACCACGTGTCCCAAATATTTCACATTAGTTTGTGCGGAGCTGCATTTCTTTAGATTGGCCTTGAGCTGATGCTCCTGCAGTACTTCGAGCACCACCCTTAAATGCTCCTGATGCTCTTCTTTGGTTTTGCAATATATAAGTATATCATCAAAGAAGACTAAGACAAACCTCCGTAGGAATGGTTTGAACAACCTGTTCATTAATGACTGGAAAGTGGAAGGAGCATTTGTAAGCCCAAATGGAATTACCAAGAACTCATAGTGCCCCTCGTGCGTCCTGAATACCGTCTTTGGTATGTCCTCAGTCTTCATCCTGATTTGATGGTAGCCTGATTTTAAATTCATCTTGGAAAATACCACTGCTCCATACAGCTCATCTAGTAGTTCATCGATCACTGGAATATGGAACTTATCTGACACTATCTCCTTATTCAATGCTCTATAATCCACACAGAACCTCTAGTTGCCATCCTTCTTTTTGACCAGTAGGACGGGACTAGAGAAGGGACTTATACTTAGTCTGATGATCCCTGCTTCCAACATTTCTCCGATCAACTTTTTGATCTCATCCTTCTAAATTTGGGTGTAGCGGTAAGGTCGTACATTAATTGGGGACACCCCCTCCTTCAAGATGATGGCGTGCTCCTATTCTCGGGGTGGTGGTAAGCCTTGAGGTGGCTGGAACACCTCACTGAATTGTTGTATGAGAGGTTGTACTGCTAGTGGAATGTCTCCTTCTTCCCTAACACTAACCTTCTCCAAGCGTTGCAACTCGACCAAATATCCACCCCCCACCTCTTGTATGATTCTGATCATGGATTTGAGAGATACTTCAGCCCTGGCTCCCCTTGGATCACCCTCTTTTTCCCTTCTACCATTAGTTCCATCTTCAGAGCACCCCAATTGATCTTGGTCTCTCCTAAGGTCTGTAGTCACTTCATCCCCATGATGACATATGTACTTCCCAGCTCCAAGGGAAGGAAGTCCTCCTTCACTTGGATCCCCTGAATCCTCAACACTACTTCCCTACACACTCCTCTACCCATTTCCACCTTCCTCGTACCCATCATCACCCCATAAGCACCATTGTTCACTAATTTCATTTATAACAGATCTACAATCTGGGTGGAAATGAAATTATGGGTTGCCCCATTATCAATTAGCACTACCACTTCTTTATCCACTCTCTCCTTTCACCTTCATAGTATGATTCGGAGTGAACCCTACTACTGAGTTTAGGGATACTTCCGCCACATCTAGATGCATCTTTTCTTTTTCCTCCGTTTCTAACCCACTTCCACCTCCCTCAGTTTTCTCATCATCATAGACGGTGAGAACCTGAAGAGTTCGGTCCTTGCACATATGCCCTGGCATGTACTTCTCATCACACCTAAAACATAACCCCTTGGCCAACCTCTCCTGTATCTCCTTTTCAGTTAGCTTTTTGAAATTTTCCCCACTCCCTCCTCCGCTGGTTTTCTCCTTGGCTACTTCAAACTTCCTGATGCTGGCCCTTTAGATGGTAAGAAGGTGGTTGTCATTCTATATGACCCTCCTGAGTAGTTCCCCTTAGTTCCCTTCTCCATCTTTTTCTAGTCTTCTACCAGTTGTGCTAATTCCATGGCCTTCCCCAGGTTCCGTGGTTCTAATACTCTTAATGCGGCCCATATTTCCGGTTTCAACCCTTTCATCCAGTTCCCTTCCAGTACCATCTCCGAAAGTCGATCCAACCTGTTGGCCAAGTACTCAAACTTGTCCCGATAGTCTGCTATTGTCCCTTCCTGTGTCAAAGCAAAGAATTGTTCATAAAAATCTCCTTCCCTACCGGTTCAGAATCATTCGAGTAAGCATTCTTTGAATTCTCTCCATGTTCGAATGGGCTCCCTCCTGTCTCGCCATTAGTACCATGCCAATGCCTTTCCTTCTAGACATAATCCGGCTGCTATCAGCTTCTCTTCTTCCATCAACCCATTAACGGTGAAATATCGTTCTACTATGTAGATCCAGCCATGGCCGTCCTCTCCCTCAACGATTGGCATCTTCAATTTTCTCACCTTTGGATCGCTCCCTTTCCTCGGATACCTCCGTAGCCTCCCAATCCACGAAGAGGAAGCGCTCCCCAGTTGTCACGATCTTCCCTCCGGCGATCATATCTGCCTCCTTCATCATCTCCTCTTCTTCTCTCAGAATCAACACCTCCATGGTAGAAATCTTCTCTCCTTCCTGCAAACTCAGCAATCCTTCTATCGAACCCGATGCTTATCTCCTCCCTAGAAAATGGTTATAAAGGAGGCATGCCATCTTCACCTTCCAAAACTTCTACATCCGGGTTTTCCCTTCCCTTAAATAGGTTAGGCTTTCCTCTTCTTCCATGGTCGCCATTAATTCCCCTTGCCTCCGATGTCGCCGGAACAGTCTTTATCTCTATTAACTTCCGTAACATCTCCTCCATAATGGCAAACTTTCATTCCATCTTTTAATTGTTGGTAGAAATCTGATTTTGAAAATCAGAAAATCTTCCCTCCAGATCGGACTTGAGTTGTCCAATTTCTCATTCTAGAACTTCAACTTTTTTTTCGGCCATCTTCCTTTCAACAAATTGCTAGACGATCTTCTAACGGAAGCGAAAACACCGTTGAAATTCTGAAATTTCAACCGCCTTTGGTCCCCTGACAACGCTCTGTACCAATTTGATAGGAAATACTTGAGTTCGCAAGTAATCCTATCAGATCTACTTGAGTTCGCAAGTCACCGTCGCAATAATTCGTGAGAAACAATAAAGAACGAAGAAAGAACCACAAAGCAATAACTTTTATTATAGAATTCAAAGCAAACAATACCAATCAACGAAACATAAAGAAAGATACAATTGATCTTCTATTCGAGAGGAGGATCGTCTCTCCCACTCTCTAGACAAGAATTTAGAGCCCAAGCCGCCAAAGGAACTACAAGAAACAATCACCAAAAGCATGACATGCCTTAACCCTTTCATGCCCTTTAAATAGCCCTCTCCACCTCCTTAAAAACTTCATAATATAAGATATTATTTATTTAGTACAAAAAGATGTTAAATCTTTTTAATTAATTAAATTCAAAATAAATTGGGCGTGGGCCCCTCCTTAGGCGGTGTAGGAAGGAGGTGGTTTGACCCGCCTCCTATATACAAGTGTCGGCCCCACCTGGGCCGGCTGTGGCTGAGTTGATTCCTGGGGAACCGACATATCAGGATCCTTCTGTCAAGTTGGGTCGACTATCTCCACTGACTAAGTAGCCCAGGGACCACGATGGCGTGGGACAACGGAACCAGGAGATCTTGATTGGGTCCATCATCCATTCCCCCACCATCCGCTTTAAGTGCAAGATGGTGAAATTTTAAATTTTAAATATCAAATTTTCAAACGCCTAAGCCCATGATGCTACTATATGCCAGATACACGTATCTCTACGTATCTGATTGATGACTAGCCTTAATCGAAAGTTCTCTCTCGTTGCTTGGAGGGGTAATTAATTATAGGGGCTTGAGCCTATAGAAAATCAGAAATCAGATTATAAAGTCCTCACAAAATGAGGGCGAAATCTTTGGGTAGTGTCTTATTTCAAACCAAATCTACCTTCTGAAAATTTACCCCGGAACTTAATTCGTTAAAACTCCCCGAAAGCAAGGGGATGCCAGGGCGCGAATTTTCGGAGCCCACAATTACTCTTTCTCCATTCTGACTTTACATACTCCCTGAGTTTCAGAAGTTTTTACTCGGGGCCGAATTTAGCTCAGCTTTTAGAGTTTATTGGGAGTATGGTTTTTGATATGTCTGATTATAAACTTCTTTATCTGCTTCTGTTACTTGCTCCATCTATCAAATTTGGCGAGAAAGAAATGATCCAAATTATGGTTCCTCGGCTATCTGTTCTGTCACCATGTGCTGTAGAATTAAAAAGGTAATTGGATGGAAAGTTTCAAAATGGAATAGTAGGGAATGCCTCTGTGAGCTTGGTATCCTCTAGTTTGGTTTTTGATCTGGTGGGATTATGCGGCATTCTGATGTCTTTTGCTTCTGTTGCTAACATCTCGATTTTTCTGGAGTGACTTTTCTTGTGTTGCACATGTTTTGGCTGCTCGTTTGGATTATGATGAGTGATGCCAACATCCTGCCTGGTTACCCTTTGGATGGCCTCGCTGGCAACCAAGGGTGACCTGTTTCATTATCTTTGCTGGCTGTCCTAGTTATCTTTCCCCTGTTGGGGTCTCTGCGGCAACCATTTCTCTCAGGATGGCCCTGCGACAACCAGGGGTTCTCCGCCTTCTGTAGGTATTGTTGATCCTTCTCGATGAGGCATTTTTATGGATGTTGGCTCTTTCCACCTGAGTCCACGGTTTGAACTTTTGGCTCCTTCATCCGTTGATTCCTATATTTTGTTATATTGCTGATCTTTCAGTGGATGGTTTTTGACTGGGGTTTTCTCTTTCTATGTTTCTATTGATCTCGTGTGCTGGATATCTTGTTTGGTCTTTCCGTAGCTTAGATCCTTTTTGGCTCTTGTTTTGAGCTTCCTTTTTGACACATCTCAGTTCATACATGTAACATCTTATAGAGTTGGTTCTCTCTTCATCATTCTGTAATTCTCTTTTCATTAATACATGGGCTCTGCTCAAAATTCCCCCCTTATTTTTTAATTTATTCTTTGTATTATTAGTATAGTTTGCACTTTTTAGAAAAGAGTACATGGTATATAGATTAAATTAGATATTCCAAAATGGTTGTGAATTGTTACCTTAATAGAAAATGCGTTATTTCCAGTAAAATAATTATCATTTTATAACAATAGAATTTATTTTGAAATGGAGCTCTCTTATGTCAGGTTTTAAAAATAGTAAACATTAATTTATATATATATATAATTGAATTCTGTCAGACCGTTAATTCTGTAAGCTTTTGATTTGAAGTTAGTGAGACGTTTGCAAGTCCATGAAGGAGATGAGGTCGGTGAAGATGTTTCTGCAACCCCAAAGAAAATATTTCAGATATTGAATCAGGTTATTCTTCCTAATTTGTCTTCTCATATATTCAATTAAGATTTTGTTGTATCTCCTCATTGTCACTACAGTTTTTTATAAAACAAAAGATGGGAGTGAGTATGGAGAAAAATAAAATATTTGTTAGCTTTATTTCTCTTAAGAAGGTAGCAATACAATGCTCCTCTCAACGTCTTTGTACTTTGTTATGCCAATAGAATTTGCTTTCTTATTTTGAAGGCCATGAATCAGGATTTGCATAATATGCCACGAATATTGAAACGCAACATAAATGAAACTTGAGAAATAAAAAAATAGATGAAACGTGCAATAGATAGATTATTATCAAGGAGAAACATAAATGCGGACACCTTTAAGCCTCAATTACTCGGTTATGTTGATAGAATCAGCCAGTTTATTTTCCTGTAATTTCGTATTTCATAGCTGTTATCAACTGATGTCATTGTTGTCATATATTGGCATGAAATTTGGAAAGAGGAAAAAATAAGGCACTAATTACCAAGGGTATAGTTTTTATTTTTTTTGAAACTAGGTTATAGTTTTGTTCTCTTAAGTTAGTTGACAAGCTGTGAAGAAATGAAGTCCCCATTTTTAATTTGACAACAGGTTATGAAATGAAGTCCCCTTTAGTTGATAACTGTGGGCTAGAGCAGTATAATTTTTAAATTGCAGATATACCTGGATATTTGATCAGGTTAGATATAGTTAGAAGAGCCTGAATTGATCAGGTTCATGTGATTTGGACGTTTTTAGACCCTTAGTCTTATTATCTCAGCATTTTGTGTTATTTACCTTACGATGCACAATTTACAGCTCATTAACAGCACCCTTTCTCTAGATTATTACATTTTTCATATGCTAAAATGTTGAAGGTAACCAAGATTTTCCAGAATAAGTGGTGCAAATTTTTAAGCTGCATGTTGTATCGTGCATGTGAACAGCATTGTCTTTTGCCTACCATGTATATTTATTTTGCACAACATCACTTTGTGCATGAATTCTTGTAGCATCACCTTCATCATTAGCCTTATCCAAATTATTTAGGGTCAGTTTTATGAATCATTGAATACTCATTTTCTATTTGTTTTATCTATTCTTTGTAAATTATTTGTTGACACTTCTTAATTCGCTCATTTTGTTTTAAAAATCTCAATACGTATCAGATTATTGAGGCGTTGTCAACTATTCCTTCATCAGAGCTTTCCTTGAGGCTGTACTTACAATGTGCAGAGGTATGGAGATTTTCTAATTATTTTATTCTTTAACAACCTGCTACAGAAGTTATCGTTATTGATTTGATCTTGTCTCTCAGGCTGCCAATGATTGTGAGCTTGAACCTGTTGCGTATGAGTTTTTTACTCAAGCTTTTATATTATATGAAGAAGAAGTTGCAGTAAGTAACTAGAATACAAATATTCAAGTTTATTCATTTTTATTTTCTATTTTTTTTATTGCTTGTTCAATAGAATATTTAATTGTATCTACTACTGTTGGCCATTCTTTATTTCCTTATTGGTTGATGTAGGATTCGAAAGCCCAAGTGACTGCAATACACCTAATTATCGGAACTCTTCAGAGGATGACTGTATTTGGAGTTGAGAATAGAGATACACTAACTCATAAAGCCACGGGGGTGCGTGTTGAACACATTTTTATTCTTTTTTAATCATGTGTAGTCTAAACTTTCGGAGATCATTTTCATTTTTCATTTTTTCCTTGCAGTATTCTGCAAAACTTTTAAAAAAGCCTGATCAGTGTAGAGCAATTTATGCATGCTCACACCTTTTCTGGGTTGAAAATCAAGATGGAATCAAGGATGGAGAAAGGTATACTTAGGCAAACACTTTGTTGCATTAAATGCTTTGATTGATGCATCTAAAGACTGTTTAGTTAGCAGCTGGTTAGAGAACCCTTCCATCGAACAGGCAAATTGATCTGTGTTTCCTGAGTATTTATTCCTTTTATTAACTGTATTTTCCCTCTCTTATTTCATTTGACCCTGGTATGCAATTTTTGAATCTGCAGCGTGAAGTTACTCAGGAATTTACACCTATGTAATAAAAAACAGATTTGCTTTTTCCTTTTAACTATATGATGCCAAATGTTAGTCAATATACAATAACCAATTACTGGTTTGTAAAATTTATTGAACAGTCAGGCCAAAGTTTGCTTATATCATTTATCAAATATTTAATTCACATCTGGATAAATTTTCATCAATCATTTTGTGACCACTTCAATCAAGTTCGTATTATATGATGGCTATACTTCTGTGGAAATCTTTAAAGGGTCTGGCTTGACCATGTCTATTCCTATCCGTCAGATAGAAGGGCTGGCCAATCTAGTCAATCTATTTTTATGTTTTTAAAATTATGTTACTTTGATGCATCCCAAAATAATTAGGATAAGGCTTAGACTGGATGATTATGTTGTTACTTCAAGAATAATGGGGTTATATATATCCGGTTTAACTGATCATTTTTCTGTTGATACACATCCTGTGGTGTTTTTTCCGTGTAATTATACTCTTCTTAATGCTTGCAGAGTTCTCCTATGCTTAAAGCGTGCCATTAGGATTGCAAATGCTGCCCAGCAAATGGCCAATGTTACAAGGGGCAGCAGTGGACCCGTCACATTGTTTGTTGAAATACTCAACAAGTACAACTTCTTTACTGTTTCAGTTGAGAAACATCCCCCATAAGAGGCCTTAAATATTGAAGGCATCATTTTTGCAGGTATCTGTATTTCTTTGAGAAAGGAAATCCTCAGATCACCAGCTCGGCAATTCAGGGTCTGATTGAATTGATTATGAACGAGATGCAAAGTGATAACTCACCATCAGACCCATCAGCTGATGCTTTCTTTTCCAGCACAATGCGTTACATTCAGTTCCAGAAGCAGAAAGGTGGTGCCATGGGCGAAAAGTACGAGCCAATCAAGGTTTAGTAGAACCAGGATGCCGAGATAGAGAATTGGCTTCCTGAATAATCCCGGCACTTTCATACTAATCTCAGATTTGGGTAATAAGATTATGTAAATTGTGTTATATTTTCCATTGTCTTCATTCTTGATGCATTCTTTTCCTAGGCTCCTCTGCTGTCAATGCTGTGAAAGTGATGTATACTAGTAACTGAATGCCATAATTTCAAGGACCAATTTCAATTTTTGAAGAATAAAATCTTGACTCAATTTTTGAAATCATGAGGAATTTTAAGGCGTTCAAGTGGTTTTTTTTTAATTTTTTTGGAACGGGGGTATCTATTCGTTGCCACCTCTTAGGACGCATATGATGGAGTAACTAATCCCTCGGCGAGCCTACTAGCAATCAGCCCCACAGGTGCAGGACTACAGTTATTTTTCTCCCACTTAAGGGGTCCCATTGCATGAGAGGGGAATCAAACATAGGTTGGGGGGTTTCCAATCATGCTCGCCCACCAATCCAGCTAAGCCCAGTGGGGTTGGCGTTCAAGTGTTATTATATTGAATGTTTTTCATTAACTGGAATCTCCATGTATCTGACCATATGATGCATTGTAAGAAATATTTTTTGTTTCTTTCCAATATTTTTTTTTGTGGGAAAGTTCATTCAATTATGGACTGTTTGAATTCAAACAGAACTGCAGTGATTTTTTCATGGTTTATTCACTACAAAGCATTCTGCAAACCTTCGTTTAATTCCAGGTCTGATTGGAGTTGGCCATTTGTGATTATTTTTAATAAATTAATATAAATGAACGCAAATCATGACTCAATAAGGGAAGCAAATATTGAGCCATTTGCTTAAAACTATAATGAATAGTTTTTTTATTATTTAAATTTAATTTTATAATTATAAGGGAACAATTAATTTATTTTAACTTTGTTTGAATTATTTTTAATCATTCAATTAATGTAATTTCTTAATAAAATGTTGATGAAACTTATAATGTTTTATGTAATTAAATGTTGGTAGTTAAAATATAAGTATAAATTTGAGTTAAGTGTTGTTGAGATGAGGATGCTCAGGTGGATTAGTGGCATTATCCTTAAAAGATAGAAGTAGCTCTAATGACAAATAAAATTAGAGTCATTTAAGGTCTTTTGATGATCTGATTAGAAGAGTAGATCTATTAGATATGGCCTATGTTAAGAAAAATTAATGTAGATCTAAAAAATTTTAGTTAGAAAATATTAGAAATGATTTTTTTTATTAAATTTAAATAATAATTTGACTCTTAATAAAATATAATGTAGAAAAAAGATTTATATAACAACCCTACATAAAGGGATAAATGATAAATTATTCATGTTGTTGCAATATTCAATTAATACAAATTTTCAAATTTGCATTTACATGCCAGCAGGTACATTCAAACCCATTAAATTAAACTTAAATTTAAATTTGAAAAATAGATTGACAATCCATACATCCAAAAAAAGTTGAAAGTCTAAAATTTGCTTCAAATTTAACTTAAAATTTGATTCAAATAGTTTTAGAGTTAATTCTATCAAAAATTTGATCAGAATATTGTAATATAGTTTTTTTCTGATGATTTTATCTTCAAAATTATGAATTTGAAATACATATATTATCATTATTCAATAATAAAATAAAATTTTGAAATTTTAATTGCAAATTAGTTAGAAATTTAATAAATATCAGCCTGCTACAGGATGACAGAACAGTTAAGAGCTGGGCTCTAATTGTTTTACGCGCGCAGAATTAATTAATAAACAACCATTTAAATGGCAGAAGCCGATGTGATGGTCTGATTCCATGCTTCTACGCCATTACTGTCACCGAGCTCTCCAATGTAGCAACAGAGTTCCTCTTCCCGCCGTAGAATCCCATTCTCCATTAATCTCAACCCTCCTCCCAACTTCTTCTCCCTGCCCTCCCGCCATCTCTCACCCTCTCCTCCCCATCCAAGCGGCACTTCGGTCCGGCGGCACCCTCGACTCCTTGGCCGTCACCCGGGCAATAAAGTCTTCCGTCGATGTCTTCACCGGCGAACAAATCCATTCCTTTTCCATCTCCTCTGGCCTCAAATCCTTCGTAGCTGTATCCAACTCCCTAATCAGCTTCTACTCTAAATATGGTTCATTTAGCAGTGCTGTCAAGTTGTTCGACGACATGCCTGACCGAGATGTCATTTCCTGGAACACCATTCTCTGTGGCTTCGCTTCCGGACATGATGCTTTATGGTTCACACAGAGAATGAGGAGGGCTGGGGTTCCTAGTGACCCTGTGACTGTCACTACTGCTCTGTCCATCTCAGGAGGTACACAAGATATCGACTTTGTCCGCCAGCTGCATTCCATTGCTTTTAAATCTGGGGTTGGTTACGATGAATTTGTCTGCAATGCTCTAATTACGGCTTATTCCAGGCGGGCCTGTTTTTGGGATGCCAGGTTGGTGTTTGACGAAATGCCTGTCACAAGTTTGGTTTCATGGAATGCGCTGATATCCGGGCTCAGTCAAGAAGGCAATTTCGGACCTGAGGCAATTAAGATGTTTGTTAGAATGGTTTCTGTTGAAGGCATGATCCCTGATCATATCTCTCTCTCGAGTGCTATTACAGCTTGTGCACAGAACGCAAACTTTTGGCTTGGACGCCAAATACACGGGTCTGCAGCCAAAATAGGCCTCGTTACTCATGTTTCAGTTTCTAATGTTCTCATGTCTATGTACTACAAGAATGATGATGTCGACTGTGCTACCAAAGTTTTTATTGATATGAAAGATAGGAATGTCATTTCATGGACTACCATGATTTGCATAGATTCAAGCAGTGCTGTTTCTTTATTTAACAGCATGCGAATGGATGGCGTACAGCCTAATGATGTAACGTTTGTTGTTTTGGCTAATGCTGTATCTCCCAAACATTTGATTCAAGAGGGTGAAATGATTCATGGTGTCTGCTTTAAGACCAGATTTTCCGCTGAAGTTACTGTATCAAACACCCTGATAACTATGTATGCAAAGTTATCCTATATGGTAGGTGCAAGAAAGATATTTGAAGAAATGGAGAACAAGGAAATAGTAACTTGGAATTCTTTGGTGTCTGGCTATGCGCAGAATGGGCTTTGTGAAGAAGCTCTCCGAATGTTCTCCTCAGCTAGCATGCACTGCGAGCCAAACCATTATACATTTGCAAGTGTTATTAGTGCCATTACTTCTGCTCAAACCATTTACTTAACATATGGTCAGAGATGCCATTGTCGGATCATTAAGCTGGGTCTCAATACTAATGAGCATGTGGCTGGTACCCTAATTGACATGTATGCAAAGCGAGGCAGCATTGGTGAATCCTTAATGGCATTTGATGAAACAGTCAACAGGAGCTTGATCAGTTGGACTGCAATAATTTCAGCATATGCAAAGCATGGTAGTTTTGAGATTGTTATGAAACTGTTTGAAGAGATGCTGAGTTCCAATGTTCATCCTGATCATATAACCTTCCTGGCAATTCTTACAGCTTGTTGCTGTAGCGGGATGGTTAGTATGGGACAGAAGATTTTTGATATGATGGTAATTGAATACAAGCTTGAGCCATGGCCGGAGCATTATGCCTGTATGGTTGATATGCTGGGGAAAGCTGGGAAATTAGTGGAGGCTGAAGAATTTCTGGAGAAAATACCCAATGGGCCTGGCGTTTCAGCATTACACAGCTTGCTGGGGGCTTGTAGGCTTCACGGGGATATTGAGATGGGTAAGAGAGCAGCAGCGGCTTTAATGGAGAAGGAGCCATTAGAGTCTGGGCCTTACGTGCTCATGTCAAATATATATGCAGATGCCGGGGAGTGGGAAAATGCAGCAAGAATTAGGAAACGGATGAGAAATAGAGGAGTGAAAAAAGAAGTGGCCTTCAGCTGGGTAGATGTCAGAATTGCGGATTTGTTACACATGCATAAGTTCTCTTCAGATGATAATACTCATCCACTATCAGAACAGATATACAGGGTTACAGAGAGTTTAGGGCTGGAGATGAGACTACTGGAAGAAGAGGCACTATTAGCAGCTTAAAGTATGGGCTGCTAATAATGCAGAGATGGCTTCGCAAGGCAAAGTGGCAAGAGAAATGCTAGAAAGAGAAAACATCTTGGGACCAACCCATATGAATAACGTCAATTATTTGTAGAAAATTAATGCAATGATGGACTATCTTCATGTAGTTGGAGGAACTGGTGCAAATGAGGTTGCTTCAAATATTTAGATGCAGAGAGATGGCTTTGCAAGGCTAAGTGACATGAAGTGGCCTCATGAACTCTTAAAATACTTCCAACCTCTTCTAAGTAAAGCAAGCATATACCATCATCTTTTATCAAATTTGTGCGATTTTTTATTTGGTTAGTTTGTAGCTCGGTTGCCTACAGCTCACATATTTACCATATTAATTTTGACCTTATGTTGTTCAAATTTCTTTGTAAAATTTGACATCCTGAAACTTGAACTCCCAATACTCCTGTGACCTTTTCTCTGTAATTCAATCATCTCTCTCTCTCTCCCTCTCTCTCTATTTATTTCCAGCCAAGTGATTTATGTTTAGGCATGGTTTAGTAATTCATTGCATCATGCATGCATTTGGCATGACTAATTAGCTTTCTAAATCAATTTTTTAGTATAAAAAATAGTGCCAAAAAGCTGTTCCAAACGAAGCCAAAATCCTAGTGGGGATGATGTGATAGCATTAGGGGTGTAAACGAATCGAGTCGAGTATTGGTCTTATTGAGTTCGGCTCGTCGGTAAAGTAATTAGCTTGAACTCGAGCTCGAGCTCAAAAGGCGAGTTCGAACTCGACTCGTCGCACTGCAGGCCGGCTTGTGGAGCGGCTCGATGAGCCCGCAGGCTGGTTCCCGCATGGTGAAGATGAATAGCTGTTAAGCAGCTGGCATAAAATACATTAGATGCGATACATTAAATACTTTAATATTTAATATTAATATTAATTAATATTTAATATTAATATTAAATGTTACGTCAAAACTAGATTTTCTTAATAGAATACGTAACTTGGCTTTAGGTCGAAAATGCTTATTTTTATTAAATGCACTAAATGCTCAAGAGAACTAATGTGTCTCTCTCTCAAATCTCTTGATAAAGAATTTAAATATATTTTATTTAGGATAGTAGAAAATGCCAGGTGTCCGTCTGCCTTCGAGCCCAGCGGCCCAGCACATTTTAGTCGGTATTAGAAAAAATTATTTTCAGGTTAATAATGATTTAGGCGGGATTAAAAAATATATTAAATTTTAATAATATTTAAATTTAATAAATAAAAAAATAATATTCGAGCCGGCTCGCGAGCCGAATCTCATCAAGCTCGAACTCGACTCATGAACTCGATAAGCTCGGCTCGTGATCTCACTTACACTCTAGATAGAATTGACCAAATTTGTTAGATGCATGCAAACTCAAAAATTATTATTATTTAGCTATTTATATTTATTTATTTTATACTAACCTGGCATGATATATCAAAGGCAGCATGCACTCATTGTGGGAAGGGTTGGGAGTTCTTTCATGAGGTGGGGTGCATTTCTTTGGGTTTAGGGATACACTATTGAATGCATAGTGGGATAAACCAATAAGACTTTTTCACTGCTACCCCTTATTGACGAAAAATTATTCTGTGCGGACACCGGACGCATTCGGACGTCCGGTATGCTCGGTATCTTAGTTGTACCGAGCGGTATCGACCGCGGCTCGGTATCAACTCGGCATTGGATGTGGTGCATTTTCATTGGAGTACGAATGCATCCGGTGTCCGCACAGAATAATTTTTCCTTATTGACACTATAGCTCTATCAAAACCTTTGAAAAACTCTTGTAGTCAAATATTTGGCATCACAAATCTTGTAGTTTTCCGTATTGTTTGTGATAGATTTCTTATTGTTTTCAAAAGTAAATTTTTAGTACAAAAATTTTTTGAACTAAAAAATTTTATAATATGAAACTGCTTTAGAAAACAATGAGAAAACCATTTCTCATGAAGTCTGAAATGATGAAATCTTGATTTTGAAAGTGAAAAAATTTATGCCAAGTAAAATGATTAATCAATTGATTAAGTTAATTAATAATATTATATCTACTAATCAAATTAAAATTAATTTACTTTTTTGGTTATTAGTTTTTTGACTCACAAGTTCCTAAATAGAGAGTTAGGGAGAAAATGAAATTGCATCAAGATTTTGATGAATTTGTTATTATAACAAATATCATAAAAAAAGACTTAAATTTTAAAGTTTTGTTGAAATTTATAAGTTTATAAACCATCTTCTCTAGCATTTATGTCATTTTGGCTATTTTTCTTGAGAAAATCATTTTAGAAAGCAGCAAAAAAGTTATCTTATATATATATATATATATTCTTTATTTCACCCTCATTATAGCAAGAAAAAGCTATCTTAAATGAAGTCTTAGGCTTCGTTTGGGACGGCTTTTTTAATGCTTCTTAAAATAGAGTTTTAATACAAAAATTTTAATTATTGTACTAAAACTTCATTTTAAAAAGCAATAAAAAAACCGTCACAAACGAAGCCTGAATCATGTGTGCTCACACTCATAGGAAATCAAGGTGCTCCAAAGGTTTCATTTGAGACGGCTTTCTTACTGCTTTTTAAAGCAGCTTTTTAGTACAAAAATTTAAAATTTTGTACTAAAAAATTGCTTTAAGAAGCAGTAAGAAAGTCGTCCCAAACGAAACCTAAGTTAACCATATTCGATCCTCCATACAATTTAGGATAAATCTTCGATATATACATTTCTATTTTCTTTATTCTATTCTTACACATCTTTATTAAGATTTGAATATCATCTTCATCTTCGGATGATGCATATTCTTAGCCAAGAATTTTATTTTATTTTTCAAAGAAAATAATTTATTCCATCAGTAAAAGACGAGCACAGCAAAGTCAAGATTAGAAAAAGAAAACCAAATACATGGAGATATTACAATTCAGGAGGGCGAGAAGATAAACAAGGCAGCAAAGGCCAACGGGCTCAATAATTGGCAAAGGCACCAACCACCCCGAATCCAAGCACGGGCCATCCAGAAGAGTGACAGAGCAATATACCACCAAAACGCCAAAAAAAACCGCCAGTACCGAAGAAAGAGTTCGAAAAAAACACCACCAAAGGTTGCCAACGAACCACGGATCCAGAGTGGTGAGTCCGAGCCACATCATCGCCCAAATAAAACAGATTAAAACCAACGAGATAGCAACAGAAAAGTGGCCAACAAAAGAATAACAGAAGCACCAAAATAGCTACCACCAACCAAACTCAAAAATAAGACTATTTTTTGGAATGAAATGGCTCTTCCGAAGCTCACACATAACCCTAAACTTTATTAAATTAATGAGAATCGAAATTCAAATGAAATTTTTTTAATGAAATATGCATGTCTAAATTTGCATTTCATTGTAATAATATTTCTACTCTACCTCATAGTAATATAATTTATTATAATAAGAAAAATTAATATCTAAATTCTAAATCAGATAATATTTATTTTTATAACTGTGAAAGGATCAAGCAATGATGTCATATTCACTTATTTATAAAAATATATATATTTTTGTTATTATTCCATTCTCAGCTAAAAAAAAGAGAGACATAAATATTGGACAATAATCTGATATCTCTATCCAATAATTGGATAAGGTCTGCCGTTGATTTTTTTTCTTTTTTAAATAATGTTGATTATTTAAGGCGGTGATGTTTGTTTGGCGTTTCGTTAAGCTGCCAAATTTGACGCATTAAATTTTTTTTTTTCTATGAAAAAAAAATAGTGAAATGTGCTCAAATATTAAAATAATAATTTGAAACATTCATATTTTATTTTAATAATTTAAAAAGATATTATCAATATCTTTATTAAATCGGAGATATCTTAACAAAAATTTTAATAATTACGTAATTTAGTTAAGGCAATGCATTACCAAATTAATAATATTTTGAATTTATTAAATAATATTAAGACTCTCTATCTCCATTCTACATATAATTAAAATTAATCATATTTTGATTAATTTAATAAACTTAAAATATTTTTATAATAAAATAAATGTATATTATATTTATTTTAAACCGGGTTTAATTAGAAGCACACTAAAATTTATTTATTCTTACAAATATTTTGGGCCAAAACTTTGCTAGATATTTGTATAAATTACTTATATTTTAATATTTTGATGAAATAAAATATTATTTTAAATATTTAACACAAAGGAACAATAATTTAATCTATTCTTTAGTTAATGATAATATTAATAATTATTTGGATATTTTAATAAAATTTTTAATTAAATAAATGTTACCAACACTTTATTAAAATAATTAAATATTACTTAATCTTAAATGATGATGATGAATTATTATTATTTTTATAATAATAATATGACTTAGTATAATTAACTATTCAGAGTTATTGGTTTCTAAATTATTAGAGAACAATCATATTGGGATTAATTTTATTAATATTTATTACTATTTAATTATAATAAATAAATGCTAATTTAATCTGATAAATAAGGATGTTTTATACCATAAATAACTAAATTTAAGAAAATTCTATTAATTGAAGATATATTTTAGAAACAAAAAATTTTGCAAACAAATCAATATGTATATTTAAAATTATTACTAATTTTATCTATCTCAAATTATATATATTTTAAGAAAAATAAAATAAAACAAGAGTTTTAATAAGACATTCGTTTGGGACGGCTTTTTTACTGCTTCTTAAAGCAGCTTTTTAGTGCAAAGATTAATTTTTTTTACTAGAAAGTTTACTTTAAGAAGCAGTAAAAAAGCCGTCCAAATGAAGCCTTAGACATCATTTGGGACAGCTTTTTCACAGCTTTCTAAAAAAGCTTTTTAATAAAAAAAATTTAGAAGTAGAAATATTTGTTTTAAAAAGCTGCTTTAGAAATCAATAGAAAAGCTTTCCTTAGAAAATCAATATGTTTAGATATGACTTTTCATTTACTTTTTATTCAGATCAGCCACTCAAAAATAAATTTAAAATTTTAATAACTATTATTTCAAATAATCTATTTTTGATGAACCAAATAATATCAATATTTTTTAAATTTAATAAAACGAATTTAAAAAGCTAAATTCAAAAGCATAAATTGTTCCAAAGTCCAAAACTTTAAAAAGATGCCAAAGAAACTCACACACGATTCTCTTTGAGATACAATGCATTGAAGAGTTATAAATATATTTTTTTTTTATGCATGTGGTGAAGCTAAATTCATCAAGATTTATTTATTTTTTAAATAATCAATCAGCCCCATAGATTTGCATATTCTTTTCCCCAAATTTTAAAGCCATATAATTGACAAAGTGATCTTCAGGATAAGCTGACAGTTGGCTTAGTTTGTCTTCACGTAAACAAATTGGAATCTCATAATTCTAATGAATTAATTATTATTTTTTTCTTGGGACGATTTAGATTTAGGTTCATGAATTCATGTGGCTGGCTATAGAGAGAATCTTCTTAAAAAAAGGCTTTTCTTTGTAATTAGATGCCAATGGACTTCTTAATTGATTAATAAACTGGTAATTAGTCCTTAATCCTATTCCAAATGAAGTATATTACTTAAAAATTGGATTAAGTTTTGACTTAGGCTTCGTTTGGGACAGTTTTAGACCACTATTTTTTCGTCGCTTTTAATAAATTTTCGTACTAAAAAATAACTTTACAAAATAGGAAGAAAGCCGTCCCAAACGAAGCCATAAATTGAGCTTGGTGAAAAATTGATTAACAATGGAATTAATTTCTCATTGATTGACACTAATGAGTTAGATTTAGCATAGATAGGTGGTGAGTTAATTAAACATAAACTTATAACTAGTCTTATGTCCTACTTATAATATAAAACATGATCTTCCAAGTTTTTAAAGTGAAATGATAATTTCAAAATAATGTATTAATATTAGTCTATAATCTTAGCATCTTAATTAATGAAGAAAGAGTAAGTTTAAGTGAGAAGTTTTTAGTTAGTACAATGGAGATTTGGCATGAAAAGTATGGATTATTATCCTTAAGTATGATGAAAATTCAAAGGAGGCAAGGATGGATAATATTATAAAGAATTTTTAATGAATTGATTAAAAGGATATCTAAAAATACTAATTGTTTTGTGTTATTATTAACCCATGATGCTCAATGATCTATTGGATAATTATTATAAAATCGCACTATGGTTTATGAAATGGTGGTTCCTTGTTATGCTCAGTGATATATCAAGTGTTCAGGTATAAGAACTCATTTATATTTTGTGGTAGAATGAGTCCTTCTAAACTTATATTTTGTTTGAGACAGCTTTCTTATTATTTATAAAGTTGTTGTAGTGAAAGTGATTTTTTTAAGTTGCTATAGAAAACAGCTTTATAGTATATATATTTTTTAAATGTCCAAAAAAATAGTGATCAAATAAAAATTATGGTAACAGTCTGAAAAGTAAAACAGTAAGAAAGTTGTCCCAACAAAGCCTTAGTGTTACGATGCATTTTATAAATGAATAGCTCACCATGCTTTGTGATATTAATTTGTAATATACTTTACAATTTGGGTATAAAATAAAATAGATAATTATGATGGGCAATATTCTTATTATTATCTATTTAAGTGGATATGTACAAACTTATATTAAGAGATTGTGGTTTAGTGTTATAAGGAATGACTTATAAGGATGCAAATTTAAAAAGGGGTATTTTTATAGATGAGTTTCCAAAATAAAATTAGAGTTACTGAATACTATTTTGAATTAATGATTTAAATTATTTTCTAAGTTGTAAATGTGCTTTATATTATTAATACTAGTTTAAATCCACGTGCAGCCAGTGCATGTTGATAGAACTTTATAAATTAATAAAAATAGTTTAAAATAAAAAAGTATTGATTATATTGTTTATTTAAAATAGATTTATTTAATAGTTCTAGATATTATCTTCTTCCTAATGATAAAAAATAAGCATAATCTTAAATATGATATGATTCTTGATGATAAGATTGAATAATATTTGAAACACAATATGCAAATGCCATATCACAAATAATAAATATGAATTAATTATTGATAAAAAAATTATGTTGTTGAGTGATATATAATTTAAAATATGTCACATGCACATCTTGCTCCTATTTTATTATCTATAATCTATGGATATATTTTCATTATCATTTATGTTATCAATTAAATATTTGTTTAATGTATTCAATTACTTATTCAGTCTTTAATATCAATGCAATATATTTTTCAACAAAAAAATCTTGCTAGTTATTTAATTGATAATTCTAATTATAGGATATGTTCTATCACAAGGCCAAATATGGATATTAAAAAAAATAAAATGAGCTTAGAACTTCAACAAACAGACCAATGTGAGTTTGTCTAAATTGGCCTAAATGTTCAAAATAATAATAATAATAATAATAATAATAATAATAATAATAATAATAATAATAATGCTTAGAAGAAGATAAAATTTTAATTTATGAATTTTCTACTTTTTCACTTGTTCAAAATTTGCCTCGAAATTGAAAAGACCGTTGAGAATATAAATTGATTTTACGTTTATGGAAGGATATTAAAAAATAGATTTTGCATTTTTAATTTTAAATATTATGTTTCAATCATATACAAGGTAATAGTAAATGCAATTAAGATCAATTAAATTTATATAAATCACATGCAAAAGTATCAAATAAAATGGATTAAATTTATAATAAGATAAATTCAAAAGAATTAAATATTCATAATTTTTTAATTGAAGGATTTTCATCTCCTTTGTCATACAAACTTATAGAGGTGAAAGACAAACTGACAAATTGAAATAAAAGACTAAAATTGAAAGTATAAAATAAAATGGAAAACTCAGATTTCATAAAGGAGAATTATAAACCACTTTTATAATAATAATTTAAATATAAATCGGAAAGAAATATATTCTTTATTGATATAAATTAATTTGCACATATTAAGATTTTGATAAATACAATTATAAATTATAAATTAATGAATATAGAATCTATCTCTTATTAAAATTGTTAAAAGTGAAATGGAAATTATGGACTAAAATAGCAATATGGAAAGAATTAGAACCAATAAATTACAATTCCAATATGAAAGGATATAATGGAATTAGCAATAAGTATTGAATTAAGGAAAATACTATATTTGAAAAGCTCATTTATATTATTATAGAATAAGAGAGCATCAGGTTGTGAAAAAAGGATTACAAATAAATTGAAACAAATTGAGAAGAAAATTTTACTAAACTAAAAAATGTGTATACTACAAACTTATTCATACTGAATATGTTGGTCAGCTAAAAATAACTTCATTAAAATTGAATTAATATGTTTGTGTATTGATATATCATCAAAAAGTAATCTCTATCGGGCATGAATCTTGAGGCAATTTTGAATTGGAAACTTTATATGTTAATTTTGGGGCCATCCAAACTCCGATGTCAGCAAACTTATAATTGAGCTGAACATCTCGAATAGACGAACCCAACGACTCCAAATTCAATCCAATAAGAGCCCAAATGGATCCAAATGGAGGATCTGAAGTGCATTTGGAAGTTTCAAAGCATAAGTTGGACAATCAAATGACTTCCACCGGGCCAACGATCTACACCGAACTTTCGCTCGACCACCGACCAACGCCGAACTTCCGCCCGCCACCGACCGATGCGAGACTTCCACCTAACTCTCTCTACTATTGTAATTTCATCGTCTTTGAATTACAGGACAAATCAAGCTTTGTAATTCATTCAAACACTAGTGATATCATTTGAACTTAGCCAGGCCCCGTGATTTTTTCCCTTTTCTAGGGTTTCCAAGTTAAAAACCTTGGTGTTTTATCTTTTCTGCTTGTGCGCTGAATATTCGTGTAAAGCTAAGACAAAAAACATATTTGCTCTACTGCCGCGTATATTCTAGCCCGCAACATGTATAAATAATAATTATATTTAAATAAAATAGAATAAGATGGAAAATGATATATTAAATATTCGAGGATTATCAAATATAAAAATAATTTTAAGCTAATTTAACTATATAAAATTTTATAATGATAAAATCATCAAATTTTACATATGAATGTAAATTACATCTCATCGAAATTCTTAGGATAAATTTATCGCAATTCACAGGTTAATTTGAACCATTAATCAAAATATGGGTTTTCAGCTCATCAAATAAAAAAATGAATAATTTTTTAAGGAAATATTTATATATAAGAAGAACATATTAATGGGTCTATAAAAGGATCTTGCATTAAGTTAAAGATATAAAATTTAGCTAGTTAATTAGTGCATAAATAAATAATATTAAATGATGAATTAAAGAACATAGAATATAATAATATCTAATTAATTATTAGGGTAAATTATTAAAATTAATTTATACATATTAAATTATCAATTTTTAAGAGGACATGCAATTATAGTAGAAATTTTAGTTACTTCTTCTTTAGGAGGTGTAGAGGCAAAGCATCAATTTCTTCTTCTTATCTTGGAGGAGAAGCCGTTGCTTTCTTTCCATGAGAAATAATATATGTGGGGTTTTAAAATCTTGATTTTTAAATCTAAAACTAAATGCCAATTAATTAAAGGGAATAATCACTCCAATAAGTATGTGAAGCATTTCCTTTGGAGAGAAAGTAGGTGAAGAGTTGTTGCATACAAATACAATTTATCTATTGAATAATTATAATAATGATTTAGTAAATGAAAATAGAAAAATAATAAAAGACGTAAAATTTACCAATTTAAATGATGAGGTTGATCCGTTCGATTAAAAATTGCAACTTCTTATAATATTGTTCTTGGATGATTTGATCTTTATCATAATTGATAAACATACTTGATATGTTAGATTATACATATTGATGTATTCAGACAGCTTTATTCAGCTTGCAAGCACCACTTCTAATGGCAAACTATCTTTATCTAAAGACTGGATATATTAAAAGGGTATAAGAAGTGTAGGGATATGAGAGAGAAATATGAAAAGATATTTAATTAATACTAATTAAGACTAAAAGAAAATTAATAAGCATATTTGATATGCAAAATTATACCTGTTGTTGTATTCGGATAGTATTATTTAGCTCCCGAACACCACTTCTGATGACAAATTGTCTTTATCTAATGACTGATTTTATTGTTTATATTTTCTGTCTAATTGCATATATATATATATATATATATATATATATATATATATACTAAAAGGGAATAAGAACTGTAAGAGATATGAAGGGGTATTTAATGAATATGAATTAGGACCAAGAGAAAATGGAATTTGAAGCGTAGGGGATACGAAGATATATTTAATAAATATGAAAGAAGACTAAAAATCATTAGGAAATTCAAAAGATTTGTTTATTTATTTATTTAATAAAAGTTTGCTTACATGAAATGTAATTATATATTAATTATTTTTAAAATTATCAATTAATCATAATAAGATATATAATAAAACCAAAGGTGAAGATTCTATTTGAATAATTTAAATTAAAGGCTAGGTTTTATTTGGGAAGAAACTCAAGCGATATTTATAATAGTTGTAACAGCTCAAACTCTTAACTATCGAAATATTATCCGCTTTGGCTTAATGGGCTCACAGTTTTGTCTTGTTAGTGTCACTTCCCAAGATTTCTTTAGGATGAGCACGTTAAACTGTGAAGTTTTTTAAATGAAATTCTAACCATTACACCAACGACGCCTCGATATTTAAGAGTTTAACTTCTTCTATTTAAGCGTTTTCAACGCCCCTGCCGTTTTAGCTTAAGTGCCTCACAAATTTGTCCTGTTAGTGAAAATTTCCAGAAGGTCACCCATCCCAAGATTTCTCTGGAATAAGCATGCTTAACTGCAGAGTTTTTTAATTAAATAAAATTCTAACCATTACACCAAAAGACATCTTGATGTTTAAGAGTTTAGCTTCTATTACTTAAGGGGTTTCACAATAGTAGTATATATATAGATTTTTTAGGTGCATAATAACCACATAATAGGAAGTGAGTTAGAATAAGATAAAATAAAATGTCGGGGGGGGGGGGGGGGGGGGGGGGGGGCAAACTTATAAGTAATTGTTGGTAGATATGTCGGGGGTCCAAGAGGGTTGCGCCCCCTGACGGGATTCGACCTGCCAGAGGGGGCAATTGTCCTCCCCTGGGCTCAAGCTAGGGGGTTTCGCCCCTGTCGTTTTGGCTTAAGGGCCTCACAATTTTGTCCTGTTAGTGAAACTTTCCAGGAGATCAGCCATCCCAAGATTTCTCTGGAATAAGCATGCTTAACTGTAGAGTTTTTTAATTAAATGAAATTCTAACCATTACACCAAAAGACGTCTTGATGTTTAAGAGTTTAGCTTTTATTACTTAAAGGGTTTCACAATAGTAGTATAGATATAGATGTTTTAGGTGCATAACAACCACATAATATGAAGTGAGTTAGAATAAGATAAAATATTTTTTTTTTTTTGGGGGGGGGGGGGGGGGTGGTTGAGGGTAAACTTATAAGTAATTGTTGGTAGATATGTATGGGATCCAAGGGAGTTGCGCCCCTTGACAGGGTTCGACCTGCCAGAGGGGGCAATTGCCCCCCCCTGGGCTCAAGTTAGGGGGTTCCGCCCCTGCCGTATTGGCTTAAGGTCCTCACAATTTTGTTCTATTAGTAAAACTTTCCAGGAGGTCATCTATCCCGAGATTTCTCTGCAATAAGCATGCTTAACTGTAGAGTTTTTTAATTAAATGAAATTCTAACCATTACACTAAAAGACGTATTGATGTTTAAGAGTTTAGCTTCTATTACTTAAGGGGTTTCACAATAATAGTATAGATATATATATATTTTAGGTGCATAACAACCACATAATAGGAAAAGAGTTAGAATAAGATAAAATAAAATGATGTGCTACTTGCTGTTTGAATTTAAAAAAGGGATTTTGTAAATAAAGAAAATTTAAGTTAGTTTCATTAGTGTAAATTATTTGCGAATAAAATGAAAAACTTTATTGTTTTAAATTAACAAATGATCTGCTAATTTCTTTTTAATGAATAATAATAAATCTTCTATTCCCGAATAAGTTATTATTTTAATTAAGACTTTTGTCTCTAATTTTGGAAGATTAATTAGGATAAAGGTCATGCTCATGACAATCAGGGAGTTATGAAAATAAGAAATAAATTCTCATTCTAATTTACTTGGTAAGAAGGATATATGGACAACAAGAGGCATAATAAAAGAAAAAAAGGGACAAAAATGCTAATCTCATATTGATAAACCTTTTTATTATTTTTGGGGGAAGATTATAAGACTTTGTCTTATAAACAGTACAACAATAAAGACAAGTAATTAGACAAAAAGAATTACATAATAGTTTTTGATAGAGAGAAAAAAAAAACTTTTACTAATAAAAAAACCAATGTCCATAGCGATCAAGAAAAAACATCACTCATATCTTAAAGCTTTGGCAATTATAATAACATATAGGTATTAGAGTATCCTTTTAAAGAGCTAAGTATAGATGCTAAGTTCTCAAGAGGGAGCATTAGTTGTTACATGGTAAGCTACTAGCAAGATATTTCTTTTATATTGCATAAATATCGATATGAAGATATCATGAAGTTATTCCCTAAAAGGGAAAATTATTACGTCCGGCATCCGGACGTCTAGACGCCTTATACACAATGTGTACAAAATAGTATATATAGTGTACACACTATTTATACACAGTATGTACAATGGCGTCTGGACGATCCGTACATCCGAACGTAATAATTTCTCCCCCTAGGGAACCCTAAAAGTTAGGCTTGTTGTGATTGAGTTTATTGATAAGAGATCCATAATATATATCCTTGGCGACTCCTACTGAAATCCTATTTTGTAAAGAAAATTGGAAGCCTATCAAGAGAATGAGTGCTTTTTTAGAAAGTCTTGAGTAAAGTGAGAAGAATAAACACACTGAAATTATAGAAAAGACTTGATAAAGCATTGAGAGGTCTTCGCTGGCGATAATTATCCAGGGATTCTTATAGGATTTTAGGAGTAATCAAGCAAATTTAAAACGATAAAAATCATTACAAATGAACTAAGGCAGGATTTTTTATAATTTTGCAAAGGGTATTGAAGTTCCTACATAAAATATTTCTCCTTTTTTTTATCAGCAACATCTAATACAAATAACATCTTCTCATGATCAAATTATTGTTCAACATTGGCACCTCCCCGACTTGCCAAAAAATAAAAGTTGAGAAGTCTTCTATAGAATATAGAAACCGTGGACTTTATAGATTCCATGCGTTAAAACATTTTTATTTCTATTTATTTAAACAATAATTGAAATTATTCTTTTTTTTTTTTTTTTGGAAAGTTTGGGATTGACGCCTTGACGGTCAGGAATCCGATTCCTTTCGCACCTGACGCGGCCGATACGCTCTCGTCCGTTGGTTTCCGTTAGCATGGGGCCTCGGCACGTGAGACGTTGCATATTGATCTGCCCGCAAATAAATAAATAAAATCTTTTTATATGAAGAAATAATATTAGTTTATTTTTTAGAGATTTTGGCAGTTAGAATAACTTTTATAATATTCTGTGTTAAAGTGTGATAGCTATAAAAAAAGTTGGTGTCCAATTTTTTTAAATAGAAAAAATTTTGTAATACGTACAATATATTTTTTTCACAAAAATTTATTTTTATCTTGCAATGCTTCTACAATTATTTTTATAAATAGTTGTAATCATCTTTATTGCGTCATGGAGTATTCACGACGGTAGAGAAATATAAAGCTTAACGTCTTAGTATTATACGAAGATCCGGCACGCAATCAGATAAGAGAGAGAGGGTGTAGTACTCATAAGAGACACCAGAGTTTTTACGTGGAAACCCCTGAAAGGGGGACAAACCACGAGGCCTGGCCCAGTTTGAATGAATCCACTAGTATTTGCAGTTGATCACAAATGAGGCCCTCCATTTGAGGGAAGGACTTGACTTGATATAGCCAATATACATCATATAGAGTGCATTACATGGTAGGAATTAATATATACATGTTTGTTGGGTCAGCTGATCATAGTTGGCCGGCGACGGAGGTCGAAAGGATCGTAGTTGGAGGGAGACAAGGGTCAGAAAGACTGTTGTCTGGTGATGGAGGTTAGAAGGATCGTAATTGACAGACGTTGCAGGTCAGGAAGATCGTAGTCAGCTGGAGACGGGCGTCAGAAAGACCATAAACGTAAGGCGGTGGTCTGGCAAAAGTTCGAGCCTTAGGTGGTGGTTAGGCAGATGTCCGGGCCTTAGGTGGTGGTCCGGCAAATGTCCGAGCCTTAGGTGTTGGTCCGGCAGAAGTCCGGGCCTTAGGTGGTGGTCCGGCGAAACTCAGAGCTTCAAGCGGTGGTCCGACGAAGCTCAGGACTCCAGGTGGTGGTCCGGTGGGACTCAGGCCGTCAAGTGGTGATTCGGCGGAACTTCGGCGGTGGTCTAGGAGGAGCAAGGAGGCAAGAATGATCTTCTTTCTCTTCCTTCTTCTCTCTTGGCTTCGATCCCCCCTTTCAAGAGGAAATGTGGTTCTATTTATAGAATTCCCGAGTGGCATGGCTTGTAAATAAGTGGAAGCTCAAGGGTAAATTGGGTGTGGTTCGTATGGACGGCCGATCTTGATTCCTGCGATTATACATCATTCAATGGACCTTTGACTATCTTAATGATATCAGAATTTGATGATCTTAGGCTTGTTGGATTCGTCTGATCGAGCCGCTCGATTCGACTATAAGCATGTTATGATTGGAGACTGTTTGGTAACCCAAATTGTGGTTTGATCCTTCCAAAAGTGCTTCGAGTCTTTGATTTGGGCCCATTTGGGCTCGGATTGGGTCGATTTTGGTGTCGTCGGGTTCGTATTTCCAAGACGCTCAATTCAACTATAAGTTTGTAGAATTTGGAGTTCATATGATCATCGAATTAATTTTTGAAGTTTCCAACTTAATTTTGCTTTGAGATTCGTGCCTGACCAAGATAATTTTTTGATGATATATCAATCTTAAAAAATCAAATAGTAGTTATATTGCGACAATTATCCTCTAGGAGATCTTGTCATAAGCAAATGCTCATCACTTTAGAAATTTCTGAACAACCTCGAGAAAATTATAATCAAATATAATTATCTTGGGGTTGTTTGATTGCCTGAAAAATGAATACAGTATACAAAGAATGCAGTGTAAAAGTAATACTTTGTAGTGATGAACATTCCTTTTACATCCTGCATTCCTTTTACTCCAAATCAAAAATCAATATTTTTAGAACCTTTTATTTAAAATATTTTACGCCCTAAATGCAAAAAACCAGACGGCTCGAAGCACATCTTTGATGAAAAGTTGTTGGAATATTCCGATTGTTATGCACGAAGCTTGTCACTGATGAAAAAAGAAGCCGAGGTAGAAAGTGTGTGAAGAGAAGTTGGAGATAAATGGATGCCAATGGATAGATAGGATTGCGAAGAGAAAGTCTTTGTAGGTGTTCAACTAAGACTTTGTTTGGAATAAATTTTTTATTGTTTTTAAAGTCTTCTTTATACAAATTTTTTTAAATTATACATTTTATATTAAAATTTTATTTTAAAAAATTTTTAAAAAACCCCAAATGATACCTAAATCACTTGATAAATGACTCAATGAATATTAGAGAGAAGGGAGAAGTCAGGAGAAACTTTTGTGCTGTAAAAAAGAATAAATGAAAAGTTAGCAGAAGTGGTAAGTTATATTTTTATTGTTTTAAAAAAAATTATATCTTAGGTAAGTAAATAAAGAATTAACATGGTAGATACATAAATATTTATTTATGGAGTGTAAATCCCTAAAATCGAACCGCCTGCCCCGTAATTTATCGATGTCGCTCAGGTACATCGATAGGATCCGCTGAGCAGGACATCTCTCGAAACAGCTATTCATCATCCGGTGCACCACAATTAAGGGAAACTGTTAGGGAATCGAGTTTCCATTCCTCTTGGCTAGGGTTAATTTCGAGGCCTATAAATAGAAGAGGAGAATACTTACGTTCGCAAGAAGAGATTGAGAGGTGTCACGGTTTCGAATACGTCTGCTATTTATATAAGCGCCGCTTGTTCACGATCAGGCAAAGCTTCTTTTCGCCTTCCTCGCAGCCCATCTCGTGGATTTCCATTGAGGTTTCGTGAAGAATTTGGAATCTAGGGTTTTCGTCTCTTTTGCAGGGAAAGAACAATTTTTTTTGGGAATTCTTGTAAGTATTTTTTTTAATTTTCATAATAGGGTCCTCTTTCTCTGAACAATTTGTTGGGGATTCTTGCAAGTATGTTTTATTTTTCCTATTAAGGTTCTACTGGTTCTTGTTGTGTTTTTTTCTTTTTTTTTTTTGGAAACTGGGTTCTTGTAGGGTTTTTTTTTTTTTTACTGGTTTGTTTTATTGTTTTTGTTTTGATTGAGGCATCGAACTGTTTCGGTGTTGCGAGGTGATCTATTCTTTGTTGATCTGTGTCAGTTTTCTCGGAAGAGTGAAGATGATGATTGCATTCTTTGTTACGGTATTTTGTTCTTTACGATTATTTGTTACGGCTTTCTGCCTTGTGGGCTACAAGGTTTGACCTTTGATTGCGAGTGATTTTTTCTGACTCAATTTAACATGTTCATTTTAGCAGAAGATTGAAGCTCGTTTTTTTCTGAATGCTAGGGGAACTTTTTGTTTCAATTTAGAATTTTTATTTTCTGGGAAAAATGAATGCTTGATCTATTTTTTTAAATGATACGCTTTCATATGAATCTGCTTTGTGGTTAGATATGTCGTCGGCAAATTTCATTTCCTCCACTAATTTTCATTTGTATTTTTCTTAATCGATTATTTGTTGATCATGTCTATCATATTTTAAATTACTCCACCAAAAAATGACAAATATTTTTGACATTGTTTAAATTACTCTTTGAGAAAGGAGAAATATTTTAGGTATGCTATCGAAGTTTTGTTATTCTCAAACATTTATCTGCACCAATAAGACGGTTGATTTGTCAATAAATTAAGAGGAAAGGGATATTGTTTAAAAAAATACGGTATATATTTTTAGGAGAACGATTATTGAAGAGGCAGTCAGGATAAGGCTATTGATGATGATTTTTTTATTGTTTGAGGTTTTTTAGTTATGATTTTTGTTTTTCAGTTGGACTCTTCTGAATTTCTACTACTATGATTTCATTATTTTCTTAGTTCTTGTTTCTGTCTGGTTTTTAATACGCTATCGAGATCCATGTTCTCCATTTTTTCAGCCACGTTTTGTTTTCTCGGTGTTCTGCAACTTTTATCTTTGTCTTTATGTATAGCTTGCAGATTGTTGATGACTTCTAGATTCTCAATTACAAGTTGTTGTAAAGATGTTATGGCTGGGAGTACGAGATTTGGGATATTGATATGATCATTATTTTTGGGTGACTTTGCAAGTTTCTAGGTAACTAGCTGAATAATCTTAATATGCATTTCGATTTTGCAGGACGTTTGAATGTTTTAATGGAGTCAAAAGGTGGTAAGAAGAAGTCCAGTAGTAATTCCTTACAATACGAAGTTCCCCTCGGCTACAGCATTGAAGACGTTCGTCCTCACGGTGGAGTGAAGAAGTTCCAGTCTGCTGCTTACTCCAACGTAATAAACTTAGAAATTTCGAATTTTCAATTTCCTTTCCGCTCTTATTTTGTTCCTACATTTATTCTAAACATTTTTTTGTTATTTTTTTGGCCTTTCTTTCAGTGCGCTCGGAAACCATCCTGATATCATTTGGATGCTCCCTCCAGTAGTGTAGGATTTCCCTTGCTTTTGCTTTGATACTTCTGGTTTGCAGCTCACCAATAAACCAAACCAAACTCTTTCAACTTCTCCTCTGTTTTCTTGCTCTCTCTTCTTGCATCCTCTGCCTGTCCATCAAACTGGACATGATGGCCTGCTCTCCGATTGGGTTCGAGGGCTATGAAAAGCGCCTTGAGATCACCTTCTCAGAAGCCTCTCTGTTTGTTGATCCTCACGGCCATGGCCTGCGCGCCCTCACTCGCCCCCAGATTGATTCTATCTTAGAGCCTGCAAAGTGCACCATTGTTTCACAGCTTTCCAACAAGGACTTTGACTCCTATGTTCTGTCTGAATCTAGCCTCTTTGTGTACCCATGCAAGATGATTCTAAAAACCTGCGGGACTACAAGGCTCCTACTGTCGATTCCTGTGATTCTTGATCTTGCTGCTGAGCTTTCGCTCTCTGTTACAGCAGTGAAGTACTCCAGAGGAAGCTTCATATTTCCTGGAGCTCAACCTGCACCTCACCGCAGCTTCTCTGAGGAGGTTGCTGTTCTTAACCAATTCTTTGGTTGCCTTGCCTCTGGTGGGAATGCTTATGTTATTGGCAACCCTGCACTGCCGAACCTCAACTGGCATGTCTATTATGCTGCCGAGAAGTCTGAGCAACCAATGGTGACAGTTGAAATGTGCATGACTGGATTGAACAGTGAGAGGGCATCCATATTCTTCAAGAATTCTGCCCTTGGACATGTATCATCTGCAAAAGAGATGACCAAAAGATCTGGAATTTGTGATATCATCCCTGAAATGAAAATATGTGACTTTGAGTTTGACCCCTGCGGGTATTCAATGAACGGCATCAACAGCCAGGCCCTTTCTACCATACATGTTACACCTGAGGATGGGTTCAGTTATGCAAGCTATGAAGCTATGGGTTTTGAACCTAGTGCAATCAGTTATAGAAATCTCATTGAGAGGGTGCTCAGGTGCTTTGAACCTGTGAATTTCTCTGTGGCCGTCACTATCTTTGGTGGACGTCCCTTTGCCTGTTCTTATGGTCAAAAGGTTTATGTTGATGGGTACAACTGCAAGGATCTTGTGCAACAAGAACTCTCGGGTGGAGGACTGCTTTTGTATCAGAGTTTCAAGGCTTCTACTGATGGTTCAGCCTCTCCAAGATCCATTCTCTATTGCTGGGAGGCAGAGGATGAGGAGGAGAACAGTGTGAAGAGCAAGGAGATGTTGTTCTGAGTTTATGGTGGTATATTGGTGAAAGACTTGTTATTTTGGTGTTTCTGCTTAGTAGGTTTAGAAATCGTCTTTTTAAGCGTCTTCTACTGTCGTTGTGTGCCTTACATTGTCTATTTATTACTGTTTGCTTTTGAATAATTAGCTCAGTGTGGCAATTGGCTTGCCTTATTTGTCCACAAGGAGTAAAAGTAATTGCCTGTCTTTGCTTTTAATAAAAGCTTCGTTACATGTTTGTTTTTTTTGTTTAATGATTTTGTTCAATAAGTTCTAAATTGCTTGTGAATTGTGCTTGGTAGCACACGTCAGTTCAGGTGCCAAATCACCATGGAAACATTTGATGGTGATTCCCTCCCTCCCTCTAACCACAGATTAAGGTGCAAAGGTGGATAATAAGGATAAAAAAGAGAGAAATGGGCCGAGAATGAAAGAGAACTTCCGACAGATCTGCTCAGGAGATTTTGCTTCATTTGGGACAATTTTTAATCATTTTATTTTTTGTTACTTTCAAAAAAAATTTGTATTAAAAAATTGCTCTGAAAAACAAGAAGAGAATTGTTCTAAATCGAGCCTAAGGTTTCTTTTGGGATAATTTTTTTACTGTTTTATGAAACAACTTTCTAGTATAAAAAAATTCAAATTAAAAAAAAAAATTGTGTTAAGAAACTGCTTCATAAAACACTAAGAAAGTTGTTCCAAACAAAGCCAAGTGTGTGGGTCATCTAAGAATGTAGCAAGATATTGTGATTATTAGAAGACTAAGATTTTGTTTGAGACATTTGTTGTCACTATTTTTTCATTGCTTTCATAAAATTTTTGTGCTAGAAAGTTATAAAAAGTAAAAAGAATGTTGTCTCAATTGAAGTCTAAGGTGTGTATTAGGAGGATTGTGTGTGTACCAAAACGGATGTTCATGACATCAAGCTAAGAATTCAACTATTAAGATAGAAATTCCTATAAGAGCTGGGAGGATGTGGGCTCCAAAAATTTGTGACCCGACCTCTCTTCAGACCTCATTTCTTTCACACATCACATACACAAGACTCAAATTTAAGATCTCTTGATTGATAGCTAAAGCTCCCAACTAAAAGATCAAAATGAGCTATGTATATCATTGTCACTAACATGTCTTTCCATCATATTACATTATTTGATATATGATTTGAGATTTTATGAAATTTTTAACTGAGAAAATTGTACTGGATTATTGTTCCCTTTATATTTCTATGTATCCGGGATTTCAATTTTTATACGTAGTTGTGTTATCTAACTTCAGGAATTCATCTGTAGGATATTGATGTGGTAGTTATCATTCATGTTAAGCGATTTTCCTTCAGGTGATATACATTATACCCAATATGTACATGAATCATGTAATACTCATGAGTATTTTGATGTATGTATGTTTGTGCATGTCCTGTGATGTTTTTCCTCTGTTTTTATGCTTGTTGCATGTCTATCTGTAGATGATACTTCATAATTTTCCTCATGCGACATTCTATCTTGTTCCCATATGCCTATGATATTACATCCATGTTTTTATTGGTAACACTTGTGGTCTTCCTTGGAAGATTTTATTTATTTGAAATTTAGGCTTCGTTTGGGATAGCTTTAGACCACTATTTTTTTTTTTCTGCTTTTAAGATATGTGTATTTACACATCCACTTGAATATATGAATTGGACCAGGACATGTGTGCAAGATACATAAGATTGATTGTAAGGATTTCTTATGACATAATTGGTGATTAAACACTTTTTTTTGATAATTCAGTTCATTGATTTACTATTGATAGTTGGATTTATAGTGATTTTATTAGATGAATAATTGGATTTGTTTTGGGAATTGAATATTGAATTGTAATTAAGAGTATTATTCATGATTAACCTATCAATTTATAGTTAATAGTGATATATCATCAAAACATAATCTTGATCAAGCATGAATCTCGAGAGAATTTTAAATGGGAAACTTTCGAAATTAAATTCGGAGCCATCCAAACTCCGATTTCAACAAACTTATAGTCAAATTGAACTTCTCAAAGAGACGAGCCCAACGACACTAAATTTGATGCAATCCGAGCTCATATGAGTCCAAATCGAGATCCTGAAACACATTTAGAAAGTTCAAAGTATAAATTGTATGACCAAATGATATTCAAATGTGACATGTTTATAGTCGAATCGAGCGGCTTGACGAGACGAATCCAACGAGCGCATAATCGTTGAATTCTGACATCATTAAGACACTCAAATGCTCGATAAACAATCTATACTCAAGGGAATTGATATCAGCCGTTCATCAAAAACACTCCGAATATGTCCTTCATATTATCCCTATTTACTAGCCACACCACTCCCCAAAAACTATAAATAGACCCTTCATTCTTCATGAAGAAAGTGAGCAAGCAAAAGAAAAAAGAGAAGAGATGAAGAGAAGTTTGATAGCTCTCTTATCACCAGACTTCTCCTCCTCGACCACCGTTCGGCCACCGGCCATTGCCGGACTTCCACCCCTCCACTGATTGTCATCGGACTTCTCTCCGACCGCCAACCGCCAACCGCCGACCACATGATTAACTTATCAATTTATAGTTGAGTGCATGTGAGCAAGAGTGATATATCATCAAAAAATTATCTTGATCAAGCATGAATCTCGAGACAAATTTAAATGGGAAACTTTCGAAATTAAATTCGGAGCCATCCAAACTCTGATTTCAACAAACTTATAGTCCAATTGAACTTCTCAAAGAGACGAACCCAACAGCACCAAATTTGATGCAATCCGAGCTCATATGAGTCCAAATCGAGATCCTGAAGCACATTTAGAAAGTTCAAAGTATAAATTCTATGACCAAATGATATTCAAATGTGACATGTTTATAATCGAATCGAGCGGCTTGACGAGATGAATCCAACGAGCCCAAGATCGTTGAATTCTGACATCATTAAGACACTCAAATGCTCGATAAACAATCTATACTCAAGGGAATTGATATCAGCCGTTCATCAAAAACACTCCAAATATGTCCTTAATATTATCCCTATTTACTAGCCACACCACTTCCCAAAAACTATAAATAGACCCCTCATTCTTCATTAAAAAGTGAGCAAGCAAAAGAAAAAAGAGAAGAGATAGAGAAGAGATGAAGAGAAGTTTGAGAGCTCTCTTATCACCAGACTTCTCCTCCTCGACCACCGTTCGGCCACCGGCCATTGCCGGACTTCCACCCCTCCACCGATCGTCATCGGACTTCCGTCCGACCACCAACCGCCGACTGCATGATTAACTTATCAATTTATAGTTGAGAGCATGTGAGCAAGAGTGATATATCATCAAAAAATTATCTTGATTAAGCATGAATCTCGAGACAAATTTAAATGGGAAACTTTCGAAATTAAATTCGGAGCCATCCAAACTCCGATTTCAACAAACTTATAGTCAAATTGAACTTCTCAAAGAGACGAACCCAACAGCACCAAATTTGATGCAATCCGAGCTCATATGAGTCCAAATCGAGATCCTGAAACACATTTAGAAAGTTCAAAGTATAAATTCTATGACCAAATGATATTCAAATGTGACATGTTTATAGTCGAATCGAGCGGCTTGACGAGACGAATCCAACGAGCCCAAGATCATTGAATTCTGACATCATTAAGATACTCAAATGCTCGATAAACAATCTATACTCAAGGGAATTGATATCAGCCGTTCATCAAAAACACTCCGAATATGTCCTTAATATTATCCCTATTTACTAGCCATACCACTCCCCAAAAACTATAAATAGACCTCTCATTCTTCATTAAAAAGTGAGCAAGCAAAAGAAAAAAGAGAAGAGATGAAGAGAAGTTTGAGAGCTCTCTTACCACCAGACTTCTCCTCCTCGGCCACCATTCGGCCACCGGCCATTGCCGAACTTCCACCCCTCCATCGATCGTCATCGAACTTCCGTCTGACCGCCAACCTCCGACCGTATGATTAACTTATCAGTTTATAGTTGAGAGTATGTGAGTAAGAGTGATATATCATCAAAAAATTATCTTGATCAAGCATGAATCTCGAGACAAATTTAAATGGGAAATTTTCAAAATTAAATTCGGAGCCATCCAAACTCCGATTTCAACAAACTTATAGTCGAATTGAACTTCTCAAAGAGATGAACCCCCAACATCACTAAATTTGATCCAATCCGAGCTCAAATGAGTCCAAATCGTGATGTTGAAGCACATTTAGAAAGTTCAAAGTATAAATTGTATGACCAAATGATATTCAAATGTGACATGTTTATAGTCGAATCGAGCGGCTTGACAAGATGAATCCAACGAGCCCCAAGATCATTGAATTGGTTCACCTGGGGTTGTGGCTGCCCCTAGTGTTGTGGTTGTTGTTCCTCCCTTACTGGGATCTGTGATGGTTGCTGGCAATGTTTCTGGTAATCTTTTGGCTAATGATGCTTTGGTCAGACTTTCCTCTGTTGGGGGGAGTGTTGATTGTGATGCTTTGGCTGATGTTCCTGTGGGGCTTATTTCGCCTAATGTTTTTAAGTCAAGGATTCTGTCGCGAGCAGGGGAGTCCTGTTTGAGGCAAATTGATTGGTTGGATGGCTCTTCGTGCGATCTGGAGGATGAATTGGAGGATGATGTTGAGGCCATACAAGACTCGTATGGGTTGGACGTCTCTAGGGATTTGGGTCCCCCCTTTTTCTCGTGGTGGAAAACGGCGTCATTGCAAATCTAGGAGATAGGCTTTCTCCTTATTCTTTGGTTTCGGTTGTAGGGCTGAATTCTTTTTATCCCCTGCTGCTCTTGGGTCTTGTGCTTTGGGATGGTTTGAAGTCCGTTTGCTTGGCTCCCTTACCTGTCACTTTTTGATTTTGGTTTGGACTATGATGAGGCAGTTCTCCTACTTGCCCCGTGGATGGCCAGGCTAGGTTGCAACCTTGGTGGTTTTTTCTTTTCAATTTATATGGTCTTTGATTTTAGTGATCCTGTTGTCCTTGGAATCTTTCTGTTTGGCTCTTTTTACTCCTTGGATGGCCCAATCCTGACAACCAGGTGGCGGTCTGAGTCTAGTTGCTTCTGGATTGTCTCTTTTCAATGTTGTGGTCATGTGGTCTGGCCTGTCATTAATTGGTCTTTCTTTTCTCTGTAATTGTCTTATCTGTAGCCTTGCTTCTTTGGACTGTTGCTGTTATCCTTCCCTTTTTTAATGGAATTTTCTTTTGCGCAAAAAAAAGGAAAAAAAAAACGAGCTTGAGACTAAAATTTTTTTAATGAGCCAAATATGCACTCAGTAAAGGAGCTCAAATCGAGCTCGAGCTCTTTAAACAAGCTCAAATTGATTAAATAGATACTCAACTCGACTTCACCCATTTACATTCCTAATCCAAACCTCAAATAAACTTTCTTCTTAATCACTCAAGGAATAAAAAATGAGAGAGAATTTGGTCTATTCCCTTATATCCCAAAGATTTTCGATAATCTTCCCACAAAGCTTTTTATGAGTCAAAAATATTGAAAAAGATGTGGAATAAAATCATAATACTGCTTTTTTCATTATTCTATTGAAGAAGCCCAAATTAAAATCCACAAGTCTCTATTTTAGGAAAATATATTCTATGCAGATACGGACGCTGTCCAGAGGCGAATCGCGCCACGTCACCTATTTGCTGTGTACCGGGTGACGTGGCGCGTTCTGATTCGTTTCCGGACAATCTAGTATCAGCACAAAATAATTTCTCCTATTTTAGAATGGAATCAGAATACTGCTTTTTATCCTTTTGACTTCATCAGCACTTCAGAGCATAATAGAATTTATGAAGAACAATGTAGAAGACCAAACTTCAATTTCTGTAGCATTATCAGGACAACATCAATATTTTGCTTCTTGTGAAGTCTATTGGAATCTGATGACATTCTCTGTTTATTTTTATGCTAAGTTTGGAACAACTTTTTTACTATTTTTTATAGCAGTTTTTTAGTATAAATTTTTTTTCAAAAATTAAAAGTTCAATAGCCAAGAGATTGTCCCAAACGAAACCTAAGACTTACACACACATCACATACGCATGATTCGAACGCAAGACCTCTTAAGTTGTTTTGTTGTTGGAGGCTTTGTTTGGGGCAGCTTCTTCCTGCTTTTTAAATTGACTTTTTAGTAAAAAAAATTTCTGAATTAGAAATTTTTGTACTAAACAGTTGTTTTAAAAAGGAGTAAGAAAGCTATCTCAAACATAGCCGGAGTCTTCACAACAATAATATTTGCAGTTAGAACAAATCTCCTAACTTGCTTTGCTTTGAGACCTTCGCTACAAAATTATGTTTTATTAGATTGGGATTTTTGCATTCCCAGCAATAAGTAGTAGGATTTCTTATGTTCTTGCATTACAAATGAATCTATTAACAAGCATCGGGAGTTAGGGGTGTAAAAGAGTGGCAAGTCAAATAACTCCTATTTTGAGCTTGAACTTGATTAATTAATTAAGTCCCAGCTCGGGCTCGAACTTTATTCTACGAGTTCGAGCTTACTTATTTACTTTTAAAAAGAGAACATGATTTAAACAATCATTATATCAAAATTGTTAAAAAATGAAAAATCAAAAGAGAATAATAAAGAATAACTTAATATAAAAATGTAAGATATAATTGTTAAATATTTTTAATAATTTTTATACTTAAAATCCGAAATGTTAATATATTTAAGTGCATATTTTTCAAACGAGTTGTCTCGTAAGCTAACACGTCAAATCATGGCTAGCTCAAGCTCAGCTCGTTAGCACATTGAGCTCAGCTCACGAGCCATTTATCGAGTCGAGCCCGAGCCGGCTCACAAGTCGGCTTGACTCACACCCTTAGTCGGAGTTATAGAATGGAGTTAGAAATGTAATAGGCAACATTCATTTGGAATTGAACTTTGGATAGTTACTAAACTTTTATTTAAAAAAAAAAAATTCTCCAAGCGAGTTAGTTATGTAATTAAAAATTTTCTTCCTCCATATGGTGCGAGCTTGACTTTATTTTTAGATTGTTAATTGGTTTTGGAACATAGCTTGAGAATGCAAGAATTACATAGGCCTCCAGCCAGCTGCTACTACAGTGTGCAGTAAGCTTTCATTTTAAGATGCAGCCATAAACCTCTCTTTTAGGATGATTATATAGACTTGGGCTTCAATTGGGACAGTTTTTTAGTGCTTTTTAAAACAAAATTTTAGTACAAAAAATTTTTGGTTCATGAAATTTTTATACTAAAAAATTATTTTAAAAATACTAAGAAAACTATCACAAACGAAGCCTTATTGAGACGACTGCAACTTTTTATAAATATGATTATTAAGTTACTATGAAGAACGTAATTTTTTTTAAAGCAGCTTTATAGCACATAATTTTTTTAAAAAATAGTTATCAAATAGAAATTATGATTGCGAAAAACAAGACAGTAAAAAAGTTGTCCCAAAAGAAGGGCGAATTATTAGGTCCGGACACCGGAGGGAGAGATCCATCCATCTACAGTAAAAGCGCACCTAAAGCACAGTCAAAGCGCAGGTGCTACAGTACCTGCGCTTTGACTGCACTTTTACTGTAGATAGAGAGAGATCCGGACGGATCTCTCCCTCCGGTGTCCGGACCTAATAATTTCCCCAAAAGAAGACTTACATAGAGAGGATGCTACAAGAAAAACTTGGGCTTGAATGTTTTAAAGTAGTTAGAGGATGTTAATTAGGGAAAGTTAGAATTGTTTATTTGTTTAATAGAAGAGCAAATGTGAGCTTTATGCATGAAACTCATATTCTGTTCCCATTGTTGACATTCACAGTTTAATATATTGAATGATAATTTACTTTATCCAAAGTTTTTATCAGCATCGTTTAAGCCTCATTTTTTTGGTAATAAAACTCTTATTCCATGCAGCTAATCAAATGAAGGTTTTATTTGAGACGATTTTCTTACTGCTTCTTAAAATAATTTTTAAATTTTTATACTAAAAAATTGCTTTAAGAAGCAGTAAGAAAACCACCTCAAATGAAGCCTAAGTTTTTATTTGGGACAGCTTTCTTACTGCTTCTTAAAGCAGCTTTTTAGTACAAAAATTAAAAATTTTATACTAAAAAACTACTTTAAGAAACAATAAAAAAATCATCCCAAACAAAACATAAGTCGTAATCTTTGAAGTACTCCCATAAGAGCCTAACAATTTCTTTGATAGGTTAGGTTTTGTTATTCTGCTAAAGAGATTAGAAGGATAGAACCTTTTTTTCTGAGTTTAGTGAATTGTTTGCATAATCAAAGACTGTTTTGAATATTAAAGTGTAAGTGGTTGCTTCTGTTTACTTTTCAATAATATTTAAAGTCTGCATCATTACAATAAATATTTTATAATTTTAGGAGAAGGTGACAGCATCATATCAAACTAATCTAATATAAAATGATTATCTTCTCAAGAGCTAATGGAGATAGATAGAATGTTGTAGGATATAATCCAAATATGAATTTGTCTTACATTGATAGCTTGAGCTGTGTTAGAAAACGAAATTATCTTGTTCAATAGGGTATCCTCCTATTTATGATAGAGAGAAGCATATAATGGTCTAGGATTTACCCAAAATACTAAACACCACTGTTAAAATATTGGGATCATTCCAACTTAGGCTTCATTTGGGATAGGTTTCTTACTATTTTCTAAAATACTAAAAATTTTTGTATTAAGGCTTAAGTTTGAGACGGCTTTCTTACAGCTTTCTAAAAAACTATTTTAAAAAGATGTAAGAAAACCGTCTCAAAACATAGCCCTAGTGCAATCCTATGCTAAGACTCTCTTTAAGCTAGAGATGTATATTAATAAGTTCAATGTTGTTATCTAAATAGGAGAAAGAGGATTTTGGTCAAAGTATTAGAAGAATAGATTTATTTCTTTTTTTTTTTAAGGAGAATAATAGATTGTCTCCAACTTAAATGTAATATCTTGAGGTTAATTTTTAAATTTATGATTAAGAAAGAAGCTTTTAAAAATAAAGATTAAAAAGCTTAAACTACCACAAATAAAACTTGAATGTAATGTCTTCTAATATAGAACAAATTTGAAGAAGGGAAAATTTTAAGACTAAACCTAATTATAAATTGTATTAAGAGCTTAAGCATGTTTTTAAAAAATTTTAAAATAGACAAAATTTCCCGTTTAACGGGTGACTTATGCTGATTAGGCTAAGCTGAGTCAAATAGTCGTTATGCTGAGTAGACAAAGAACGAAAAAAAGGTAATTACCATAAGTCGTCCATTTAACGGACGACTTATAAGTTGCCCATTAAACGGGCTACTTACCCCTGTTAATTAAAAAATAATTAAATACTTTTTTGTGAGCACTATTTGAAAGTTTAAATTTAAAAAAAAAAAGTCTACAAGTGGTGCAAGAAGATTGAGTCATACAAAAACTTTATGTGATCCTTTCTTTTTTTTGCTTGTACTATAAAATTCAATATTGATTTTATTATTCAAAGAATTTTTGTTGAGTTGTGTTGTCAAATCAAATCTAAGATCATTATGTGTGTTGCCAAATCATTTTATATTGACAGATCATTATGTGTTGTCAAATCACTTTATAGTGATAGCTCAATATGTGTTATCATATCAACTTGTAATGATATCTGGTGATCTTGGTTCCCCCAATCTCGCATGAGAGTATAAATATGCAGTACTGTGGTATACCCAGGGTTAAACTAATTTGAATATTCTTATTGAACAAATCGACATGTATTCACCGATTATGTATTTGATTCGGAGCACTACAACGAAACAGATGATTCATGAGGGTTGCATTCGTTTGAAAGAAAGTTTGGAGCTACCCACTAATGAAATTCTTGAAGCAAAGGCAAAAGCAAATGAATATTTTCAATATTGTATGCATTTTTGGTGAGAAGATGAAGATTGCACATTTTGTCTTGTACATGATGAAATTATGAAAGTTAAGCTGTATAGGGCCGACAATAATCTTAGAGATGTGGGCTGGAGATATGTATAACAGAGGTTCGAGGAGGATACTCAGCATTGGGTACAATTATAGTTCTTTAAGTGTCGAATTCGTGAGATCGGACGCGACAATGAAGGTTGTGTTTAGCAGATTGTTGAAAGATCAATGCTCGATATTGATCATTGTATTCTTTATCACACGTGATATCATCGACAAGATCATTTCTTGTTATCGAACCGCAATGAGAGTTCTTGTGTTAGGAGTTAAGAAGGAGTTCCTGAATGCAACAGATTGACAGTATATTCAGCAAGACTTTGAGTTCCACTTCAAATGTTGTCCAATTCAGACACAACTTTAATCACGCCTGTGTATTATAATTAAAAAATGTAACTTAATATAATTGTTAAGATATTTTTTACGTCTTAAGTTTAGTTTTATCTACTAATATTAAAATGTAATATCTTTGATATTTCGTAATGCTTATTTGATGGTAATGTAGTAGTTGTATTTTGGTTGTTAATTAATGTATTAGTTGTATTTTGGTAACGTTAAAAATATTTCGTTCACTTTAAGTTAATTTATAAGGAAATATTCTGATGAAGTGACGAAATTGATCCTAAAATAATCCAAAATTAAGAAAAATCTAAAAATTTTGAATTATTCATATTTGATATATATATTTCTTAGTGATATTTTACATATGTTTCTTATTTTTCCTTCAACATTTTTAGAATATGGAACAAAACATTTTGCTTTTAAGTTGAAAATTTATTTTTGTGTAATTAATTTTGTTATGTTTTTTCCTTATAAATATTTTGACAAATTCATCACATCGTTAAGTTTTTCACTCACTTATTACTATTATGATTATCATTATTATTATGATTTCTATATAACTTATGTAAATGAGTTCCGTTAATGAATTAGGCTCTAATATATATCACCTATTTTTTTATATACACATTATCATTAAATGATTTAAAATTATTTTATCTTTCATTATTTTATAATTATCTGTTTTTTATGCATCTTATATGTATACAACAATTTAAACACCTTTGAATACGATTTTACTAACTCTTGCATCTTTATAATAATATAAGTAGATTTTTTGTTTATCTTTATTCTAATTATCATTATTAGCCACGAAATTATATCACAAATATCTTTGAGTCAACTCGATCTTGTATGATGCTTTCATCAATTGCTTGTTCATATATTTTATATTAATGCTTCATTTCCTTTAATCGTTATATTCAAAATATACATTGAATATTACAAAATAACAAGTTTTTTTTTCAAAGATTATTTATCGATCCTATAGATTCATTGAAATTTTGTTTGAAGATTAGTGTGTTTAATTTATTTTCATAGATTTAATTATCTCATTGAAATGTGTTATTATGTTTTTTATTTTGCATTTTATTTGTTATTAATTTTTAATTCAATCTTTCATCTATGTTCATGTTTTGTAAGATGTTTAAGTTAAAATTACTTAGTAATTGTAGTTTAATATTAATATTTGATTAGATTTTTCACTTTTACATGTTGACATTTTTTGCATTTTTCAACCAATTAAAATATGTATCTTTTTTATAATCGATATTGTAAATGTATAATATAAGTTTATACGCTTATTAATTATGTAATAAATCATTGATAAATATATAAATATTTCATGTAATATTCATAAATACTTAAATATTAATCATATATCATGTCATAAATTAATTTTATATTGAATTTATATATGTTTTATCTAAAAAAATTAATCTTCTGATTAAAAAAGGTATAATCTAGTCAAGTAAAAAATATTCATTAATAACATGGTACTAATTTAAATGATTCATAACATAAGCATAATGAAGTACATAAAATGATCAACTAACGTCGCCTACGTGGCCTCTGTGGCAATGCATCAGTGCCTGGAGTATAATGTTGTAGAGGTCGTCGTGGCCTTTGACGTAACATGTGATGTTCCTCCACAGCAACTTCTTCCTCGGCAGGAACAAACCAACACTGTGATCATGTTGACCTCATTCATCCTTATTGGGGATAAGGTGAAATTCTGTGGAATACCTTAATTTGTAATTGGTCATCGTGTAGTACGGAGAAACATAATCTAAATGCGTTCGTCTTAACATTGCTACACAACATATCACATGTGCATATGGTATGTGATACAGCAAAAGTTTTCCACAAGTGCACTTGCATCTCCTCCCGTCAAGTAAGTCGACATGATATGATCTGGATGACATGTCGAGAACTTGAAATTCGTGCATATTAAGCCGGATTGGTTCTGGCATTCTTCTTGCTTCCTCCTCAACCCTTTTAAGTGTTGTTTGTACACGTTGAGCGAAGAAGTAATTATTTTGCCTCTCCTCAGATGTAATGAAATCCAACCACCTCATGAATATTGCGACAACGTTATAGTATATGGTTGTGATCAAGACTTGAACTGGCAATCCTCAAGCCTCTTCAATACACCATTAAAAGACTCTGCCGCATTGGTTGTCATAACACCATATGTAAATCCACCATCGTATGTTAAGGACCATCGGGTCACATCTCGGTTCACTAGCCATTAGTGGATATCTTGCTTGATTTTCTTTATATATTCAATGCATCTGTTATAAACTCATGGGTCATCTCGTATTACTTACTTGAAATTCTCACGTACGTAGATGTCTTAAGCAGTGTCGATGAGCTGCATTAGGGAAAATTTCCCTACAACCTCTAACTAAACTTACAAGCCTGTCTGAGATGATACAGAGATTTTGCCTATTTGTCACATCTGGTAGCAGCTCATTAAGTTGCTTGAGAAATCATATCTAGGATTCATTACACTCTGACTCAACAATAGCGAATGCAAGTGGAAATAGCCCATTATCAGCATCCAATCCAATCACAGTTAATAATGTCCCTCGATATTTATCGAGAAGGAATGTGCCATCAAGACTAAGAACATGGCAACAATACGTCCACCCAGTAACAGAAGAACCAAATGCCCATAAGAGTATTTGAAACCTATTTGTTTATTAGCTTTGAATTCTATATATCGTTTGCAGCATTGCAGAGGCAACAACATCCATGAATAAATTGAGAGTGTGGCATGACTCCTCCCAACTCCCAAAAGTAACCTTAATAGCCTTTCGTCAAGCGTCCCAAGCCTTCATGTATGAAACTTTAATATTGAACTTAGATTCCATGCGACCTATAATCTCTCTTGGCTTCAAGTCCATCTACTTTCTAATGGTGGGTAATATGTAGAAACTTATAAACTTGGAGTTTGCACTGACAGTGGCCACTTTTGAGAATTGGAGTGGCACAAGTATAATGGTACTTTATAGATGAGATTTTTCATATACCACCTAATCGTTTGCTCTGAGCAGAATGAAGTCGCCATAGGCAAGGAGACACCAGGCAATCATGCTTTGCACAAGCAACCATAAATTTCTATGTATTTGATGCAATGATAATATATTGCACATTATTTATAATTGACCAGCCATGTACCGCAAATTGCAAGTCACTCTTTCATGTGAAGTGCATTCCTTCAATTAATTCGTTAGGAATCGAGAATTCATCCTCCAGTATCACCTCATCATTAACATCATCAAACTCAACTTCTTAATCCCATTCTTGTGTAGTCCTACAGGTCTCAGCATAGTTATTATTTACCACCATTGCATCCTCACTGTCGATTGATCTAGAGCAGTAATCTTGGATGACATTTCTGATCTCTTCATTATCAGCTACGACTCCTTCATTAAACTCCGATAAAAGATCATCATCAAAGCATTGCTCGCTAGAGCCACTACTCATAGTCTCATAATGTCAATGATCCGAAGGAACTGATTGTGTACAAGGTACTAGAGGTTCCTACATTTGCTGGTTCTCTGTATAACTACATTGAGAAAAATATGATTCTTTAACTAATGAATACGAAAATATTCTACTAAATAATTAGTAATATGGGATATTGGGAACTTACTAATCAATTAACTCTTCTATTGGTTCTACCCTTGAAGGACCAACGACCACATCAACCATTTCTGTTGGGCTTGAAGTTTCATATCTTTGTAAATTTGGAGGCTCAGTATTATCTCCAGACACCACAATCTCATCAACATCAACGTACATGACAAGACTTATAAGTCGCCCGTTTAAACGGGCGACTTATGTGTAAAATCATTTTGCCATATCCTCGCCACGTCTGTCCTTGACCATTTTTGTCAAGCATAAGTCACCCGCTAAACATGTGATTTTGCCTATTTTAAAATTTTTTTATAATCATGCTTAAGCTCTTAATATAATTTATAATTAAACTTAGTCTTAAAATTTTCCCTGTTAATCCCTCTTTTACTTTTTAAATTTAAGGACATCTTTTTGTGCCTGTTTTGTTCATATATAAATAAAAAAAAATCATACAAATAGCTTAAAGTTTAGTCAAAGCTATGCTTTATTACTGCATAAGTGGTTGCTTTAGATTTTTTTTTTCAATAATATTGTTAGATGAGAACTAGCTTATAATTATTTATATGACACATTATTGTCATTATTTTTTTTTCCAAAATCTTCATCATAACATTTAAATATTTATATTCATGGCAAGAAGATGACAAAAAGGTCTCCATCATAGCAAACTGACCTAACATAAAATCACTATCTTCTCAAGGAAAAATTATTATGTGCGATCACTAGATCGTCCGGAGGCAAATCAGAATGCGCCACATCACCCGGTACACAACAAAAAAGTGACTTGGCGTTTTCTAATTCACCTCCGGATGGCATCTGATGATCATACAGAATAATTTCTCCTTCTCAAGAGCTCATATAATGTTTAGGATATGTATTAAATAAGAAATTTATCTTAAATTAACAGTGAGAATTGTATTAGTAGATGTAATTATTGTTTTATTTAAAAGAGGTTCCTCCTATTTGTAATAGAGGGAAGCATGAAATGTTATAGAATATATGCATGATAACTTACTCTACTCCTATTATAATTAGTGTTGTTTAATGTTATTATGTTAACCCTCTCTCTTAGTTAGAGATATATATTAATTTGCTCCTACTTGTTACACAATAAGTGGAAATTAAAGGACCCAAAGTTTTGGTAAAAATATTAGCCGCTTGCAACTTTGAAGAGTATTTTCTTGAAAAATATTAATAGCATATATATTTTCTCCGAGATTATCACACCTCCTTTTGGATGCAAGTAAATTCAATTCTAAGAAAATATTTGGTTAACCATTATCAATTACAGCCTAAAGTTGTATGACTAACAAAGATAGTTTGTAGAAATTTTCAAACCAAGCTAACATTACTGAGTAGACATATCTGAAGCAATATTACAGAACCTGAAGTTTTTTTTACTGCCAAAGATAAGATGATCTGCGATATTACTGTGATCCTTACGAGGACTTTGTAGAAATGTTCAAACTAAGCCCATAGAATGTATTTTAAGTTTATAGCTAGCCTCCTTAAGAAGGACATATATGATTCTCCCATATGACAACACACTTGGTAAGTTGGTTCAATCACAATATTCAGGACCATAAAGTATGCCATTAATTTAGAGCTCACAACTTAGAGAGAATGATGCAATTTTAGAGACAAAATTGACGCTAAGAAATTATTCAGTCTACATTTTCTAGTTAGTTGAGACTCACTATCCTAACCTAATTAGGCCTAAAATCTCAGCCAAACGCAAATATATGCATTTTCTAAGCCCAGTTGAGCAAAAATGTGACTGAAGTGTTGGGTTTTCTTGAGGAGTTCTTGAACTTCTTGGAAGAGACCGGGCAGGGAGGGAAGCAAGGGAGAAAATGCAGATTTTATTCTTTTCCCCCTAAATACAAAGTAGGCAAACAAAATATATATAAGCACTGGTATGGTGCCTTGTGGATTAACTAATTGACATTGAACAAATTCTAACAATCTCCACATTGATCTAATTTTATAATAAATATCAAAGGAAAAAAAAAAACCTCCACCTCAAAGATCTAAACAGATCTTTATCAAGAATAGGAAATCCTTGCTTGCCTTCGCCATAGCGGCACATAGTCATCCGAGGATCAAGATCCGCAGCAGCACCAGCCTACATGAACGTCAGCCCACCAGCATTCCCGACACCGGCCCGAATCCCCTGTGTGCCACCATGAGAGGCCCAACCTGATATAGTCGCGTTCACACGCGATGCCTGCCTGCACGTCCACCCGCTTCCACACACCCACACGTTACCTCGAGCCTTGTGCTGCTATCGAAAGGCGGAGTCATCGACTAGGAGAAGACGGAGGTGGGTTGTTCGTGCGTACAGGATTGGAAACATAGGTTAGCCACGCTGGGCGCCTGGGGAAGCAGGAGCAGAGGGATCGACTCGAGACTCCGTGCAGGTGCAGGCCGGGTTGCAAGCTACTGGTCGGGTTGCTGCTGGGCTACAAGCTTGATCTGGATCGGTCGCGCAAGCTTAGGTCGCACAAGCGAACACGCGCGTTAGCTCCTAGCCGGAAACTCCGCCTTCCGATCGCAGCACCAGGCTGCTACTACCACTCCACCATGTCTCTCTGACCCAGGCACCTGCCGTGCTTCAAACTTGCATGTGATATATGCAGTCCGCCTCCAAATGTGAACGATCCCGCTCCGGACCACATACACAAGCTGCAATTCCGCCTCTCGTAGGCTCATGAACCTGGTTCTGACTCTACCTACCTCGCTTACTGCCTCCTTCCTCCCACACCCGCGACACAAATCTCGCATCCGAACTCCCACACCTTGTGCGCGTCCACCCCACGCCCTGTGTGGATTTCTCTGACCGAACGCTTGAGCCATGCAACCACCTCCTGCTTCTTGATCACAAGAACACTTTCCTCCTTCCCCGTGATCGCCTCCACCTAGCTCTGATACAAATTTGTTGATAAATCTTGAAAAGGAATAAGCTTCTTGATCTTTCTTGGATGAAAGGGAGAGGGAGAGGGAGAGGGAGAGGGGTTTTGGAGCAAAATAAAACTCAACTTTATTCAATTTTTTCCATCAAACACGTAGGAGCCACCCCTACTTATAGTAAATAATTAGAGGGGCAAAATAGTAAAACCTAAACTAAACACTAAAATCTAGATCGAATATCAACATGAAGTTCCAATACGAAGAAAAGCACTGATCTCTCCCCTTGTCTTGGTGATGTCCTCATCCCTAATCGGGCTAGAACTTAGTGATCTTTCAGGCTCAACTCGTCCAGTAAACTTTCATCTTCTCCCCTCCTCCGTGATCTTCAATACTTTACAATCTCTTTACTCTTCTTCCCTCCTTTGCAATGTCCAAATATCTCATTGTATTTGTGGTAGAATAGCACACCAACAGCGAGATGGTTTTGTCAAACTTTTTTCTTATTTCATTAGTTACAATAATTTCATCATACAACTTGAACTCAGAGTTTGGTTAAAATTATAAAAATATGTCAAACAACTTCATAAACCTATAAAGTTCCAATATCATAATTCTATAAATGTATGGGCTCGGAAGACAAAATCATTAAAAATTAATGAGCTGATTATAAGCAAAAACTCATGATCACTTTACATGTCACTATTTAAAGAAAAACACAACAATGTATTAAGGAACTGTAAAAATCCTTATAAGTTTACTGATTTACTGAAAAAAAAAATTGTATTTTTGAAAATAATAAGAATAGTTTATTCCTTTTTTTAACTGATTAAACAATTTGATCAGAAATTCTAATAGTGAAGCTGTTTCAAAAAATTTAAAGATGTATTGATGTTATAAAAAAAATCTTTCGTCACAAAATAAAACAAATAATTACCTATAATAAAATTGTAAATTTATGATCATTTTTTCACCCAAATCCTCGCAGGAGTCTATGCAAATCTCTCGACATTATTTCATCTAAAAGAGAACTGTTCAATTGCACATTTAAGGATAAGAAGAGAGATAAAACTTTTGAGGAGAAAGCAAAAGGAGAAGAACAAATAGAGAATGAGAGAGCCAAAGGACAAACAAAAGAAGCCAACATGCAAAAAGACAAATGGAAAGGAAGAGTTGCTTAACAAGAAGATAATGTTTATTAAAAAAACAAGAAAGCTTCGTCTTTCTTTTCATTTGTAATGAAATATTTATCATCACCATCATAACATGCCATAAATGTTTTAGCCAACAAAAAATATATATATCATCATCTCATTTACTCAAGCCAAGCCATGACAATAGCAGCAAGACAAAACAGTAAATCCAAGAAAATACAATATACATTGCACATCTACTCAGAAATCATACAATAAATGAAAAAGAACATGTGAGGAAGAAAAACAAAGGGAGAGAGAGAGAGAAGTGATTGAGCCAACGGAGCCAATATCACAGTAACTAGACCTCATTGAAGTGAAAGCCTGCCTTCTTCCTCCTCCTCCTCTTCGCCGCCGGGGAATCGCAATATCTCCGGCGGCGGCGGCGGCGTGTTCACTCTTTCCATGGCCTCACTTCTTTTTGTTCTCTCTCTAGAAGCTAGCTTTTGTTGGCTTTCTCCTTCTCCATCAGTGTTTCTCGTCTGCTCGCTTGAAGAAAAGATAAAGAGGAATTAAAAAAAAAAAAAAGCTGCACAAAGATACATACCGCTTCTCTCTCCTCTTTCCATCTCTGCGTGTTTATTTCACTATTTTGGTATATTTTATTTAAAAGACTAAACGTTTTTTTCACCATTTTGGCAACCTTTTATTAAAGCTTAATCTCTAATATATAAAAATGTACTTCGTACTGAGAGTTTTCGCTTTCCTTTTGAGCAGATGACCCTCTTCAAATAGATATTGAATCAATAATTTAGCCGTTAAAATTTTAAAAATTATTATCAAAATAGAATTGAATATTACGTATGTTAAAATTTCCTGTGAGAACCTCAAGCACAAGTGAGTGGTGAGAAGCTGTAACTCACCAAAGCTCCATCATATCTCTAATGAGAATAATAAACAACTAAATGCAACTTATTATTTAGAAGTTTTTTGGTTTTATTCAATCAAGTAACATTAGAAACATGAGTCACTCCTCTTTCTTTATTAGTTTCTTATATCATGATTTTCATAAAACTCATAAAGTTAAGCATGCACCATCATGATATCTTCATGAAACCCTAGATATCACTCGCTTGTGTTCTGATTGTTAAAATTTGATTCTTATTTGTCAAGAAAATGAGTTTAAAATAATTGTCAATATAAACTCACTTGTGTGGATCTCCGAAAGGATGCTGTTAGTGGGGGTCAGAATGCAAATAATATGATCGCACTATATATCCCGTATGACAAAACGATCGTACCATTTGTATTCTGACCCCGCTAGCAACATTCTTTCGGAAACCCACAGATTTCTGACGACCACGGTGGGCGCCAGAAATCCGCAATCATAGGCCTTTACAATCTACGCCCCCGCTCGCAACATCCTTTCGAAGACCCACAACTTGCTTAATGAAGGAATTAAATACTAGCTTCTTAACAAGCTGAACACGAGTTATTCACGGACGATGAGCTTTTTTGACAACTCTCACTAGTCCTTTGCATCCACATAAGTCCAAACCCAAATACATGAGCACCAACACCATTCTTAAATTAACAAAATTTCTATCACCTTGACCTAATGTTTATTGAAATGTTTTTATTGTAATAACTTTAATTAAAGCTTTTCCATACCTATAAACCATAATGCATTTTTAATTTATAGAACACAAAATATATATATATATATATATATACAAACTATATAATTTGGCTTTAATAATATTATTATTGGGAAAGTTAAGGCAAAGATTGCTTCATTTGCCCCGATTTAATACAAAATTTAAAGCATGTTTTGGTTGCTAAACCCAATTATGGTCAACAAATGTTGGAATTTGGGCTTAATCCTAAATTATACGGCCGGTCTAATTTGATAATATTTTAAATGTCTAATGTCCCCCGCTCCCTAAGTTATGGGTTCACATATACATTTAATTAATATTAATGATATTATTATTTATAATTAACAAATATTATTTTATTTTCCCTGATAAAGCTAAAATAGATTGGGCTACCATAGTCTCTGCTCCCGCGATTTCCAATGCATCCAGGCGGAAAAGGACCTCTTCATACAAAGTGTCATTTGCATAAAACCCCTCATCTTTTCCTTTTTTTCAATTAAAAGACGAGTTTTCTACGGCTAAGTAATTGACAGTGAGATTACTAAATAAATCAAAAAAGAGGGAGTTTTAATGGAAATAGGGAAATAAGATGTTGTTAAAAAATATTTGCACAAAATAACTAAAGTCTTTTATGAAAAGAAAAATGGTTTAGTTTGTAATTATGAAAAAGCGAAGGGGCGGAACGCAGAATGCGCGCAGTAAAATCCCTGCACCTTCACTACCCCCTCCCATGTGCCTGTCACTGGCGGGCAGAGCCCTAACAGCACAAGACAGATGTGGGGCCCACATGGAAGATTTCTTCCCGGAATACTCAAAAAATATTTTCAGAATATAAGCGAGGACATTCAGGGCATTCCAAGAATACCCCCAGGTAAACATTTCCCCGCCTGGAATCGAGCTTCGAGGCCATGAGAAGACCAGACATGGAATGTTTGAAGTTAATGACGAGATTAACGATGGTTAACAGAGGATTAGTAGGAGATTAGAGAAAGCTTGAGAAAGAGATTTGTGGTACCTGATGTCTCCGGCGATCACTTGTTCGGCAGGCGGTCGGCTGCTGCCGCGGCGGCGGCGGCAGAGAGGAGTTTTGCGAAGGGGGAGAGAGCAAGGGGTTGGGAATTGATGCGGAAAGGAACGAAAGGTGGGGTTTTTATTCTTGCATTGGGGCGGTGGTGGTGGCCTGTGATTGCTCCTCGAGGTTTTCTTTTCCGAGTTGGTATCTTTTGTTTAAAAGTATTGTTTAGTTGCTTAGGCTGTTTGGGTAATTTTGTTTAATTATTATAAGATGAGTAATATTGTATTTTTGGAATAAATTTATATTTGTGGGTGAGCCATGCATCAAATTTATAATTTGATATTTAAATTTTAAATACTGAGATTATTTTTATTAATTTATAAATTTAATTTATATTATCAATTAAATATGTGTAAACTAATTTATTCAGATAAGTTTTGTCGTAAGGTAAAAAATTCATAGTAGTAAAATGAGAGTTTTGTGTATTAATTTACACAAAGATTCAGCACAAAATAGGTAAGTCGAAGGATTCATAGCACCTAAGATTTTATGTGGAAAACCCAAAAAGTGAAAAATCACAAGACTTTTCTCGCCTGAAATAATTCTATTATATATGCGTGAGTTGCAAAGATTAACCTATCCATTAACTTGGAGATGTTAGGATATATATATATAGTTGCTATTTAAAATTAAGCCAATTAAATTCATGATTTACTTAAGAATTAGATTTGTATTTTGCTTATGTGGCATCTCATTTAAATTTGTATGAAATTAAAGATTGTTGTTGAGCCGTATAGTAGCAATAAATCTGTGCAATAATAGTAAAGTCATACAATGATAATGAACCAATCACATGCATTCCAATAATCATACTAAACAAGTAAAGAGTTTTGGCTTGCACAATATTTTCCCATTAATCAGTTATTAGTAACTGTTGGCTAAATAAACAAAATTGTCACTCCTTGTTCATCGAAACACTAATAACTCCTTATAACTCTCAATTAAAGTGTCACAGGAATCAATCGAGGATAACACATGTGATATCCCAGAATCTAATTTGGAAGAATTATTCTTTTAATCTTTTAATAAATAATAATCAGAGCTATTTAATATATATATCAGTAATAACAATAAAAATTAGATTCTATAATTCAAAACATTACTGTATACATCTGTATTTATTTTCAAAAATCATGTACACCATTCAGGATCTACACAATTATATCACAACTATTTTATCCTAACTATAAAAGAATAGCTAAAATAAAAAGAATTTGAACCTGAAAGAATCCTGACCAGCCTCACACTACTGCTCCTCTGCCCTAACCTGAAATTATTTAACCATATATAATGAGCCAAAAGCCCAGCAGGTCACCAAAACTTATAACTAAATTCAAAACAAGGTAAAAAAGTAATATGCATGTTAAATATTAAATCATAGTAGTAGCAGTCATATGATCATTGAATAAGTGCAAGAACAATAAAATTCAAATGTAGTAGCAGTTGAATTTGTAAATAATAAAATACTATGGTACAACAGTTAATAAAGTAGTAATCTAATATGAGTGTCAAATCTATAAATCAATTATATCTTCGTAATCAGATAAAATATCAAATCAAAATATCGATGAAGACTGTTAAAATTAAATCAATGTAATAAAATCATATAAGAATGTATGCATACTATCTAGGCCTTCTATATCATGTGCTCAGTATATCACATACTTAGTATAAATACATTGAATTAATATTATTAAATATTATCAGTATCAAGATCGATAATAATAATAATCTATTGACAGAAGTAGTAGAATAATGTAATAATAATAAATCTGTACAGTACTAATAAATTCGTATAATAATAAGAATAATGCATCAAAACATGCATTTCAGTAGTCATAAAAAACAAGTAAGATGTCTTGGCTATCACGGTGTTTTTTAATGTTAGTATCAATATTAGTAAATTATTGGCTCAGTAAATAGAGTCATCACTCTTTGTCCGTGGGCACAGTAATAATCTCCTTATAACTATCAACTAGTATATCATGTGAATTAGTAGAGGATAATATCAAACCACAGTATTTAAAGGAAAGTCTATCATCCCACCATCTTGTGTAGGTCAATTAATCTCCAACCAACAGGTCAATCAATTTTTACTTATTTATTTCATACACGTATATTATTATTATAATACTATAACAATAATAGCGACCAGCTATTACTCAAGCATATATCCACATCTATTTATAATATATTATAGTAAATAAAGCATAATTGAGCTTAATTAAGAAGATGTCAAAATGTCATAATGGTAAACAACAAAGAATTATATTAGGAAAAAATATATATTTTCAAAAAATTATCAAATTATCAGGAATTATGTAAAATGATGTTTTAAGACTTATTGTATTACATCATTATTTTTAGAGGTCAAAAAAAAATTTGAGGTAGATAAAAATTGTTGTATTTCTAAAATCACTTGATAAAAAATCTCAAATAAATACTCAAAATAATAATCTCGATCTCTATAAGATACAAAAAGTTACGCGATGAAAGTTTTACCAATATGAAATAGGGTAACAAAAACACAAATTTGATCAGAAAAATATCAAAAAATAAAATCTTTGAAATTAGAAAAAGAGTAAAGGTTCCTTACAGCGAGACGAGTAAATTTTCTAACTGACCCAACGGACAAAAATCACTTCGCGACCTCCAAATCCTAAATTTTTTTCTCTCTCCTCACATTTTCCTCTCATTTTCCTTAATAGGTCTCTATTAGCCTAAATCAAGAAGAGAAAATGAATTTAAAAAAGTTATTAAGTAACTTTAGCTATTTATAATAAAATATTAATATAATATTAATATAACAATTTAATTTAATCAATTTTTCAATACTATAACAGTAATAACGACCAGCTATTACTCAAGCATATATCTACATCCATTTATAATATATTGCAGCAAATAAAGCATAATTGAGCTTAATTAAAAATATGTCAAAATGTCATAACGGTAGAGGATAAAGAATCATATTAGACAAAAATATATATTTTCAAAAAATTATCAAATTCCTGGGGATTATATAAAATGATTTATTATATTACACAATTATTTAGAGGTTAAAATAAATTTTGGGGTAGATAAAAATTACTGTATTTTTAAATTTATCTGATAAAAAAATTTTAAATAAATACTTAAAATATTCATAATATCGATCTCTATAACATAAAAAAATTACACAGCGAAAATTTTGCCAATAGAAAGTTATTTATATTTTTCGGTAATAAAAACACAAATTTGATCAGAAAAATATCAAAAACATAAAATCTTTGAAATCAAAAATAAGGTAAGAGTTCCTTACAGTGAGACAAGTAAATTTCCTAACTGGCCCGACGGACAAAAAATGCTCCGCGACTTTCAAATCCTAAATTTCTTTTTCTCTCTCCTCACATTTTCCTCTCATTTTCCTTAACAGATCTCTGTTAGCCAAAATCAAGAAGAGAAAATGGATTTAAAAAGTTATTAAGTGACTTTAGATATTTATAATAAAATACTAATATAACAATATAATTTAATTAATTTTCAATATAAAATTCATATAAATTATATTAGGCTTTAAAAATTATAGAAAAATATCCATAAAATAAATCATTTTATTAAAAAAATATCGATGAAATTGATTTGTAAATCAGACACCTAAAAGTCTCAAAATCTTCACTTGCACCGACAGGTGCCAACTTCTTAAGAATTTTTTACAGTGCCCAAAAATTATGAAAAAAATTATACAAGTAAAATACAATAACAATTTTATGGCGAAGAAGGTTTGCGATTTGGAGTTATAATGACTCCTAAAAAAATTATTTACATGGACTAAAATATTGGTTATTACAATACCAAACCACAATATTTAACGAAAAGCTCATCGGCCTACCATCTTGTATAGATCCGTTAGTCTTCAGCCAACATGAGTAAAATCATCATTTTATATTTCCTCACACATTATTTCATAGTATTATAATAGTAATAACAACAAGGTATTACCTAATCATATACTCGTTTTCATTCACAATAAATGTATTAATATTATGGTTAAATAAAATATTCGCACTTTCATTCAGTGCAAACCGTACAAAATACATTAACTTTTGGTTTATCCAGCAGTTTGTATAGAGCACTGCGGCGTTGGTCTGAAAAGCGCAGTGGCGCTGGTTATGGAGGAGCAACGATGCCAATACGTTTTGTTATACAATAACCCTAGAATCGCATGGAACATATCAGTGCTTGGTAGTTTGGGCACTGCGATGTTAGGCACTAAAATGAATTTTTTTATATATTTTAATATAAATATCTCTGTCATTCACTTCCTCCCTCACTCTTACACCACTTGCTTGGCCGGGAAGAGAAAAAAAGAATGAGAAGAGAAAGGAGAAGAAGAGGAGATAGAGAAAGCTACTTTGGATCATTTTCGTATAACGTTCCTGTTATGAATTTCATTCTAGAGGTAAGTAACATCTACTCTACTCTTATTTTCAAAGATTTAGAATTTGGTATATTTTTCTCTCTTGAATGTGATCAAATGTGACATCTCGTGTTCTAGCAAATTTTTATGATGTAAATTTTTATGCGTGGTAGATATCGTCATGATGAATATTTTGGTTGGCTTATATTGAAGTTTTTTGGGTGATTTTAATTGAAAGTAGGAAAAAGATTGACTTCAAAATGATCATGTATGGATGTATTAAATCTAGATACAGAATATATGACATGCATATGAATATCATTCATTTGGCATTACATGCATTTTCATGCATAATACCTGCATATCTTATTGTATAAATCAAATGATTCAATTGATACAGAAAAAATATGGCATTGCATGTAAGCAATAAAGGCTATCTATTAACACTATAACCAATATAGGTTGACTTCTAAAACATAATACCTTATGCAGGAGGGTGGTCGATGAGATTTCTTTTAAATAAAAAATTTATTGTGTAATCTTGGGTGTAGCTTATAACCGATTAACTTCAAATAACAAATTACAAATTATATATCATAAATACGAATTAAAAATTACAAATTAAAATATTCTAAATATAAATTTGAATAACTCTAAAGGAAATAGGTGAGCTAGAACTTGATTGCAACATTAACTGGCCTATATCACGGGTACTTCTCTTCTTATTTGTAAATGACATTTCCCATTCTTGTTATCACATTGGTAAGTTGCACCATATTTTTTGCATTTGCATTTTTATTTACCATATGGAGTTAGAGGTAACATCTCATAATGACCCCACATAGTGGAAGTTATCCTTCTTGTTTTCTTAAGAACATTTTGTTTAACATTGTCATCACAAATATCAACATCATCGACATTATTAGTGTCTATTTCAACTTCATCTCCTTTATTAACAACATGTAAATTATTAAAAATAGGAGTACTGTCAACAACAATATTGAAGTTCTCCATCTAACAAATGAAAATCAACATAGTTATTACTTATTAGTTATAAAGAGTAATACACAATTGAACAACCAAAGATTATGTAGCATTTAACTGAAACTCTGCCAACATTATGCATTGAATTAGTGAACCATGACACTCATAAATACAAAATTGCACTGAAGCACTAAACTATGCCTTGATAATTGCAAATAATTGCATTAAACCAGTGAACCGGTGAACCAACAAGGCAACAAGATGACTAAATTAAATAAAGGTTAGTTAGCCTGCATATTAATTATATTATTAAATTATGCATTGACTAAATTAAACATATAATTGTACTGAGCCACTATCCACTGATAACCAAAGTTGAATACCTAATAACCCTAAATAAACATATCAGCCGAGGATCAGTGGAGCACTGGAGCAGTAAAATTTAAAACTACCACAAATGATAGAACTTGAGAACTGCGTAAGCATACCACAGAACTACACAGAATTTAAAGAAGAATATGATAGAACTACAGAAGCATAACTTCATGACAACAATAATACAATAACACTACAGTCAAAATAGAGCCACAGATTCACAATTTCACCCTAAAATCTAAACTAAACTTGAAGAGAAGTTTCCAACAATAGCTTGTAGAGTAACAAATGTAATATGAACCGAGCCCTAAACCATGAAAATTTGAAAATAATTAAAAAAAATGGAAACCCATAATTTCAAAAACTTGACAATTGTTAAAGAATGTCTTCAAAAATTGGAAGATGATGTGAGAAAACATGAATCCCAAACTCCTAGTAACCTCTAAATCCGCCAACACGAAAATAACAGAAAACCCTAAGTAGGCAAAGAGATTAAAGATACAAACAAATGTAATCTTTTGGGTCCGTGAACTTCCACTAAGTTGTTGCCTTTATACGCCGACAACAACTGCAGATTACAGAACCAATGAGATAAATTGAGCAAGAGGCCAAGAGCAAAGAGGAAACAGATGAAGTCGAGAAGAGAACGACAAAGAATTGAGAACGAAGTCGATAGAACGATTGAACAAGAGAAGAGAATCAAAGAATAGATGGCTACGCCCAGGCAAAAATGAATAAGGCATTTAATTAAACCTGAACCCGACCCAGCAACTCAAATGTAAAGGTTCTCCGGTCACTTTCGAGTTTTCGGGTCAATCTGAACCTAACCAGATTTTTTAAACGGGTCATCTTGTTGAACCCAAACCTGACCTATATGGAAAACAGGTTGACCCGAACCTAAAATTTTTCAAGTTGGGTTTGGGTCGGTTTCAGGTCGGGTCAAGTCTTGACACCCCTACTTTTATGTATGGAGAATTATTATTTGCTTATAATTATATTTTTATATAATTTTTATAATTAAAATTCTATTATTCATAGTTAATATAAGAATTATGTATGAATTGATTTTCACCATTTTTAAATTTATTTACTAAATGTAACCATTTTTTATATTTTTCATTTTAAATAACCTTTAAAGTTTAAGTTTATCTTTGATATTCAATATAAGAGTTACAAGTGAATGATTTTCACATATTTCCAAAATAATTTAATCATTTATCAAACAAGCAAAAATAAATTTATGTATAAATATGAATTTTGAAAACTCATCAACATCACAAATGACTTTGAAATAAGAAAGCAAACAAAGTAAAATTTTGTTAATCGATCTTAAATGATCTTAAATTTTTATTTTAAATGTTGCCCGCAACAATCATCTAAAATAATTAAACATTCTAAAATACTCTTAATTAAATAAAATATTTTAAATATCATTAGTATCATCAGTATCAATTTTTATATATCAAGATAACCTCAATACTATTCTTTTTCTTGCAAACTCTAAATGTTTTCTCAAATTAGTGCTAAAGGTTGTGTTGCGGGTTAGAATATATGTGGCGGCAGAGTTATAATTTAAGTCTTAGCGTTGCACGGATATTCAGCTCACACATAGAAAACATAGAGTTTTTTACATGGAAAACCTAGAAATGGGAAAAATCACAGGGCCTGCCCTAGTTGAAAATGATTCCACTAGAATTCGAGTAGATTATAGTGGGTTGACCGATCAGATTATAAATGTTAACCGTATGGTTGAAATCTAGTAACAAACGAGGATAAAAGTCTAGCGTCACTTGGTGGACTAGCAGAAGTCCGGTACTACTTGAAAGTTAGGGCGTCAGTTGGTGGCCTGGCGATGGTTTGGTCGAACTTCAATGTCGGGCAGTGGTCCGACGGAAGTCCGGCGTCAGATGGTGGTCCAGTGGAACTCCGGGCTTCAAGTGATGGTCCGGCAGAACTCTGAGCGTCAAGTGGTGGTCCGGTAGAATTGTGGGCATTAGGTGGTAGTCCAGCAGAACTTTGGACCTCAGGTGGTGGTATGGCAGAAGTTCGGGCCTCAAGTGGTGGTCTGGCAGAAGTCCGGGCCTCAGGTGGTGGTCCGGTAGAAGTCTGGGGCCTCAAGTGGTGGTCCGACAGAAGTCTGGGGCCTCAGGTGGTGGTCCGGCAGAACTTCTGGCCTTAAACGGTGGTCTGGCAGAAGTCCAGGCCACAAGCGATGGTTCAGTAGAACTCAGGGCCTCAGATGGTGGTCCGACAGAGCTCAGGGCCTTAAGTGGTGGTCCGGCGGAACTCAGGGCCTCAAGTGGTAGTCCGATGGAGCTCAGGGCCTCAAGTGGTGGTCTAACAGAACTCAGGGCCTCAAGTGGTGGTCCGACAGAACTTCGGGCCTCAAGTGGTGATCCGGAGGAACTCAAGGCTTCAGGTGGTGGTCCGGCGGAACTCTGAGCATCAAGTGATGGTACAGCAGAACTTCGGGCGTCAAGTGGTTGTCCGGTAGAACTCCGGGAGTCAAGTGGTAGTCCAGCAGAAGTTAGGGCCTCAAGTGGTGGTCCAACAGAAATCTGGGCCTCAAGTGATGGTCCGGTAGAAGTCCGAGCCTCAGGTGGTGGTATGGTAGAAGTCCAGGCCTGAGGTGGTGATCCGGCAGAACTCCGAGCCTCAAGTGGTAGTCTAGTAGAACTCCGGGTGTCAGGTGGTGGTCCTACAGAAGTTCAGGCCTGAGGTAGTTGTCTGGCAGAACTCCGGGCCTCAGATGGTAGTTAGACGGAGCTCAGGGCCTCCAATGGTGGTCCGATGGAACTCCAGGCGGTGGTCGAGGAGGCAAGGAGGCAAGAGCGATCTCCGATCTCTCCCTTTTCTCCTTAGGCTTGGGTCCCTTCTCAAGAGGAAGGAGGGGTCTATTTATAAATTTCCTTGAGTTGCATGGTCCATAAATAGAAGGAAGATCAAGGATAAATATGGAGTAGTTTGGATGGACGGCCGATGTCGAATCCCTTGATCGTGGACCATTCGTTAGACATTTGAAGGTCTTAATGATGTCAGAATTCTGCGATCTTCGGCACATTGGATTCATCTTGTCGAGTCACTCAATTTGACTATAAGCATGTCATGTTTGGAAACCGTTTGGTAATCCAAATTGTGGTTTGAACCTTCCAACAATGCTTCGGGTCCTTGATTTGGACTCATTTGGGCTCGGACTGAGCCGAATTTGGGGTCGTTGGGTTCGTATTTTTGAGACGTTCAGTCCGACTATAAGTTTGCTGAAATCAGAATTCGGATGGTCCTGATTTTAATTTCTGAAGTTTTCAATTTGATTTTATCTTGAGATTCGTGCCCGATCCACATAATTTTTTGATGATTTATCAGGTTGAAATATCAAAGTGTATATCTAGATTATAAAGCATAAATTTATATTATAAAGAATATAAAAGCATAAAATTATGGAGGAGTCACTCAATTTGACTATAAGCATGTCATGTTTGGAAACCGTTTGGTAATCCAAATTGTGGTTTGAACCTTCCAACAACGCTTCGGGTCCTTGATTTGGACTCATTTGGGCTCGGACTGAGCCGAATTTGGGGTCGTTGGGTTCGTATTTTTGAGACGTTCAGTCCGACTATAAGTTTGCTGAAATCGGAATTCGGATGGTCCTGATTTTAATTTCTGAAGTTTTCAATTTGATTTTATCTTGAGATTCGTGCCCGATCCACATAATTTTTTGATGATTTATCAGGTTGAAATATCAAAGTGTATATCTAGATTATAAAACATAAATTTATATTATAAAGAATATAAAAGCATGAAATTATGGAGGAGTCACTCAATTTGACTATAAGCATGTCATGTTTGAAAACCGTTTGGTAATCCAAATTGTGGTTTGAACCTTCCAACAACGCTTCGGGTCTTTGATTTGGACTCATTTTGGGCTCGGATTGAGCCAAATTTGGTGCCATTGGGTTCGTATTTTCGAGACGTTCAGTTCGACTATAAGTTTGCTGAAATCCGAATTCAAATGATCCTGATTTTAATTTCAAAAGTTTCCATTTTGATTTTGCCTTGAGATTCATGCCTGATCCACATAATTTTTTGATGATTTATCAGATTGAAATATCAAAGTGTATATCTAGATTATAAAGCATAAATTTATATTATTAAGAATATAAAAGCATGAAATTATGGAGGAAATGAGTGAATGAGAAGACATACCATCAAAGGAGAGAGGAGCACGAGCAAGATTTTTTTTGGGCATATTAGTGATTCGAGTGCGGGCGTGATCGGAAGGATTTTTTCTTCCGTCGACCAACTGGCTTGCACCCCGATCTTAGGAGTAAGATTTTTGTGAAATCTCTTACATTGATTTAACAAGTGACATAGTTGAAAATCTGTCATTAATTTGAGACAGCTGCTAAGTTTGAAATGAAAAGTTAAAAAAAAAAAAAATTAATGGCATACCGCATAGATTGTATGGCTTGGTTTGGAAAAAATTTCTTGCACTCTTTACTTTTCAGATTGCAATTATAATTTTTATTTGTCCATTATTTTTTTATTGTTTTAACAAACATGTTTGCGCTAGAAAGCTAATTTCTATAGCACCTTTCATAAAAATTATTTCCTTCGCAGTAACTTTACAAACCACCTTTACAGAAAAATTACAGCCGTCCCAATGGAACCCCAAGTCTCTCACAAATTTATTAAAAACAAGTTTCTTTGAAAAAGTTACATTTTATTAGTAAATGGAGTTAATAAATTAAAATTTCGATGACAAATTTATTTAAAATTATAAATTTCTTTTAAATTTACGTTGAGATTAATTCCAAATATGATATTTAAGAGTTCCATAATTAATCTCAATGCAAATCCAAGAACAATTAAGTTTTTTTTTTCTTTTTTTTCCAACTAGAGAGGATGCTCAAAATTAATTTTGGCAATACTTGGAGACAAACACCAAGCACAAATTTGGCCCTATGTGGTTCAAATCTCCTATTAAAATGTTGCTATCACAGAACCAGGACCAGTGTGACTATGTAGATCATGGTGAACATATTGTGGATTTTGTGTTGATATCTCACTATCATATGTGGAATTGTGGTCCTATTAATTAATAAAAAAGAAGCATTCTCTTGGAGTTTTAGGGTTGGCCAAATTTGGCCAATGATGAAGGAATGTGATGCAAATAGTTCTAATAACTAATGGTTGGCATTAATTCAAAATCTACAATTTCGATGTCAATTCGAGCAAAATTTATATAAAATTAAAGCGATCAAATTTTGATTAATTCAAGAAAAATCCATTTATTTTATTAAATAATATTAATTAAGATTTTACCAATAAATATGTTATTAATATTAATTTATAAACTTATATAATAAAATGATATATACATTCATATATCAATATAATAATTAATATATGACCACATGTATCAAGACATGCACTTATAAGTCTATAAATAGAGATAGAGAGTTAATTTTGTTAATAAAATAAAAAAAATTGATTTAAATCAATTAAGATTAAAATAATTATTGAATATAATCATCAATAAAAAAAATTATTTAGAATAAAAATTCATGCAGGATAGAATTTCAGCCATACACAAATTGTGCAAATAAAATATTTAAGTATTATGAAATTCCTTTGCATGAGAATATAATGGTAAAAAATAGAAAACATCTAAGGGTGCTTTTGCAATAAATTTTGTGTATTAGTTTGCTCATATCTCAGTATCTTAAGTGGGTTTGTGGTCCCTAATCCCAAAGAAGCGAGAAATTGTTACGTGCGGAGTTCGGATAGGAGAACTGTCTGGATTCTGTGAGGGTACATAGCAAATACACAGCAAAAAATAAAATTGTACATTTGTTGTGTATTTACTGAGTACCCTCACAGAATCCAGATGATTCTCCCGTCCGGACTCCGCAGGTAATAATCTCCCCAAAGAAGCAGGGCCATTATTTGTTATCAATTTTTTGGGATCTCAGGGTTAGCAAATTTTACATTTTTAATATAATTGAGTATTTATGACTATTTTAAGATTTGGGGACATTATAAGCTTTTCCGATAATTTGATTTTTGCTTCTTTCTTTTTTGTAGTTCTATAATTTGTGAAAATTATAATATTTGTGCAATCAAAATTTACCGATGAATATGCTATGCGTGGCACTCAATTTTCATATTGAAACTACAGATTTCTAATTGATATATCGCCAAAAAATTATCTTGATCGGGCACGAATCTCGAGGAAAAACTCAAGTTGGAAACTTCAAAAATTAATTCGGAGACCATTTAAACTCCGATTTCAGCAAGCTTATAGTCGAACTGAGCGTCTCGGAAATACGAACCCAACGACACCAAATTCGACTTAATCCGAGCCCAAATGAATCCAAATCGAGTATCCGAAGCGCTGTTGGAAGCATCGAACAGCAATTTGAGTTACCAAACGGTCTCCGATTTTGACGAGCTTATAGTCGAATCGAGCGTCTCGACGAGACGAATCCAACGAGCCCAAGATCGCAGAGTTCTGATATCATTAAGATCTTCAAATGCTTGATAAATGGTTCATGATCAAGGGATTCAATATCGGCCGTTCATCCGGATCACTCCTTTTTTGCCCTTGATCCCTCATCTATTTACGGGCTATGCCACTCCAGAAAAACTATAAATAGCCCTCATTTCTCTTAAGAGGGGACCCAAGCCAAGAAGAGAAGGAGAAGAAGAAGAAGAAAAGTGTAGGAGGGAACAGCTCCTCCTCGACCACCGCCGGAACTTCGCCGGAATTCCGCCGGAACACCACCGGAGCAACACCAGGCGCCCGAGGGACGCCGGAGCTCTGCCCTACACGGGAGCAACGTCGGAATTCTGCCCGACGCCGGAATTTTACCCGACGCCCGAGTGACGCCGGGCTTCTTTCAAAGTGACGCCGAAATTCTGCTCGACACCCCGAGTGACGTCGGAACTCTGCTTGTCCTTGTAGCTGATACTCATTGTAATCTGATCGTCCTGAATTTAAAGGACGAATCAGCCTTGTGTATTTCAAACAACATTAGTGGAACTTTTTTCAGCTGGGCGTGGCCCCGTGGTTTTTTCCCTTTCCAGGGTTTTCCACGTAAAAATTCTGGTGTTACTCTCTCAATTCTGTTTGTGTGCTGGATATACGTACAATGCTGAGACGGAAAATTAAAATCTATCGCCGCGTATATTTGAGTCCGCAACACTAATTATAGATCAAGGATAATTTTTGTTAGAAAATTTTATATCTTAACATAAGATAAAATTTCATTTAAAAAGGAAAATTACAAAAAAGTCCATGATAAAGTTTTTTTTTTTTTTTTTTGGGAACGGGGAGTATCGGCCCGCTGCCACCTCAGCTTGTGAGGCGCTTGGCGATGTCCACTAATCTCCTCGGTCGACCTAGCGGTGGCACCCACACCAGAAACCCCCGGGCCAACACTTTATTGGTCCCCACCTAAGAGGCGCGGCCGTAGTGGGGTGGATTCGAACCCGGGATGGGGGGTTCCCAATCGTGCTCTCCCACCAACCACCCTAAACCTCGGTGGGTCATGATAAAGTTTTGATTACATCTGATATTCAATCAAAAGAACCAAAGCAAAAACAGAAAAAAAAAAAAAAAATTTGAAAATCATTAATAAGAAGTCCCATAAATGCAGTAGATCTTTAATGCTTCAGTATCTTTTGTTAGCAAAGCAATATTGGACGACTTTCTTTCCTCCCTTTCAGAAAATTCCTGCACATCTCCTCCCAAAACTTCCTGTCTGGCTCAACTAGCTCCATTTTCTTCCTCGCCTCCTCAGCAAAATCCATCTTATAAATTCAAAATGTATAGTTAGTTTCACATAGATTTTATTCAAACATAATCATAAATGTATAAAAAACACTTACATCAATGGAATTATTGTCAACAAGACGACCGATAAGATTATCTAAGATGTCTTTTGTATACTCTGGATGCCCTTGAATTCCCAGAATATGATCATCAATGCAGAATGCCTCCACTGCAGTCTTCTCTGAATAAGCAATCACCTTAGCATCAATTGGAGGCTCCCATACCTGTTGCATAACCAGGAAACTATTAGTCCATTAATCCCTATTCAATGTCCCTCTCTCTCTCTCTCTCTCTCTCTCTCTCTCTCTCTCTCTCTCTCTCTCTGTATATATATTACCTCATCCTGATGGCACTCTATGATAGAAGCATGGTGAGGTATATGGTGAAAGTCTTGCATAAATGGACAATATTGTAGAAAGTCATCGACAAAGGAGACTTGTTTGATGCCGACTTCCCATCCTCCAAGAGCCTTACCAACATGGCCACCCAAAGCTCGACAGAGAACCTATTACAAGACAAATCTTGCATTAATGATTCGAATATGGGATCAGTTTGACTTGTTGGAATGTAAAAGTTACTCCTAAAGGATAAGTTAAGTAAAATTTAAAAAAGCATAAATCACTAGAACTTTTTCGATAGACACTTCCGTCCAAAAATAAATAAATTTCTGGCGGATATGTATATCTGCCACTAAACCGCTCATAGGAAATATTTTCCGACATCTGCCCTAAGTGGGCACATGCCCCCCTCCAAAATTTAGAAAAATTCGCGTCGTCTGCTTCCGCGAATGGTTTCAAAAAGAAAACTTGAATGGAATTTGCAAGTTTGAATATAAAAATAAGATGAAGCAAGCTTAAAATTGCCACCCCCCGCCCTAAAATTTTTGGCTTCGCCGCTGATTGTATTGTATTGTATATATTATACAGTTATACTATATTAATGATGTTTGGTATGATATTTACTATCATTAATTTGGTCTATAATACTTGTTAAAAAAGTTTGTAAATAATATTTTAAAAATTATTGCTAGTCCATTTATTATTATTATTTTCATATTATAGTTATATTTTTTGAATAGATATTGCCATTGATATTATAGCTACAAATTTGAATCTCTTTTTTTTTTTAATAAAAATATGGTTTTAGTCATCCATCAACATTTTTTTTTAAATATATATATATATATATATATATATATATATATAACCAATAGATCTATGTGTGCATATTTTTTAAAGTGTCCATCTTTAGCTACATTATTTTAAAAAAGTGACCACAACTCAAAATTCTTATAATAACTGTTGCTCATAACGTTATACAAAGTGTTGTATGTTGTAATTTATTAACTATTTGACATCAACTATTCATTTCTACTTATACTTTTCTAACAATTGCATATCTTTGTAAATAGAAATTCAAAAATTACATGCAACTATTGTAAAAATTTCTAATTCAATGGTACTATTGATCAGCAATATTAAGGCTTCTTTTAAGATGATTTTATTGCTACTTTCTAAAAAGACATTTCAGTACAAAAAATTTTTGAATTAAAAATCTTTGTATTAGAAAAATGTTTTAGAAAGCAGCAAGAAAGCCGTTCCAAAGGAAATCTAAGAAGAGAAAAATAAAGCCTTACCTGATGGCCGAAACATACTCCAAGAACTTTCTTCTTCATAAAATCTAATGTTTGCAACAGGAGACAAAGCCTTAGTATCCATATATCATCTCCATATGCATCATAAGGGCTGCCACTCACAATGAAACCATCATACTTGTTAAGTTCTTTGTCTTCAGGAAACTCGCCATCGACAACACGAAAAAGATCCCAAACCTCCCCTTCACTCCCATAGACATCGACGAAGACATTGAAGTAACCACCATATTTCATTCGCACGTAATCAGAGTCCCTCGCGGCGAGGAGGAGCGCATACCTCTTCTGATCAACAACGTCTATCTTCATGGCTAGTTATACTTTGCCTTGCTTCCAATTATGTTAATTGCTTATGTGTGTTTATGCTGGTAATAAGGAGGGATGAGGAGATGCTAATTTAAAGAAGAGGTTGGTTAGAGAGGCAAGTAGGCATTAGGGAGCATGGCAAGTTGCCATTTTAATGGCGGAAGCCAAAGTTGTCTGATAAAGCGTCTAGTTTCATAGCAAACAAGCTGCATGAGGAGTTGTGGAAGAATAAGGATAAAAGTAAAGTAATATTTGTTTAACTTCTTTGCCTTAATTATATGATATTACTTCTTCAGTAAAGCTTAAGAAACTCTTTCTTCTCATTTCAATATTGCTTATGGGAATTAACACAGCCTTAATCAAATTATTGGTTGCTTGTGTGATTGCAGATTAAGCCTTAACACAATTGATAATGGTTGCCAAATGGATAATGAAGGCCTTAATTTGATGATAACTTTGAAGTTGCTTTAATTTCAAATTTTACTTTATCATAATTTTAATAATTGCAAAAAATATATTACGAAATCATTGGCTATTATTCTTTGAGCTTATAATTTTAATTTATTAAAAGCTGTGGCAAAATAAATGTTTATTTTGAATCATATTATTTTCTCTGAATTTCTGACTAAAAAGATAATATTCGCAATTATGAACTAAAATCGTAAAGATTTAATATATTATTATTATATTATTATTTGTGTAGCTAGAAATTTTAGTTACAATTTCTTAAAGCAAAATAATAGAAGCGATAAGCGAAAACATTATTGAGAGGAGTTTTTTTATTTATTTATCATGAAGTTGCTTTTAAAAGCATTCAGAAAGTTGTCCCAAACGAAACCTAAAACCTATTAGTAAATCTTATTCTCTTAAAAAAAGTCAACATTTTAAAAAAGGAACTTTTTAGTCAAAATTTGTATATTTAAGCATATTTATTTTAAATTTTCATAAAGAAATGCAACTTTTTGAACATTTTTTTAAAAAACAGTGACTAAGACTTTGTTTGGGACAGCTTTTTACTGCTTCTTAAAGCAATTTTCTAGTACAATAATCTTAATTTTTATACTAAAAAAGCTGCTTTAAAAAGCAGTAAGAAAGCCGCACCAAATGAAGCCTAAGGCTTTGTTTGGGACAGTTTTTTACTGCTTCTTAAAGCAGTTTTCTAGTACAATAATCTTAATTTTTATACTAAAAAGCTACTTTAAAAAGCAGTAAGAAAGCCGCCTCAAATGAAGCCTAAGTCTACGTTTGGGACGGCTTCCTTATTGCTTCTTAAAGCATCTTCTTAGTTAAAAAATTAAAAATTTTATACTGGGAAGCTGCTTTAAGAAGCAAAAAAAAAAACGTCCTGAACGAAGCCTAAATATTGATAATTAAGAAAATGTGAGTAAAATGTGCTTGAGTTCAAATAGCATGACTAAAATTTTACATTTGAGTCACAAATATTTATAAATTATAATCATGCGTTCTTATTACTTCGAAATTTAAATAACATTTTCTCGAAGTTGTTATAACTGAAAAGGATTGATTAGGTCCTAATCACCCTATATTAGTTACCTCAATTAAGAATATTCACTAATAGTTGCTTAAAATAACAATGCATTGAATTTGGACGGAATTAGAACTTCAGAATTGTCTTATTGTTGGGATGCATTAGAAGAGAATGGAATGCTTGGAATAACTGAATAATGGATCTGATTCCCTTAAGAATGGCAGCCAAGTTGCTAAGGATCTTTGCCACTTCTCCTATTGCTCCATGGCTCGCTCGATTGCTGTCAAAGAGAGTCGGGCTTCATTTGGGTCAGCTTTTTTATTATTTTGTTTTCAGAGCATAATCAAAAATTCTGTTTGACTACTATTTTCTATGTTTTTAAAAAAATTATGTGTTAGGAAGCTGCTTTCTACAACAACTTTAAAAAGTTGTTTTTTTTACAATAAGGCTTCATTTGGGACGGCTTTCTAGTTAAAAAATTAAAACTTTTGTACTAAAAAATTATTTTAGGAAGCAGTAAGAAAGCCGTCCCAAACGAAACCTAACTTTACAAAGCAATAAGAAAGCCTTTCCAAATAAAGCACGGAAGATAATCATCTACTGACATGACTCCATGACAATGGGGAAGTAATATCCTTAAATATTAGGTAAAAGGAACACCATGCAGCTACAGACAAGCATAAATTAATGAGATTTGTTTTGTAGGTAAAAGATGCCAAATTCCAATGAACAAAACCACTTGTGATCAGCTTTCAGATCTTGATTAATTGCTGGGATCTGTGATGTCTTATTCTGATTCCAAATCTCCAATCTTGTAGAAGTTGGCAAGAGGCTTAGACACTTTGCTTGTTCTCTTCTCAAAAGTCCAATTCCTCCTTTTTTTAAAGGAGTCTTAGAAGTATAAGTGAAGCAGAGCATCTTCTCCATGCTCCCATTTCAACGCACGATGGCGTCTCCCTTGGGATTTGAAAGATAGTTCTTAAGAACTGCTTTTGCAATTGATGTGGCCAAGATTTGGGTAGTCATTCCAAAGGGAGAAGAATATGTGCAGTGAAGAATAAGGCATGTTGTGACACTTATCATAACATGCATTGTAGAATTTTGGATTTAATGATGATAACTAGAGTAAGGGAATAACAAATTAAGGGCACATGAGTGTGTGTGTATATATATATATAGAAAATTGAATAAAGCTTTTAATATTTTGTTGCAACTTAGGCTTCGTTTGGAATGGTTTTCTTACTGCTTCTTAAAACTATTTTTTAGTAAAAATTTTTATACTAAAAAGCTGTTTTAGAAAGCAATAAAAAAGCTATCTCAAAGATAATCTTAATCTTTATTCATTTGTATCTGTAGAATAGCTTCCCATTATTAAAATAAAGCTTTATTTATGATCATTTTTTAATGATTGGACTTTTGAGGTCATTGAGATGAGGCTAGCTAACAAAGATGATTATGTTTTATTTTTGATTGATTTGGAGTCTATAAATCTACTTTTCATGGATATCAATTAAAGCTGTGTTTGGATATGGATATTTTGATTAGAAGGAAATGAAATGTGCAAATAATTAAAAGGCTAAAATTGATGGGCATAATTTGATTAAATATTAATAAATGCTTGATATTTCATTTAATTCTTTTTTTTAATTCAAATGAAGTATATATAGAGAGAGAGAATTTAAAGTTTTAATTTTGAACAAAGATCGAACATACACATGGATATATGAATATTGCAAAAGACAAAAAATTTATGTGTATAATCGAAAAGAGGAAGACCACAGGCATGATCCAGTTGAAAAAATTTCACTTGTATATATTTTATGTTATAAATGATGCTCTTCCTAGTAATTGGGGAATCCATTAGTATGATGTAGTAGACATGAAACGAGAGGATGAATTCCATGCTGAAAGTTGGATGAGTCTTGATACATTATTGGAGTTGTCTTTGACTTTTGAGAGATCATCTGTCCTCTATTAAGGAGAGAAGACCAGAGACCCAAAAGTATAGTATAAGTCTTTGTGTTGACACTACAAATATGCATCAGACTTATTCATGATATAATGCCTTAACATTATTGTTGATAACTGTTGATGAAGTCCACTAGCATCGACGTTGGCGTCGACAACATGGATTGACCTTATTGGAGATGATATTTATCAATATCTTTGTTGATGGTAGTAGATGAAGCCAGTGGGCATCGATATTGGTGTTGATAACCAACATCAACATGATTAGCAAATGATACACATCGATGTTATTGAAAATGATAGGCGATGAAATTGGCAGACATCGACATGTTGTGGCATTGATGCTTACGTTAGCCTTACAGGCGATGTTATATATGACTTTATTGGTGAAGAAGTTGATAGGAAATGATAGCCAGTTGATGATAGTCGGGCAATAGAGGTTGGGAGATCATAGCCGAACAATCATATTAGGCAATTGTGGTTAGGGGATCGTAATCAAGTGACATTGGTAGGACATCAACGGTTAGCAATGACAATTATTCACGATGTTTGTTGATGTTGATCGTTGGGCAAAACTCTCTAAAAAATGAAGTCTAGGTTTAGCTCCTAGTCCCCACCTTCATTTTATGTAAAAAATAATGATCTATTTATATTTTTCAAGAGTTGCATTATGATAGATTTAACCAAAATCCCAAAATACTTCATCTGGTAATCCATATTGATTTCCTTGATTATAGATCATTCATTTAGTGTTTACATGCTTTAATGACCTCTAAATTGAGTAATCTTGAGCTCCTTGAATTTGTCTCACTAATTAATTGTTCTGATTATAAGCACATACGAGATTGTTTTATATTTCAATTGATGTCATGAAGCTTCCAATTATAATTCAAATGCTTGATGCGTGCCCATTGGACATCATCAACATACTTTTGGCGTCCTTAGATCCACTCATCTAGATATTCAATTTGATAATAAATTTTATAAAATTGGAGTTTATGTAGCTTTAGATCTGTGTTTGATTGGATTGGTTTTTTTCTTTGGCAATGTATCATTTTTAGAGGCAATTTTTTATGTAAAATATAAAATTTAACTTGATACATCATAAAAATTTTGGCTTATCAACCGTGAATCTTGATGCAACGCATACGTTGAAAACGTTTAGAATCCAATTCAAAGTCATCTGAGTTCTCATTCCAATAAACTTATAATCAAACCGAGCGTCTCGATGAAACAAATCTAACAACACCATAAGTGAACCAATTCGAGTTTAAATGAACCTAAATCAAGCAGTTTAAGTGTGATAAAAAAATATTGGATATTAATTGAAGAATCAAATTGTCTTGTCAAATCGAGCGTCTCAATGACAGAATCCAATAAGTCTAAGATTATTCAACTCTAAAATAATTAAGGCACTTGATCTATGAGCAAGGGAAGCAATACAATGTGGCTCTTTGAGATTTTGGTTAAATTTATCAAAATATCACTCCTAAAATGGTATAAATTGACTTCATGAAATGTTATGGATGTGTGTTTAGACATAATATAGAGATTTGAGAAACAGTAGAGCTTTATATGGCATCCAAGCTCTCAATCACCACCAATTATTGCTATCCAATCTCAGTCACCTGACTGTTATCATTATATGCCATCGTTGCCTAGCCATCATAGTCCATTTACTAGTGTATGACCATCGTTATCCGACCACCCTAGCCTTTCGAGTTTTTCATGTAAAATTACATTTGTCTTCTTGCAATCTTCTTTAAGCGGTGTGCTCAAATATTCGTACAATGCTAAGATATTAATATTTCACTCTGCCATCATGAATATTTCAGCATTTAACATAATTATTAACAAGAGTAATCACAACACAAGTGAAAAATAAATAATTAAGTATGACGGTGAAGGTTGTAATAGGTTCTAAAACTAAGCTAAGGGGATGCATAATATTAAGCATGACGACCATTTTCGCTTAATTTATACTAATGCCACAACACATTCTAATCTTCCTTACTGATTTGACCGTTGACTACTAAAATTTGAGTTGAACCCAACCTCAATTACCAACAAATGAATAAAAAAATCATTTCCAACATGATGTGGTCCCACTATGAACTATAAAGATAAATAAAATATAATATAAAATGGATATTATAAGATAGGCATATCAAGCATAAATTTAAAATATCTATATATTTACACTTTAATAACCTTATTATACTTTCCAAAAATAAAATTTCAACTCTTGCAATTACAAAGTCATTAGACTTAATTTATAATTTTTTTTCTATGCCTATAATTATGACCGCACTCCATTAAATTTAATTTTATTTAATAATATTGTATTATAATTTCTTTTGTATATATGAAATAAAAATTATTGTCGCTTTCACCCAACTTAATTATAATTCATATTTCAAAATTTTCTCAAAAATGATTGCAAAGAAAGAATTTAAAATCACAATTATTATTAATAAAAAAATAAAAAAAGAGAAATTATTATCTAAATTCTGAATAAGTGGGATAAATTAATGATAATATTATTTTTAATTATAATAATTAAAAATAATTATTGCTATTGATGGAAGAGCCAATAAATCATAACTTTTTTAAATAATTTAAAATTATTTTATATCAAAATTTTTATAAAAATAAGAATTTGTTGATGTAAGTACCTATATATAAAAAAAAACTTATCCTTTGCTTCTAATTTTACTTAGCGCTGTTGTACGATAAACTAATTATATATATATATATATAATTTTAAAAATACAAACCCGAAATATATCCGACAGGCGGATCCGGCCCTAAACCGCTGCTTGCTTCTTTCGGCATATGCTTTCTCGGTTCCTTTCAACGTAGCTAGGGTTTCTCGTCCCTGTCTTTTCTCTCACACTTCTCGGCAGAGATGAAGCTAACGGTGAAGACGCTAAGGGGGAGTCACTTCGAGATCCAGGTTCATCCTAATGATACGGTACTGCTCTATATCTCTACATATCTTTCTATGTTATTTGTGGACTATTTCTGATCGTAAAAAGGCTTCATTTAATGGCTTTGTTTTGCGTTGTTATGGAAGGGGTTGATGGGAGAATAGACGTGTTTTTTTGGAAATAAATTGATATTTCGTGAGGTAGTTTTTGGAGTTATTGTTGTTCTTATGTTCGTTTTGCCACGTCCAGCTCTGTATTATGTCTTTTATATATTCCTTACTTCAAGCGATTGTCATTTTTCATACTGAAAAGTAAAAGCTTGAATTTTCTTGCAAGCAATATGAATTCAACTTGCACGAGGCCTTTGTATGATGTCGACTTTCTGTGATGCAGTTTAAGTGTTGCAAGGATTCTTGGTAATAAGTTTTATGTTTTACTTTTTGCGGGATAGAGGGAGTGACCGTTAATGTAATTTAACTTTGTTTCGGGTGCAATAGGGTTTTAGGAATGATTTTAATTCGCTAAATTCCAAGTGTTAAATTGTTGTACTGGTAATAGGGTGAGAGGATTGAAAATTCTTCAGGTTGGAATGTTTGTGGACAATTTTGCGTGGTCTTTTGGAATTTAATGTTGGCAGACGGACTCTCATCACGATTCATAATTTAGTAGGATGAATATTTTTCAGATTTTGATATCATAGTTGAGATAGTATACAATAAATAAAATTTGAAGATATATTACCATATGTTGGCATCTCATTAATGATCAGCAAGGAACTTGGGTTGCAATGCATAGGACTTAGCTCTGTTTTTATTTTCTTACTTTTTTATTGCTGCAATTGTGTTAATGATTTTAATAAAGCAATGATTTTTGTGATGAATATGCATTCATGCAGCATTCACATTATAATGTTTGATTTTAATGAATAAATTCAATTCACATTCAAGGTAATCAAACACAAAATAATCTTTATTTAAGGTCTGTTTTTTTAGGAAACGAGTCTTTGATAGTTAAAGTTCTAGCTCTTAGGATTTCTTGAGTAATGTGTTGCTTTTATAAAACCCTTCCATACCATAATATTGGTTTGTGTTAGAAATTCACAATTTACCTCTATCAAGATGCATGCCCTTTACCATTTCACGTCCTTGGAGAATGACTATGCGAAGCAATTCATCCAGCCAGACGAGTTTAGTGACATTTTATTTCGTAAAGCTTCTCATAGCCTTACTAGGGTCAGCCTTAGTTGGTTTGTATGCAATGTATAGACACTTGTAACATTACATCAACTCATTGTAATCCAAATGGTTTCGACTACTAATGGGCATTTAGCTATGTTCTACCTTATAACATTGGTTGTATTTGCTTTTTATGAATATGTTTTTGAATTGATGTTTGTTGTGTCGAAGGTCATTTTGATGCCTTGCAATGAGCTACTTCTTGAAACTCTTCTAATCTCTCTCTCTCTCTCCCCGGTAGATTATGGCTGTCAAAAAGAATATCGAAGAAGTTCAAGGGAAGGATAGCTATCCATGGGGACAGCAATTGTTGATTCACAATGGAAAGGTATTGAAAGATGAAAGCAGTCTTGAAGAGAACAAAGTTAGTGAAGATGGCTTTCTTGTTGTCATGCTAAGCAAGGTAATTTATCATACTTCTATATCATCTCATCAAGATTGTTTTATTTGCTATAATTAAAATTTGAGATTCATCCATATGAATTTTATATAAACAACATTTTTCTTTATCATTTGATGTGCTTTGTAATTAACTAATTATTCATATCCTCAATTTATTTATGATTTATTATGTTTTTTTTTTCGGTAGAGGAGACTAATTTGGCTTTGTATTATTGGGGTAATAGGGTCGCTATTGTGTTGATTATAGCAAAATATTTTGTACTTCTTTGTGATATATAACTCTCATTCTGTCTAGCATTCAAGTTGAATTTTTTTTCTATTTCTACAAAGAAATTGAGTATTTATGGTAGTCAGGTATATCTTCTGACATAGTATTTCTTATGTTCCAATTCATGTATGCTCCCTTTTTTGCCCATGTCATCTTTGTCATTTATGAAACAAATGCATTGTTTTTTTTTCAAGTGTAATACTAGCACTTGTTTTCAAAACTTACATGATGGCACATGGCGTTGTTTTTTCAGATAGCATTATTTACAGATCCTATAATATATACACTGTTACCCATTTAATTCAAAACAGAACATTTAGATAGTTCTATTGTTGCATTTTGTGGTACTTTAATGTAATTTACCATTATAATTTATACGAAGCCTTTCTAACAATAACAAAAAGCCTTTATCCCACTATGTGTGGTTGGCTACATGAATGATTTTTCTCCATTGTCTTGTTAAGAGTCAAATTCTCATTTAAATTTAATAAAAAAATATTTCTAATATTTTCTGGCCAAGTCTTTTTAGGTCTACATGTACCTTTCTTAACATAGGCCAAATCCAATACATCTACTCTCCTAATCGGGTCATCGCAAGGCCGACGTTTTATGCGTCCAAACCATCTAAGGCGACTTTCTCTTATTTTATTTGCCACTAGAGCTACTCCAACCCTTTCAATTACATACTCGTTTCGAGTGAAGCCACTCATCTACCTGAGCATTTTCATCTCTATAACACTTAACTTATTTTTTTGCTTCTCTTTTAATGGTCAACATTCTACGCCTTAAAGCATTGCAAGTTTCACCATCATCTTATAGAATTTTCCTTTTAAGTTTGAGGGGTACTTTTCTATCACACAATAGGTTCGATGCATTCCTCCACTTCAACCATCCAACTTGAATTCTACTAATATTATCCCCATCTATTGCACCATCACTTTGAATAATAGATCCGAGTTATTTAAAACGTGTACTTTTATTAATGACTTGATTGTCCAAGGTTGCAATCCCCCCACTAGAACTATTACTATTAAAATTACACTCCATATATTTGGTTTTAGGTATTGCAATATTTTAAGTTTGAAAGGCACCTGAGCCTTAACGATGAATAATTTTATGGATATGAAAGCCAAAGAAATGTGTCAATATATTTTATGCTTATATTTATTGTTGTTTTATCCCATTATGGTTGCCTAGCCATATTTTATTAGGTGATAATGCATGTAGCTTCAGGTTTGACAAATCAAAACTTTTATTAGATTCACTCATATTTTGACGATTCACTAGTTTCTATGAAATTTATGATGTATCACTATGGTATCTGCTCTTTATTTCTTGTTGAGCATGCTATGTCTTACATGTTGGTATCAAGTAGTACCACATTCCCGGGTAACTTTGTGCTAAACCAGGAAGGGTGATGGTGAGACTTTTGCTTTATAACTATATAACTGCCCAACTTATATTAGCATTTTGCATGGCTTCTCATCATCTGGTAACATTGATCCACCATCTCAGATTAAATCAGTGACCTCATACCTCTAGAATCTGTCAGGATATTTTTTTCCAGTTTGTAGGTTCTCCTATCTATGAATTTCCTATCAATGGATTTTGTTTAAGTTGAAATAATGCTTATGTTACATTTGATTAATGTGATTTTCTCTGTGTCAATTTAAGTTAATCATTTCCTTGAGCATGAAGAAATTCATGATACTTCTTTATCTTTGGAGTTGTTCCGCCGGATCGGTCGCTCAAGATCTTTGGTCTTCATCCAGACACGATGAAAAAGATTGGATCACTTCATATGGATTCGTTGAGAATAATTTTGATTTAGTTGATGGCCTATTACTATTAGAAGTAGAAGGTGCTCTGGCGGGTTCCTCACGGACAAAAAAATATTGCAGTCGGTTTGATAATAATCGAGTAACATTACTTCTTCGGTCCGAACCAAGGAATCAGTTAGATATGATGCAAAATGGATTTGAAGTTGCGGTCCCATGTCCAATTAATATCATAATCTCATTTTTTTTCCTCATGATAGGTGCTTTCTGATTTTGCTTTTTCAAGTTGCCTGACTACCACTGCATGTTTCATAGCATAACCAAGTTCTGCTCTCATGGAAAATAAATAGCAGGCTGACTTCACAAAGATGAATTTGTTTTTTTACCGTCTACTATATGAAGGAAGGAATATGTTGTTGTTATGGGAAATGAACATAATGTTTTTTTTTCCTAAAATGGTTTCACTGCAGATAGGTTTGTGTTGATTATGCTATTTGTGTAATGTTAGTTAAATGATCATTCTCTTTATTTCAATGATTTGTGCTTAATCCATGCTATATGGATTCTGGGTTTATTTTCCTCTGCAGTGCAACGAAAATTGCCACTTGTCTCAAATGAAGAAGCTTGTTAGTTCTAACAATTCTTTGTAACATCAGTGGGTGAGGTTCAGCTGAGGCCTGAGGTGGACGGGTTAAGTTAGTTCCTTAATCGGTTTAACTCAAGTTAGATGCCAGATGTCTTCTACTCTCTTTTAGGAGGGCTAGCTTATGATAAGCTGATTCAACTGGGCCCTGCAATAATGATTGCCCTCCTTTTTCTGATATACTCCAAATGTCTCCTATTAGGCGTAGAACTGTGGAATTATGAAATAAATGCCATCTCTCTCATGAAATCACCAACTTGAATTAATAGGCAATCGAAAGTAGTCTTTTTCTTTACCAAACCAATTTAGACAAATTTTTATCTAACTTCTATTTAAGATACTTTTGTCTTGTTACCGCCCAAAAAAAAAAAAGAGATTATGAACTATGATTTATGCTTGTTATTTGTTGGATGGATGGGTGATCCCTTGGGACTTAGTATAAGATTCTTTAATGCCTTCAAAAACAAATATTTAGAGGTCTCATTTTGGAGACATTTATCTATTTTAAGTGAAAAAATTATTTCATTTTTGTTTCAACTCAAGCGGATCCATTGCTTGGCCTTTTAGATTCATCAAATTAGAATTTTCAATCGATATGTTTTTCGTGATCATAGAACTTATGATCCTTTAAGATGCTTGAATTGAAATTATTTCATTTATATTTAGTATCCTAATTTAATGCCAAACAAATCTGACTTTTCCTTGATAGTTTCTTAATGCTGATCCCAAGTAAATTTTGCAGTTCTCCAACAATTATTTTCATGTATGTTTGTATTATTGAAATTGTATTGTAATCATACTTTTTCCTTTGTTTATTTTTGAAGAATTGTATTGTCACCAACTTTTAGTAATTTTGGTTATGGTAAACTTATCATTTGTTTATTTGATGGCATCTTTTCCTCAAACGATTGGATGAAGTTTGACTTTTTATGATGCTTTATTCTTAATTGTTATCTAGCTCATTGCACATTAATATGAATATATGCGTTTTCTTCCCTGTAAACCTTTTTTTTAATTGTCTCATTGTATGTTTAACGCACCCTTCCATTAATTTGTTTTCACGTCGTGCCTTGTTTTCCAGAGCAAAGCAGGTAGCACAACAGGAGGATCATCTACCATTCAGGTACACTAATTTACTAGTTTTTTGGTTTTTGGCTTTTGGCTGTCATGGCTGAATTTTACTGCTAACATCCTAATGCTATGATTAGGTTACTAACTTTTATGTATGAATAGCCTTCAACAACTGCTCCACCACCTCAACAACCTCAAGTGTCCGCACCACCACCTCAACAACCTCAAGTGTCCGCACCACCGCCTCAACAACCTCAAGTGTCTGCTCCCTCTGCTCAACAGCTTTTAGCTGCTACTCCAAGTCCTGCCCCTACTCCTGCTGCAGAGTCCCGCTCATTAGTTATGTGAGTTGCTATTCGCTCTTTTATTTTTTTGATTTCTTTGTTTTCTTCGACTCTTTAGCCACCTTCTAATGAGTTTTCCAATTATTCATTCATGTTGACATGTTCAATTATATTGGCATTTTATGTTGTGGAACTGACTGTTAAAGCTGATAAACTTATTCTTCTTGATGTCAGGCCAACAGCTGATGCTTATGATCAAGCAGCTTCAAATTTGGTAGCAGGGAGTAATATTGAATCTACTGTCCAGCAGTTGCTAGAAATGGGTGGTGGAAACTGGGACAGGGATACAGTTTTACGCGCACTTCGTGCTGCTTACAACAACCCAGAGCGTGCAGTTGATTATTTATACTCTGTATGTGATGTTTATTTTTCATTCAGTGTGAAGATGCAGCTGGAATGCTCTATGAATTTGCAGAAATTTTCCTTTTTCCCAGGGCATTCCTCCATCAGCTGAAGTTGCGGTCCCAGTAGCCCATTTCCCTTCAAGTCAAGCTTCTGGCCAGAGTACGAACTTGGGTGAACCAGCTACAACAGGGACACTGCCTTCATCTGGGTTACCGAATTCAGCTCCTTTAGACATGTTTCCACAGGTAAATTTCCATTTTTATTTAACAAATTTCATACTTGGTCAATCTCATTAGTCAAACAATGATAGTTTTAGTTTCAATAGGGCAACCCAGGATTAGGTGAAGGTGCTGGGTCTCTTGATTTCTTGAGGAACAATCAACAGGTAATTCGGTCCTCTGATTATGCTTTTAATTTATTTTTTATATGTATAAACAAAAGTTGCTAGTCTGACTACAGTTTTAACCGTCATCACTCCTATTATACCTTCCCGTTATTTGTGTGCATGGCCAATTGCGTCATCTATTAATGTAGTACTGATTATTTTCCTTGAAAGAAATTTTCTCTTGGTGTCATAAGGATCCTTTAGATCTAAATATCTAGGAAAAATATGCTTGTAAACTGGATTTTAGCGCTTGAGAGTGTCAGCCTAGTTAAGAAATTTGTCCTTTTCAGCCCACTTTTGAAATCAACAATTTGTTTTCTGGAAAAGAAAAGAAAAATCTAACGCTGCATTGGAGTAAAAAGTTGATGGGATCGAAATGGTTTTTCTCTGCAATTTCATTTATTGCTGAGCCGTTAAAGTATCTATGCAAAGATACACAGTTCATCGTACATTGCATTGATGTGATGATTTTGATCAGAATGATACTTCTTATATGTCCGTCTATTTTTTTATGAAGTTGATAGGATATGCTTGGTTTCACAAGCAATCCTACCCAAAACGACAAGCAAACAGCAAAACTGCTGCAGTTTTGAGCAGAAAATCAGCCAAAACCAGAGAAAAACAGTAAAAATCTGAGAGAAAACTGAGGGAAAACAGCTCCAACAGGATATATTCCACTAGTAGATGATTAAAAACAACAAACGATACAATGTTCTTCAATTCGAGAGGAAGAACAACTCTCCAAAACTCTCTTGCAACACCAAGAGCCCAAGCACCAAACCCTAGATCTCAAATTGGATTCAAATTCAAGATATCCCCTCTTTCCTCCTAATCCCCCTAATTAACCATAAAGGATTCCTACCAAATACCCAAACAGCCCTTTGCATTCAAAAATTTCCCTCCCATGCAATCAATTCAGCCCCAAGTGGGGCCCACCTTGTCCGCCCCCTCCCTGTCTATTCCGCCTCCTGGAATAGACATGGACCGGTCCAGCCGGCCCCTCCTGGGCCGGCTCATGTGTAACATTACTCCCCCCCCCCCAAAGACTCACCTTGTCCTCAAGGTGAAAAGAGGGGAACTGCTCTTTCATTCTTTCAAGCGGCTCCCAAGTAGCGTCTAAATCAGGGAGGCTCTTCCATTTGATCAGCACTTCTGTGTTGCCCATTTTATCTGATCGGACTCCTGCCAGCTCTAATGGTTCTAAGACCACTTCTAAATCTTCCGTCATAGTGGCTGGTAGTTCTGCACTCGCTGCATGCTCCCCGATGGCTTTCCTTAGCTGAGAAACATGGAAGACTGGGTGTATAGTGGCTGAGGAGGGTAACTTCAATCTATATGCCACTGCTCCAATCCTATCTAACACTTCATAGGGACCAAAGTACCTCGGTGCCAATTTCTCATTCCTCCTTCTAGCCACTGTCCTCTGTCTGTAGGGTCGCAGTTTCAGGAACACCTTCTCGCCCACTTCAAACTGCATGTCTCTTCGGTGCGAATCTGCTTGCTTCTTCATGATCTGTTGTGCCCTCATCAGATGTTTCTTCAGTTCCTCTAGTATCTTGTCCCTTTCCTCTAAGTACTGCTCAACTGACGACACTGGTGTACTACCTCTCCCGTAGTGTACTAGGTGTGGAGGGTCCCTTCCATATAGCACTTTGAATGGGATCATCTGTGAAGCGGAATGGTACGAGGTATTGTACCAATACTCCGCCCACGGCAGCCACTTTGCCCACATCCGTGGAGTTTCAGAGACAAAACACCTCAAATAGGTCTCCAAGCTTTGGTTTACCACCTCTGTTTGTCCGTCTGTCTGTGGGTGATAGGCGGTGCTTCTCTTTAGAACAGTGCCCTGCATCCTGAACAGCTATCTCCAAAACTGGCTGAGGAACACTTTGTCTCGATCAGACACAATCGATTCAGGAATCCCATGTAATCTCACAACCTCCCTAATAAAAACTGCCGCTACAGATATTGCGGTGTAAGGATGCCTCAGAAGGATGAAGTGTGCATACTTGCTAAGTTTGTCAACCACCACCATGATGACTGTGAACCCTTCTGATCTTGGTAGGCCATCAATGAAATCCATGGACACTTCCTCTCAGACTTTGTTTGGAAGTGTCAATAGTTGTAGTAATCCCCCCGGAGCCATAGCCATGTACTTATTCCTCTGACATACTTCACACCTTGCCACCATCTCTTCAACATCTCTATGCATCCCTTTCCAGTAGAGCTCAGATGCAAGCCTCCTGTAGGTCTTCTGAACTCCTAAATGTCCTCCAACGGAGCTGCCATGAAACTCCTGCAACAAGTGGGGGATGTGTATGGAAGTCCGTGGCATCACAAACCTCCCTTGATACAATAGTCTCTCCCCCTCAATGTAGTAGCCCGGATGACTACTCTTGTCCTTCCCCAGATCCTCCCTGATCTTCCTCAATTCTTCGCTCAGCTTACTTTCTTTCTTGATGGCCCCCCAATCTATCAACAACGGAATTGACACCGCTAATTCCTGAAGCTCCCCAACACGTCTGGATAGGGCATCAACAGCTTTATTTTCCAACCCGGGCTTGTATTGGATCTCAAAGTCATAGCCTAGTAATTTGAATAACCACCTCTGATGCTCCTCGGTCACCATCCTTTGCTCCAGAAGATATTTTAAGCTTCGCTGATCAGTCCTTATAATAAAATGCCATCCCAATAGATAAGGCCGCCACTTCTAAATAGCCAAGACAATGGCCATTAACTCCCTCTCATATACTGACTTCAGTCTAGCCCTGGCTGACAGCACTTGACTGAAATAAGCAATTGGCCTGTGGTTCTGCATCAACACTGCCCCCAGCCCATATCCCGATGCATCAGTTTCCATGACAAAGACCTGGCTAAAATCTGGAAGTGCTAAGACTGGAAATGTAGTCATAGCTTCCTTCAGTTTCTCAAAAGCCCGGGTGGCTGCCTCTCCCCATAAAAATCCATCCTTCTTCAGTTGCTCCGTCAAAGGCCAAGCAATAGCACTGTATCCCTTCACAAATCTTCTGTAGTACCCAGTTAACCCCAAGAACCCCCTTAACTCCTTTAGGTTCCTAGGCATTGGCCACTTCTGCATCGCTTCTATTTTACTCTGATTGGCTGCCACTCCTTCTTGTGAGACCACGTGTCCCAAGTGCTCTACACTGGTCTGGGCAAAGCTGCACTTCTTCAGGTTGGCTTGTAACTGATGTTCCTGTAACACTCCCAAAACCGTCTTCAAGTGCTCCAAATGCTCCCCTTCAGTCTTGCTATACACCAAGATGTCATCAAAGAATACCAGTACGAACTTCCTGAGGTACTGCTTGAAGACCCTGTTCATCAAAGATTGAAAAGTAGCAGGTGCGTTAGTCAAACCAAAGGGCATTACCAGAAACTCATAATGCCCTTCATGTGTTCTGAATGCTGTCTTGGGAACATCTGCCTCCTTCATTCTGATCTGGTGGTATCCGGACTTTAAGTCCAACTTGGAAAAAACCACTGCCCCAAAAAGCTCATCCAAGAGTTCATCAATCACTGGAATTGAGAACTTGTCTGGTACATTGCCCTTATTCAAAGCCCTGTAATCCACACAGAATCTCCAACTCCCATCCTTCTTGACCAGGAGGACTGGACTAGGGAAATGACTCACACTTGGTCTGATGATCCCAGCCTCCAGCATCTCCCAGATCAGCCTTTTAATCTCATCTTTTTGAATCTGAGGGTAACAGTAAGGGCGGACGCTAATCGGGGTCTCCCCTTCCTTCAAAGTGATGGCATGCTCCAGCTCCCTCTGCGGTGGCAAATCCTGTGGAGGTTGAAAAACCTCCCTGAATTGCTGTATGACCGGTTGCACTTCAAGAGGGATGTCTCCCTCTTCCCCCACACTGACTTTCTCCAGTCGTTGCAGCTCCACCAAGTATCCACCCCCAACCTCCTGGATGGTTCGAATCATGGACTTGAGAGACACCCCCGTCCTAGACAGGCCGACATCTCCCTGTATCACCATTCTCCTCCCCCCACTACCAGTTCCATCCGCAGTTCTCCCCAGTTCACCTTGGTCTCCCCCAAAGTTTGCAGCCACTTCATCCCCAAAATCACATATGTACTCCCCAATTCTAAGGAAAGAAAATCCTCCCTCACCTGTATCCCCTGAATGGTCATCACTACTCCCCTACAAACTCCTCTACCCATCTCTACCTTCCCTGTGCCTATCATCACCCCATAGCCTCCCGTATCCACTAATTTCATTCCAAGCAACTCAACAATCTGGGTGGAAATGAAATTGTGGTTTGCCCCACTATCTATCAAAACCACCACCTCGTGGTCAACTATCACCCCTTTCACTTTCATAGTGTGACTCGAAGTGAATCCCACTACGGAGTTCAGAGAGACTTCTGCCACATCCAGATGCAACTTCTCCTCCTCTTCCACTTCGGACCTGCTCCCACCTCCCTCTACGTCTTCCTCGTCTTCGCAAACAAGGAGAACCTGAAGAGTCCGGTCCTTGCACCTATGACCCGGCATGTACTTCTCATCACACCTAAAGCGCAATCCCTTTGTCCTCTTCTCCTGCATCTCCTTATCAGTGAGCTTTTTAAAATTTCCCCCAGGCCCTCCTCCTCCAGACCTCTCCTTTGGTACCTCTCGTGTACCCCCCGGTGCAGCTCCCTTGGGAGCTAGAAAAGTGGTCGTCATCCGGTAGGATCCCCCATAGCTGCTGCCTCGAGCCCCTCTCTCCAGATGCTTCTGGTCCTCAACCAGCTGTGCCAACTCCATGGCCTCCCCCAGGTCGTGTGGTCTCATCACTCTAACGGCTGCCCTGATTTCTGGTTTGAGCCCCTTCATGAAGTTCCCCTCAAGCACGGTCTCAGAAAGACGATCCAACCTGCTAGCTAGGTACTCAAACCGGTCCCGGAACTCTGCTACTGTCCCCTCCTGTGTCAACGCAAAGAACTGCTCGTAGAAGTCTCCTCCCCTGCTGGTTCAGAAGCGCTCTAGCAGACTGTCCTTGAACTCCCCCCAGCTTCGAATGGGTCGCCTCATATCCCGCCACTGGCACCATGCCAGTGCCTTCCCTTCCAAGCATAGTCCTGCCGCTGTCAGTTTCTCCTCCTCTGTCAACCCGTTGACTGCAAAATATCGTTCCACCTTGTAAATCCAGCCATGGCCATCCTCGCCCTCAAAGATGGGCATCTTCAGCTTCCTCACCTTGGGATACCCCCGTGCCCCCGGTAGCCTCCATAACCCCCCATTCCTCGAAGAGGAGGTGCTCCCCAAGTGTCCCGATCGTCCCTCCGACGATTATGCCCAAATCCTTCCTCATATTCCCCTCTTCTCCCTTCAAAACCAGCACCCCTGTGGTGCGTTTCCTCCCTTCTTCCCAAAAATTCAGCACCCCTTCGTTCGTACACCTGGCTCATCTCCTCTCTAGAAAGCGGTTCTAGAGGAGGCATGTCGTCTTCCCCCTCAAGGATCTCCACTTCCGGATTTCTCCTTCCCCGAAATGGGTTCGGATTTCCTCCTACGCCATGGCCGTCGGTAGTCTCTCTTACTTCTGATGCCGCCGGGTTGGTCTTTGCTTCCAGTAATTTCTTCATCATTTCTTCCATGGCAGTGAACTTCCCCTCCAACCTTTCGTTGTTGGAGGTGATTTGATTTTGAAAATCAGAGAACTTTCCTTCCAGATTTGATTTTAACTGTCCAAATTCTCCTTCCAAGACTTCCACCTTTTTCACGGCCATCGTTCTTCTCAAGAAACTCAAGAAAAATTTCTTCCGGTGCACAAGCGAGTTGCTGAAATTTCAGGATTTCAGCCGCCGATGGTCCCAAGACGATGCTCTGATACCAATTTGATAGGATATGCTTGGTTTCACAAGCAATCCTACCCAAAACGACAAGCAAACAGCAAAACTGCTGCAGTTTTGAGCAGAAAATCAGCCAAAACCAGAGAAAAACAGTAAAAATCTGAGAGAAAACTGAGGGAAAACAGCTCCAACAGGATATATTCCACTAGTAGATGATTAAAAACAACAGACGATACAACGTTCTTCAATTCGAGAGGAAGAACAACTTTCCAAAACTCTCTTGCAACACCAAGAGCCCAAGCACCAAACCCTAGATCTCAAATTGGATTCAAATTCAAGATATCCTCTCTTCCCTCCTAATCCCCCTAATTAACCATAAAGGATTCCTACCAAATACCCAAACAGCCCTTTGCATTCAAAAATTTCCCTCTCATGCAATCAATTCAGCCCCAAGTGGGGCCCACTTTGTCCGCCCCCTCCCTGTCTATTCCGCCTCCTGGAATAGACATGGACCGGTCCAGCCGGCCCCTCCTGGGCCGGCTCATGTGTAACAGAAGTAAACTTAACTTCGTGTTTCCTGGAAATACGGGCCTTTGCAGGAGTTAACTCATGAACGGGGCACAAGTAAATAATTAATCCTATGTTATTTATTGCAAGCTGTTTCATTTGGCCTTTATTTTTTCCGTTCTTTGATGATATGTGAGTTCATCATGGTTCATTCGTTGGTGATATGTGAACATGTTTATGGATTGTTGGGTCTTATCTCTTTCCCAACTTGTAGTTAGTCTTATTTCTCTTGTTTACTATGGCAATTTGAGCTCTTTCTTCTGTCTTACTTTGTAGTTGTAGTGCGTATAACGATCTTGGCCTTGTCACTTTTTCAATTTGATCGCCCATGCAATTTTGAAACAGTTTGGTTTACCTGAATTTTCCTGTGATGTCCACTATTTTATAGGTTGAATTTTATCTGTTTTTAGTTTAATAGTTTTCATATGCCCTTACTGTTTTGTATTGCATGATGAAAGTTTGCATGCTATGTCGGCAGTGCTTGTCATCTAATCAAGCAGGTGGCTTCGAAGGGTGTATTACAAGTATTTCTTTGTTTATGGTTCTTTTTAGATGGCATTATATTTCATCGCTTCGTACTTGTCAAGTGGTCTGAACTTTTATTTCGTATGTAACCCCTTTCTATTAAGGGGCTATTTATTTTGAAGTATTTTGGATGTTAAGTAAAAAAAGTGCAAGGGGTTCTAAGTTTTAGGTGTTTGATTTAGAGAAAAAGATATTAAAGGAAAATTTTGTCGATTTAAAAAATATTTTATTAGACTATTTTTCTCTTATTCTGAATTTGTCTGAATTGGGCAAATTCGAATTACACCACTCACATGATTGGAGCTACATCGTATTTTTCCCTGTCTTTGGCATTGTCAATCGGGCAAATTCGAATTACACCGCTCACACGATCGCCCCCCCCCCCCCCCCTCCACACCAAAAAACACAAACAAACAAAACACGCTATTTGCTGAACAACCCTGTTCGATCTCGCCTCTGCTTCTCAGATTGTGTTCGTTCATCCGCCATCACAACTGCCTCCATCACCGGGGCCTCTCTGATGATCATCACTCATGTCCATCATGCAACCCCTTCCGTTGATCACGATCACATGCCCCTACTGTTTTTTATTTTTATTATTATTTTTTTTATTTTTTTTAGTTTCAACCAAGTGCAAGAGATGCAGTTTGCTAGCATATTAAATGACTGTTTCCTTACATATGTTTAATTTTATTTTATTTAGTTGGGACTTCTAAATGTTATTTTCCTCTACAGTTCCAGGCATTGCGGGCGATGGTCCAAGCAAATCCACAAATCTTGCAGGTTTGAGAACTCTCCTCTTGAGACAATAAACCCACCCTGCATCTGTTCATATGCCCATCCACTCGTCATCCCTCCTTTCTTTCACCGCTTGACATTCTTTGAAGACTAAAATTGAAAATTTTCTCAAAGACTTATATTGCAGATTTCTATTTTGTAGCCAATGCTTCAAGAACTAAGCAAGCAGAACCCTCAACTCCTAAGACTTATCCAGGAGCATCATGCTGAGTTTCTTCAGTTAATTAATGAACCTGTGGACCTTGAAGGGTAACGTTTTCCATCAGCTTGTAAAATTGTTTGTTTTATGAAGTATTTGAAAGTTGGGATTAGCTTACTATATGATAGGAATCTTGAGCACTGGTCGCATTGTCTCATGTAATCACAGGGCATTTCTTCCAACTCATTTATTTCATTAACTCCAATGACTATGATGAGCTATAAAAAAATATTTGTTAGTTTCATCAACACAATCACTCTTGTTTTAGCTAGTTGGGGTCACTATTAGAGAATGGTTCAATTGGTGATTCTCCCGCCACTCCAAGGAGGAGGCGAGGGTTTGAATCTTCTGAAATTTAACTATTTGGGGATAATCTGTTATGCCCTTGCCGGCCCAGGAGGGGTCGGCTGGACCGGTCTTGGTTTACACCAGGCGGAGGAAACCAAAGGCAGGAGGGGGGCGGAACTAGTGTGGGCCCCATTCTTGGCTTAATTACATGTATGGGAGGGAAATTTGAATGAGGAGGGGCTGTTTAGGAATTATGGTTATCTTGAATTTGAATGTGATTTGAGATCTAGGGTTTTGTGTGCTTGGACTTTTGGTGTTGCAAAAGAGTTGGAGAGTTGTTCTTCCTCTCGAATTGAAGAACATTGTATCGTTTGCTGTTTTCCTTCATTGCTTAGTGGAATAAAAGACTCTTGGTTGGGTTTTCTCTCAGATTTTCCTGTTTTCCCACTGTTTTTCCACTGTTTACTGTTCCAAACAGCAGTTTTCTTGCTGTTTGGGTGCCGATTTGGATTAGGTTTGCTTGCGAACTCAAGTATTCCCTTTGGGTTACTTGCGAACTCAAGTAGTTCCTATCAAATTGGTATCAGAGCATCGTCTTGGGGCCATCGGCGGCTGAAATCCTGAAATTTCAGTGATATTTTTGGGCACCCGGAAGAAGTTTTCTAGAGTTTCTTGAGACGAACGATGGCTGGGAAAAATGTTGAAGTCTTGGAAGGTGAAATTGGTCAGTTAAAATCAGATTTGGTGGGAAAGTTATTTGATTTTCAAAATCAAATCAACCTCCAACAATGAAAGATTGGAGGGGAAGTTCACTGCTATGGAAGAAATGATGAAGAAATTACTGGAAATGAAGACCAATCCGGCGACATCGGAAGTAAGAGAGACTACCGACGGCCATGGCGTTGGAGGAAATCCGAACCCGTTTTGGGGAAGGAAAAATCCGGAAGTGGAGATCCTTGAGGGGGAGGATGACATGCCTCCTCTAGAACCGCTTTCTAGAGAGGAGATGAGCCAGAGGTACGAACGAAGGGGTGCTGATTTTGTTGGAATGAGGGAATAAATTCACCGCAAGGGTGCTGATTTTGAAGGAGAAGAGGGGAATACGAGGAAGGGCTTGGGTATCATCATCGGAGGGACGATCGAGACACTTGGGGAGCACCTCCCTTTCGAGGAATGGGAGGTTATGGAGGATACCGGGGGTACGAAGGAGATCCCAAGGTGAGGAAATTGAAGATGCCCATTTTTGAGGGTGAGGATGGCCATGGCTGGATTTACAAGGTGGAACAATATTTTGCTGTCAACGGGTTGACGGAGAAGGAGAAACTGACAACGGCAAGACTGTGCTTGGAAGGGAAAGCACTGGCGTGGTACCAGTGGCGGGACATGAGGTGACCCATTTGAAGCTGGAGGGAGTTCAAGGACTGTCCACTAGAGCGTTTCCGAATCAGTAGGGGAGGAGACTTCTACGAGCAGTTCTTTGCTCTGATGCAGTAGGGGACAGTGGCAGAGTTCCGTGACCGGTTTGAGTACCTAGCTAGCAGGCTAGATCGCCTTTTTGAGACCGTGCTTGAGGGGAACTTCATGAAGGGGCTCAAACCAGAAATTAGGGCAGTTGTTAGAGTGATGAGACCGCACGACCTGGGGGAGGCCATGAAGTTGGCACAGCTGGTCGAGGATCAGAAGCATCTAGAGAGGGGGGCTCGTGGTAGTAGCTCTGGGGGATCCTACAGGATGACTACGACATTCCTAGCTCCCAAAGGAGCGGGACAAGGAGGATTACGAGAAGTACCAAAGGAGAAGTATGGAGGAGGTGGGCTTGGAGGAAACTTTAAGAAGCTGACAGAGAAGGAGATCCAGGAGAAGCGGGCTAAGGGGTTGTGTTTTCGGTGCGATGAGAAGTACATGCTAGGGCATAGGTGTAAGGACCGAACTCTTCAAGTTCTCACCGTCTGTGATGACGAAGAAGCTGAAGAGGGAGGTGGAAGCGGGCTAGAAACGGAAGAGGAGGAGAAGTTGCATTTGGATGTGGCGGAAGTCTCCCTATACTCAGTAGTGGGGTTCACTCCGAATCACACTATGAAGGTGAAGGGAGAGATAGCTGATAGAGATGTGGTAGTGTTGATAGATAGTGGTGCAACCCACAATTTCATCTCCACCCAGATTGTTGATCTTTTGGGGGTGAAACTAGTGGATACAGGAGGGTATGGGGTGATGATGGGCACTGGAAAGATAGAAATGAGTAAAGGAGTTTGTAGGGGTGTGGTGTTGACCATTCAGGGAATATAGGTGAGGGAGGATTTTCTTCCCTTAGAATTGAGGAGTACAGATGTGATTTTAGGGATGAAATGACTGCAAACCTTGGGGGAGACCAAGGTGAATTGGGGAGCACTGAGGATGGAACTGGTAGTGGGGGGAGGAGAATGGTGATACAGGGATATGACGGCCTGTCTATAATGGGGGTGTCTCTCAAGTCCATGATTCGAACCATCCAGGAGGTTGGGGGTGGATATTTGGTGGAACTGCAATGATTGGAGAGAGTCAGTGTGGGGGAAGAGGGAGACATTCCTCTTGTAGTGCAACTGGTCATACGGCAGTTCAAGGAGGTGTTCCAGCCACCTCAAGGGTTACCACCTTCCAGAGAACAGGAGCATGCAATTTTGCTAAAGGAGGGGGTGTCACCGATTAGTGTACGACCCTACCGATACCCCCAGATTCAGAAAGATGAAATTGAGAAGCTGATTAGAGAGATGTTGGAGGCGAGAATCATTAGACCAAGTGTGAGTCCTTTCTCTAGCCCCGTATTACTGGTCAAAAAGAAGGATGGTAACTGGAGGTTTTGTGTGGACTATAGAGCATTGAATAAGGAGACTGTACTAGATAAATTTCCCATTTCGGTGATTGATGAGCTTTTGGATGAACTGTATGGAGCAGTGATATTCTCCAAACTGGACTTGAAGTCAAGGTACCATCAGATTCGGATGAGAGAGGAAGACATCTCTAAGACAGCGTTCCGGACACATGAGGGGTATTATGAGTTTCTGATTATGCCATTTGGGCTTACCAACGCCCCTGCTACGTTCCAGTCACTGATGAATAGGGTGTTCAGACAGTATCTCCGGAAGTTTGTGCTGGTGTTTTTCAATGACATCTTGATGTACAGTAGAACTGAGGAGGAGCATCTGAAGCACTTGAATTTGGTATTGGGAATTCTACAGAAGCATCAGCTGAGAGCCAACTTGAAGAAGTGTTGCTTTGGTCAGACCAGTGTGGAGTACTTTGGTCACATCGTATCCAAGGAAGAGGTGGCAGCTGATCAGTCAAAGGTGGAGGCAATGTTGAGATGGCCCTTACCTAAGAATCTGAAGGAATTGAGAGGATTCTTAGGGCTGACAGAATACTATAGGAGATTCGTTAAAGGGTACAGTACTATAGCATGGCCACTAACAGAGCAGCTGAAGAAAGATGGATTCCTATGGGGAGAGGCAGCCACAACAACATTTGAGAAACTAAAGAAGGCTATGACCACGTTACCAATTTTAGCTTTACCAAACTTCACTCAAACCTTCGTAGCGGAGACAGATGCTTCAGGGTACAGATTCGGGGCAGTGCTCATGCAAAACCGGCGACCCATTGCCTATTTCAGCTAGGTATTGGCAGCCAGAGCCAGGCTGAAGTTAGTCTATGAGAGAGAGTTGATGGCAATTGTCTTAGCCATCCATAAGTGGCGACCCTACCTGTTAGATAGGCATTTCATTGTCGGAACAGATCAGAGGAGTCTGTAGTACTTGTCGGAGCAGCGGATGGTGACTGAAGAGCATCAGCGATAGCTGTCAAAATTACTGGGATATGATGTTGAAATTCAGTACAGACCAGGAGGGGAGAACAAGGCGGCTGATGCCTTGTCCAAATGTATGGGAGAACTACAGACAGTGGCTGTGTCTGTTCTTTTGATGTTAGATTGGGAGGCCATTAAGGAGGAGAGCTCGAAGGATGAGGAGTTGGGATAGATCATGGCGGATTTATTAAGGGAAGGTGATAGCCACCCAGGGTACTCAATAGATGGGGACAGACTGCTGTATCAAGGGAGGTTCATGATGCCCAGGACTTCCATCCACATCCCAAACATACTCCAGGAATTTCATGGGAGCGCGGTTGGGGGTCATTCGGGGGAGCAAAAGACATACAGGAGGATTGGTGCTGAGCTTTACTGGAAGGGAATGCATAGAGATGTAGAGGAGATGGTGGCCAGGTGTGAGATTTGTCAGAGGAACAAATACATGGCTATGTCGTCAAGGGGGCTATTACAGCCGTTGGCGTTACCGGGACGGGTATGGGAGGAGATATCCATGGATTTCATAGATGGGCTGCCCCGTTCAGAAGGCTTCACGGTGATTCTGGTGGTGGTATATAGATTGAGCAAGTATGTTGATTTTATTCCCCTCCGACATCCTTACACCGCGGTGACAGTGGCTTCAGCTTTCATCAGAGAGGTGGTCAGATTGCATGGGGTATCAGAGGCAATAGTGTCAGATAGAGATAAGGTGTTCCTCATTCATTTTTGGAAGGAGTTGTTCAGGTTACAAGGAACAGTTTTGAAGAGGAGCACCGGTTATCACCCACAGACAGATGGCCAAACGGAGGTGGTCAACAGGAGCTTGGAGACCTACTTGAGATATTTTGTGTCGGAGACACCTAAGCTGTGGGCCAAATGACTATCTTGGGCAGAATATTGGTACAACACCTCGTTTCACTCGGCTTCACAGATGACGCCATTCAAAGTATTATGTGGAAGGGACCCTCCTCACTTGGTGCACTTGGGGAGCAGTAGCACTCCAGTTTCTTCAGTGGAGGAGTACTTGGGGGGGAGAGATCGAGTGTTAGAGGAATTGAAGGAACATCTGCTACTAGCACAACAAATCATGAAGAAACAGGCGGACTCACACAGGAGGGACATATAGTTTGAAGTGGGGGAAAATGTTTTCCTAAAATTACGACCTTACAGGCAGAGGACAATTGCGAGAAGGAGGAATGAGAAATTGGCTCCAAGGTACTTCGGCCCCTATGAAGTGTTGGACAAAATCGGAGCAGTGGCGTACCGACTGAAGCTTCCCCCATTAGTTATCATACACCCAATTTTTCACGTGTCTCAGTTAAGGAGAGCTATAGGGGAGCATAAAGTTAGTACAGAGTTACCAGAGACACTGACTGAGGATTTGGAGGTAATATTAGAACCACAGGAGCTCCGAGGTGTCAGATCAGATAAAAAGGGATACAAAGAAGTGCTAATTGGATGGAAAGGTCTCCCTGATTTTGATGCTACTTGGGAACCGTTTGAGAGAGTGAAAGAGCAATTTCCCTCTTTTCACCTTGAGGACAAGGTGAGTTTTTTGGAGGGGAGTAATGTTATGCCCTTGCCAGCCCAGGAGGGGCCGGCTGGACTGGTCCAGCCTGGACCGGTCTTGGTTTACACCAGGCGGAGGAAATCGAAGGCAAGAGGGGGGCGGAACTAGTGTGGGCCCCATTCTTGGCTTAATTACATGTATGGGAGGGAAATTTGAATGAGGGGCTGTTTAGGAATTTTGTAAGACTCCTTTATTGTTAATTAGGAGGATTGGGGGGGAATTAGAGTTATCTTGAATTTGAATGTGATTTGAGATCTAGGGTTTTGTATGCTTGGGCTCTTGGTGTTGCAAAAGAGTTGGAGAGTTGTTCTTCCTCTCGAATTGAAGAACATTGTATCGTATGCTGTTTTCCTTCATTGCTTAGTGGAGTACAAGACTCTTGCTTGGGTTTTCTCTCAGATTTTCCTGTTTTCCCACTGTTTTTCCACTGTTTACTGTTCCAAACAGCAGTTTTCTTGCTGTTTGGGTGCCGATTTGGGTTAGGTTTGCTTGCGAACTCAAGTATTCCCTTTGGGTTACTTGCGAACTCAAGTAGTTCCTATCATAATCATAACTGTTTTAATATTTAAATGGAGAAGCTTAAGGAATTTTTTACTTATTCTTGTAATTTATTTTAAGTGCCCTGCAATTATAGAAATTTATGCATCTTTTCACTCAAATGTACGTGGAATATCCATGCCTTGTCAGATAGTTCTTTACTGGTTTTTTCCCTCCCCTTTATATTCCAGTGATCTCTTTGGTCAAGAAGAAGAGGAGATGCCACATGCCATTAGTGTGACGGCTGAAGAGCAGGATGCCATTGCTCGGGTAAGTATCTTACACCTTCATGTATAATTAGGTTTGTTCTAGTAGTTATTACATTAATGTGACGCGATGAATCTGTTCATAGCTGGAGGCAATGGGATTTGATCGAGCACGTGTGATAGAAGCATTCTTAGCTTGTGACAGGAATGAAGAGTTGGCTGCAAATTATCTATTAGAGCATACAGGTGAAGAAGATTGAAGGTATGTGTGTATTCTTTCTGGACCTTATTCTAATGAAATAATTCTAAACGTATTAATAAAAGCTCGGTCCGGTACCGCTTTTGGTTCAGTGCTCTTTCATTTTGGAAATTGGTGTAGAGGATTTTTTTTTATTTCATTTTTAGCTGGGCATTGTTTTATAAAGATTTATGTAAGGTCTAATTTTAGAGAGATTGCTGATGTTGGGACTCATTATTTGTAAGTTTATGAAGTTCTATTTATGCCCCTTTGTATGGCCCACCTTACTGTAAATGGTGCGTTGGGCCTTGAGAGTGGTTTCCGATCTCTGTTAGATCCTTGATCCCTTGCGCTGTTTAAATTCCGTCCTTAGATTTAGTTCCAATTCAACATTCAAATATTTCCTTGGCAAAAATACCCTTGTTGGGGGATTTTCAGATAAAGGGAGAGGGTGAGAAATGGTGTTCTGCGGGAGCTGTCACTCTCCTCTTACTTTTTATGTTGAGGTCTGCCAATGTTAGCTCAACATGCAGCATGTTCTGGTTTTTTTTCTTAAAATGATTCATTGTTGTTTTCTTCCCTCTACTTGTATTATCGACCTTTTATCTGTTGTTAGATTAGTTTTTGCCAGGCCATTAGGGATTGTGAATTAGGCTAAAAAAATTAATGACTTCACAAATTGACTTCGATTTTGACTTGGATTGTAGTTACCAAGCCTACTAATGAACCAAGCTTGGCTTGTATCTAACTTAAATTGAGTCAAGCTTAAGTCTAAATTTTTACTAATATTTTTGCATGCACTTACATATTTGTTAATCTATATGCGCATCTATGCACTTATGCATATTAGTCTATATAATTATGAGCTTATGTATGAATGTCAAACTAAAAATTTGTTTTAGGGGATTGAAAATCAATAAAAAATGGATCAGTTTTTGTCTTCAGTTGGAGTTAACAAACCATCAGCTCAAATCGAGATTGGATCAAATCAGGTTATAACAACACTTGGCTATGTTTGAGATCAGACTAAATGATTTGAATCGATCTTGAGCTAGGGTCAGCTCAGCTTGAGATCAAGCAGCCATACTTTATTGCATTGTCTTTTCATTGCTAGACCTTGTTGCACTGCGAGCTTGTTTCTCGGTTCCGTTTCACACTAGTTCTGTGCTGCTTGGGATACTCTGGAATGCAGCGTAGGTGCCTTTGAGATCAGACTTAATGATTTGAATGGATCTTGATCTAGGGTTGGTTCAGCTTGAGATCAAGAGGCCATAGTTTATTGTATTTGTTTTTTTAGTTGCTAGACCTTGTTGCACTGCTGGCTTGTTTCTCTTGGTTTCGTTTCACCCTAGTTCTGTTCTGCTTGGGATATTCTGGAATGCAGCCTAGGTGGTCTCTGTTTTTGTCTTTTGATGCTTATTCAGCTTCATGTTTATTGTTGAACATGTCAAATTATTAGTTTTTTGCTAAGTTTTAACTACGAGGAGTTGGTTAGAATAACGCTTAAAACTAAAAATCTCCAAAAACCGAGGATATTGATTTGGTTTCTGTTTCTGATGAGGACATCAGGCCATGGAAAGTCTACCAGAAGCGTGGCCGTCGATCTACGGCCACGATCGCACCGATCTATTTTTAATTCATTATATGTATTTGTTTTATTTGTTTGCATTTTTCATTTTAACACTTACTTAAGGGTCTAATCTTATGTAAGTGATGCATGACTAACATGTTTTGAACAAAAGTTAGGAGTTGCACGAATTATTTTAGGAGCAATTACTTGATTATATTACTAGCAAACTAGAACGATAAACAAAACAAATGAGGGGTGCTTGCGTTTAGGCCAAACCACATTAAAAGAGTTTGAATCAAACAAATAGCTTGGAAAATCAAATTAAAGCTAACATGGTAAACGTTCATTCATAATCCCTTAATTAACAACGAGATTAATAGCAAAGAAAATGCACTCAATAAAACCCTACGTTTACTAAGCTTTAGCAAGATTAAGCGGAGCGATCCCTTGCGTTTCTGTCACCACCGACAAGGTTAGAGAACAACGAAGTAATTGAAAAAAGGGAAGAAAAGTCAACCCTTATGTGGTGGGGAATCGTCGCCGGAGGAAGTCCTTTGGTTTGCTAATGGTGCCGGTGATGATTTGTAGAAGACGATGGATGCAGTCTTTGAGGGGAGACGGTGAAATAGTCGGAAAGATGGCGGGTGTGAAGCGACCGACGATAGTCCACCTCCCTTTGAATCTTTGGTCGTCGATTGTATCAACCAAGGGGATGTGGATCCGCCCGAAGTATTCTTCGACGGTGGTTTCGTAGTCAAATCCTACGTCGAAGAAGGGGGAGCGGAGTATGTCAATGTTGTCTTGATCATCAAGCACCAAGCCCGAATCCCAAGGGCGGGCTTCCATTCATAGCGATTGGGCCGGAGGATTGTTGAAGATGACTGGCCCTTGCTGTCCTTGAAGTATCGTTGCGAGGGAGGAAGAGTTTTCCCTAGAAATCCAAGGAAAAGTGGGAGGAGAGGGTGGCCGGCCAAGAGGGGGTGGGTTGGGGAATTAGGGTTAGGGTTTAGGAGAGGGTTCAAGTTTCCAAACTCTGAAATTATTCTCAGATTTTGAAATTGGGAGGGAACTAGGATAGGAAATTAAAATTAATGGGACGGGGAAGATTGGAGAGAGAGAGAGAGAGAGAGAGAGAGAGAGAGAGAGAGAGAGAGAGAGAGGGGCGGGCTATGGGTAGGGGCCGGCGGCTTTAGAAGGGGGAGAGAGGGGTTTGGGATTTAATTAGAGGTTGCCTAATTTAGAATAAATAAATTAGGAAGGCTCTAATTAATCCAATTTGATTTTAAATTCAATTAGAATTACATTAGGCAACTTTCCAAAAATAGAATTAGTAATTTTGAAAAATATCCAATTTGAATTCAAATTGATTTCAAATTTATTTGACTTTCCAAAAATACGACAAGGTAAATTAGGAAACCCAAATAGAGAGGGAGGGGTGAGGGGCCGGCGGCTTGGGGGTAGGGTGGGGGTTTGGGTGGCCGGCGGTGGTGAGGAAGAGGGGCTTGGCCGTGAGGGTGGGGAGGAGGGGCTAGGCCGTGGGTGGTGGTGAGGAGGTGGGGAAGGAGAAAATGAAGGGAAATAAGGGTAAAGACCAAGAGCTCACCAAGGTGGCTGTTGGGTACTCCAATGGAGCCTCTCCTAGGCCTCCTTCTTCCTCTCAAGCTCACAAACCATGAACTCAAAGAAATCTGAAGTAATTTTCTGATTAAACATTCATTCCCCAAAACAGTACCATGGAGGCTTTTAAATAGCCTCAAACAAAAGACCAACGAAAAGACAAACATGCCCTCTTGGGCTTACAAGCAAACCACCCTCAAGTAAGGGTACAACGATAACGAAATAAAAGAAAACAATAACATAATTAAACTCAAAAATATAAAGACTCGATCGTGGCCGTAGATCGACGACCACGTCTCCGGTAGACTTTCCAAGTGTGGATGTCCTCATCAGTAAGTCCTAGAGGCAAAGTTGTCTTTTGTGTTTCCTCATTGTATTAGCTATTTAAAGTCTCCCCCTCCCTCCCCCTCCTCTTGGAGAGGTTAATGAATGACTATTATGAAATTTTCTACATTTTGAGCTTTTGTGAGAGCTAGAGAGTTCTGAGAGCTTGGAGAAAACCCTAGGAGAGGGAACCGGATCACCCACCAGCCGCAGGAAGCGTCTGGGCTCGTGGTCATCGATATTTCCTTTGCTCCTCTTCCTCATCCTCCCACCGCCGATCATCTTACCCCCACCGGTCGGCCAAGCCCTCACCACCGTCGGCCCTCTCCCATCTCAACCTCCTTTCCGTCGCTGGCCCCTCACAACCCCCTCATTCACCCCCACCGAAATCCCATCCCCTCCCAAAACCTAGCCGGCCAACCTATCCCCCCATCCCCAAACCGCCAACCCAAACCCAAACCCTAACTTAGCCTATCCGCCGGCCATAGCCTTTCCCCCCCTTGCCGCCCAGATTCAAAGCCACTCATTACTACTTTCCTTTTTCCTCCCAACCAATTTGGAAAGCCTTAACTTCAATTTTTCAATCTATTTGAAATTTGAATTATGTCTTAAAATAGAACTCTATTTTAAGGAAGTTCCTTAAATCAATTCCAAATCCATTTCAAATTGGATGAGCCTTGATTAGGCAAGCCATAAATTCCCTTACCTAATCCCTCTCTCCCTCTTAATGCTGCCACCTACCCCCTCTTCCCCTCTATCTACCCGCCGCCCCCCTCTCTCCTATTTCCTTGAATTGTTTCCAAAGGAGGGAACATATTTTAGGAGACTCTTAATCTCTATTTCCCTCTCACCAAAATTAATTTAGGGATTCAAAATTCAAATCCCTCCTCATCCCTCCACCTCCAAAACCTGAACCGTAATTTCCCCAACCATCCTAGCTTGGCTGGCCCTCCTTTCCTCCCTCTTCTCCTTGAAATTGTTTGGGAAATCCCTTCTCTAGCAAAACGGCCTATCAAGGGAAGCAAAGAATCATCTCCTATCGTACCAAAGCGCCATTCTCCTCATAAATGGACGATCCTGAGTGTGACCACAGATTCATCTACAATGATCAAGGTTAAGTCGACGTCTTCAAGTCACCATTCTTCGACGTCAATCCGGAGATTGATGACACAATGGAAGAGTACGTGGAGAGAATTGTTTTCACACTTTCTGCCGCCATCGAAAAACAGATCTCTCCCGTCTAGTGGAAGATTGTTGATAAGCATTGACGACGGTAAACTAATCTTCCAAATCTTGTATCTTCCTAGTTACTTTCAATTGTGATTTTATTTTGACTCATGAATATCATGTTAATTTCCCTCCGCTAAAACCTAGTAAGTTAGTGAGTTGAGTGAGGGATCCTTTCATAGTGATTAGTCTTTTTGTTAGCATAGGGATTTCTCGTTGAAAACCTTCCATGTATGCAACATTAGAATAATTGACTGTTTTAAAATCTTAACTTCTACGCATGTGATTTGGCCTAAACTTGTCTCATCGCTTCCTAGTTTTATTTTATCGTTTAAATCACTACAAGTATTTAATTACTATTGTTCTCTAAACTAAAGTGTGCAAAATCCTTAATTTACATCATTTCAACATTTTAGTCCTACATCAGTTTCTAATATGAATAAATCATTTGATTTGATTTGATTTAGGTTTGCGTTTTGGGAAAATTGAATTTTTTTATACATAATTTTGTCGAATTCCTTGAAGCTGTGGTGAACCTTCGAGTTAATGAAACAGTAACAAGAAACAGTTCATGAACTAGGAATTGTAGCAGAAACTATATTTTTTGTATTCATTATTTATATGTTGAACTATTATAGTAGTTGAGTGTGTTTATACATAGAGAAAGATCAAAATGGTCCCCAGCTATATTAAAGGACTATTTTGATCTCTCAATTCCTTAAGATGAACCAAGATAATCCCATGATGGGATTATTTTGATTCATTTTTAAAGACTTGGGACCCAAAATAATCTTTTAATATAATTGGGAATCATTTTAGTCTATATATATATATATAAAAGCTTAGTAAAGGCATAAATACAATATTTGCCATGGATTAGTTAAAGCTCAGTTGTGTTGATTAAATCAGCAGTGAATTAATGATTTCTATAGAGAGGAAGTGGCGACATGAGCTGAACTCAATGTAGGTGGTAATTATGCAAAGTTGTGGCTGTCGGGAGGAGATGTTGGTAGTGTATCATTATCACCGCCCCTCAAGTTGAGGGGAGAACAAATCATAAACATGTCATGAAGAGTGTTGAATCTCGAAGTTATCAAGGATTTATCAAGGATTTGGTGAAGGTATCGGTCAGCTGATTTGTTGCGGAGATGTGATGAACATCAATTTGCTTGGAGTTGATGCAATCATGAATAAAGTGGTGATCAATCTCAATATATTTTGTTGACATTGTAGGGGATTTGGCGATAGGTCTAAAGGTTTCAAGGTAATCTATGTCATGTTCTTGTTTAAACCCTTGAGTAACTAAGCATGCCTTATATCTAGCAATGGAACAATTAGCATTTTTTTTTAATCTTAAATATCCATTTGCAGCGTATGACATTGTGAATTGCAGGAGGAGGAACTAAAGTCCAAGTTCCTTCAGATTGGAGGGCATGAAATTCTATTGATAGTGCCCGGCACCATTCATAATGCTTGATGTTTGAGGTGTAATAAGTGGGAGTGGACTGTAATGTATGTGGCTAAGATTGAGAATGTGACTGGGTTTGAGAGAACTAGTTTGTAGCTTTGTGAGTATTGGATGTCGACTAGCACGGTGACAAATGAAGATGAAGATGTTGTAGAGTGAGAGGAAGTTGTATTATTAGAAACAGATATGGAGTTGGTGTGGATGGGAGTGATGGAATTATGGTAGAGGGTAAGGAACTAGGAACCGAGACATGCATAGTATTGGGAATCTATGGTGGAATAGGATGTCAAGGAATTTCAGAGGCTGCTGAAGTTGGGAACGTAGGAGAGTAGGTTGGTGGCGGCGAGAGTGTGGATTCGTCAAATTGGACATGCTGAGAGGTGATGATATGACTTGTTAAAATATAGAATTAATTTAAAATTATTAAAATATATTATATAATGCTAATTTAAATTAATTATTAAATACATTTTAATTTAATTAAGCTGCTCAATGAGCTTTCGAGCCGAGCCAGGCTTGAGCTCGAGCTCGAAGTCATGGCTTGATAAGCTCGACTCGTTAGCTTGTTAATGAGTTGAGCTCGAGCGGGCTCGCGAGCTTACACCCTGGTTACAGCTCAATGGTGTAGATTAAATTAGCAATAAGATAATAATTTCTGCAGAGATGAAGCAGCGGCATGAGCTGAAGAGGTATTTATGCCAAGCCATGACTGATTGGAGGAGATGTTGCAAGTTTATCCTTATCAGATTTATCTTCTTATTCAGTTTTTTTTTCCTTTTTCTTAAAGAAAGTTTGAAATCAATTTTATAACATATAAAGCCTCATCTTTGGTTTTTCTCCTTCTTCATACAGAACCGAACTAATTTGAATCATTCCCAAAAATCAATATCAACAGAGTTAATAGGTTGTAATAGTAGAAGATGTGTTAGAAGTTTTTTTTTTCCTTCTCACAGTTGAAATTATGACAAGTTTCTTGCATTGTTATTTCATAATGGAATGTAAGAGTATATTAACATTTCTTTCTGTTTTTCCAGGGAAAATTAATTTCCAAATTGGTGACCATTCAATGTCTTTCCTCTCTTGAACTTCAGAGCTTCTGTAAGCTTGGGATGGTCAAGTTTACTCTTCCTCTCTGGCCTCTACTTCTTTCCTGGATCTTCAACTCTATATTTCTTTTTCTTTTTTTCTCCAATCAAAGAACTGAGATATAGTAGTCACAAGTTATTTATTTAATTTTTTAAGAAACATTCTCAAACTTGATAAGCACCTGAACTAAGTTTAATTGTTCTGATGTGACCAATCAATGGGTTAGCTATATTGGAAGATAGATTGCCTTCCTCAACAAATATCAAAAATACTAAGTTTGTAGGAGGATAATGGAATTCAACTGACTTTTACTTGGAATGTAACTGGCATTTCTTGTTCACTGAGTCTGAGTGATGATCTATTTTGTTGTTTGATCTCTGTGCCCTTCTTTTTGAAATCAAGTAATTTGATGGCAGCAGATGGCTTGCCATATTTACAACTATGACTATTTGTGAAATTTGTTAATTGTTTTTATTTTAATTTTTATTGGCTAATTAATTTCACTTTGTTTATTTATTTAAATTTTATATACTATATATAATTAAAAATAATGAAGTTAATCATGAATTACTTAAAAAGAAGTTTCATCAATGAAATCAAGATTTCATTTGGGATAATTTTTTTCTATTTTTTAAAATAATTTTTTAGTATACAAATTTTTTGTTTAAAAAATTTTTGTATTAAAAAGTTGTTTTAAGGTAGTAAGGAAGTTGTCTCATAAGAAATCTAAGGCTTCGTTTGGGATGGCTTTCCTGCTGCTTCTTAAAGCAACTTATAAGTAGAAAATTTTTGTTTTTTTTACAAAAAATTGTTTTAAGAAAGTTGTCCTAAATGAAGCTTAAATGTGGGTGATTGTATCATATAATTTATTAAGATAATTATGCTCTTATGAATTAATAAAAACAGATATTTGTATGACTTTGTATGAACATTTTACCCCTTTGATTATTTCATTTTGTTTTTTTGTTGTTTTAAATTTTATATTTTAGTTATAACTGACCATTTCTATGTGACTTATTTATTAATTTGATGCTGAAATATTCATAAATATAAACTCTTTGAAACTTTCTATTCTGATTAACTAATTACAAAATGAAAAATTGAACAATTCACAATTAATTATTAATCTTTTAATTAACTTTATTGAATGCTTATGTCATATTAATCAAGTTGAAAGCCTGAGGGTGAGAGACGCTGACTTTTTATCAAAATTTCACCCTATCAGCCCAAAGCGTTGACTTGATAGGGTCAGAAAACAATTGAGAGGGAGAGAGAGAGAGAGAGAGAGAGAGAGAGAGAGAGAGAGAGAGAGAGAGAGAGAGAGAGAGAGAATATTATGTATTTGATGCTACAAATTAATTAACTGAGAGGAATTTAGCTTATAAAAATTATAAAGTGAAGGTAGAAGTCAAATTTCAATGAGAATGGAGATTTTGAGCTCCATTTTGGTCAAAATTTAAATAGCACAATTGTCAAGTCATTTACTTTGATTTGAGCTCCATTTTGGTCAAAATTTGATTCAATTTTTAATATTTCTTAATAAGTCAAATTCATAACTCTATTGGAGTCAAATTGATAACACTAGAAGAAAATACTATACATGTAAGAGCTACTTTCTTAGTCAAATTTGTTTTAAAATTTAATATTTTTTATTTATTTTAAATATTAAATTTGAATTACAATTTTAAAAAATATAAAAGTTATATTCATTTTTAACTGCATCCAATCATATGATGAAATATATTTTTTAAGATTTTCAATTTTCTAATTTGTAGCACCCAAAGGAATCCTAATTATTATAATGATATTAATATAATTTACTCATTATATATATAAAGAGACAGATAAAAGTTAGATTGGCCACTTACAAATATAAAAATATGTTTGGAATAGCTTTCTCACTGTTTTTCTTTTTTACATAACAATTACATTTTCATTTGGTATGTTATTATTTTCTCACTGATTTTAATTTTTTTTGTGGCGAGAAGCTACTTTTATGACTAGAGTTGTTATGTGTGGTTGCTTTAAGAAAGTTTTAGTTCGATTTTTAAAAAAATATATATTTATAACATTCATAAAAACTTTCAAAAAAGTTATTTTTCCTTTATCAACTCCACAATTAATCTTACAAAAATACTTAAGCTACCATTAAAAAACACTAAATTGTGTGAATTTGAAAAAAAAATTCAAATCAAAATTATATCTTATCTAAAAAATTAGTATTAAAAACTACAAAATATAACACTTGTATTAAAAACCTTCAATCATTTACTCTTATTTTAAGAGCAGTAAAGGCAGACTTAAAAAGAACTAGAAATGATCTTTTTTTATTAGATTTAAATGAGAATTTAACTCTTAATAGGGAGAAATTATTCTGTGCAGAGTCCGGACGGGAAGAACCGTCCGAACATGTGAGTGTACACACTGTGTATAAATTTGTACATGTGTGTATCAAAATTTTGTACACACTATTTGTACACAGTATGTACATTCACAGTCCAAAAGGTTCTTCCCGTTCGTACTCCACACAGAATAATTTCTCCTTAATAGGACACAATTGAGAAAAATGATTCATATAACCGATCTCACATAGTACAATAAAGACTTGATATTATTATTATTGTTGTAATCATTTACTCTTGTGATTTTTGATATATGTGAAAAGATTTAGGGTCTAAGACTGCCCTGCCAAAAGTCTAGAACTTGCAGAGCTGAGATCCACAAAAAGTGGAAATGAGGTTACGTATAAACATGTTACTCCACAGAAAAACCACTTACAATATGCAAAATTTACCAACTTCATCTTAATTTATGGCTCTGATAAGCCAAGTCAAGCAATATTTTACTTTAAAAAATTCTTAGATTCTGCCTCAAGCAGAACGTTACTTATCTAACACACAACTTTGGTGGCAAGTGATGCAGCTGCTGATAGCTATCTTTATATAAACGTATAATCTTAGTACATGAAAGGAAATTAATGAAGAAGCTGTGTATCGATAAGGAGATCAAGTTTCTTTCTCCAAACTGTGGAATCTAAGGATTTTACATATAAGTTCAATATTTTAATATCAGAATTGCAAGTTTAGCTGATTTTATCAACTGCAAAAATATATCTTTCTTATATGAGATCAATTCGCTTAGTTCTAGCATCATTAAGGCACTTAAAGGCTAAAAATATTAATTTATTATAAAGGGAATCAATGTAGGTAGTCCGATAGTGTCTTCTAAAATTTGGCTATATTTACGGAGTACGTCGCTCTAAACGTTGCCCTCACTCTCTACATAAAGGAGATCTTTGGCATGAGATTCAAAAGTGCTAAGAGATTTGAAGAATTTTGGAGCTCCATCAAGCCATCTCTAAAGTAGCTTCTTTTTCTGTTTTGTTCTTCCATTGAACCTTAACTATTATAATATGTTTTTTTCTAACATTCTTACGTCATATGTCAGAATTCTTTTTGGTTCTTCTCTGTAACTCAAATTTGGACATACCTCAATTTCTTCTGCATATATTTGATTTCTTAGAAGCGACATGTGGGATACATTATGAATGTTGGACATATTATCTGGCTACTGCAATCTATAGGTAGATTTTCTAATCCTTTTAGTTATTTCAAATGGTTCAACACCCCTTTGATTCAACTTTCCTTCTCTACCAACCATGTTAATGCCTTTTATAGGCTTAATTTTCACATATACGAAGTCTCTCACGTTAAGTCTCCTATGTGAAACTTTAATGCTCGGTGCTTAGCATTATAATATTAGTTTTATCTTTCCTGCATAACTTTTAATTTTTCCATGATCAAACGAATCTTTTCAATAGCGTCATCGACCAAAGTTGGCCCTATCAGAATTCTTTCACCCACCTCTATCCAATACATAGGGGTTTTGCATTTCCTATCATACAGAGCTTTGTAAGGAGCCATATATATACTTAACTGAAAGATGTTATTATATGCAAATTTTATCAGAGGGATATGATCCTCCTAGCCACAGCCAAAGTCCAAAACACACAATCTCAGAAGATTTTCTAGTACATGAATAATCCTCTTAGACCGTCCATTAATCTATGGATGAAAAGTTGTAATAAAATGCAGCTTCGTGCCCAGACCTTGTCGAATACCTCTCTAAAGCTTGGAGGTAAATATAACTTCTCTTTTAGAAACAATCACTTTTGGTGTCTCGTATAATTGAATAATTTCTCGGATATATACTTGTGCCAATCTATGCATCAAATTAGACTGTTGGATCGGGATAAAATGAGCAGACTTCGATCTACCATGGGCAGTCTAGTAGTCAATAATGATATTTTCTTAGAAATAAAAAGTAATTATCAAACTTGACATCTAAAACAAGTGCTTCATGAGGAAATATTCTTGATATTGTGGATGGTGATATAATTATTCTAAAATATTTGTGTGTATGTATCACATAGTATCATCTTCTTTAATTTCCACATATATTTGACATAAATATGCAAATTACTTATGCAATATAAACATTATAATTTTGACCTTAGCTTCAAACCCTACCACTATTAACAAAAGAACAAGCCAAACCAATACCATCACACAACCAAAGTTTTTTCAATAATGAGTTGACTATGAGGTGTATTAGTGTAATTAATCAAATAATGAAATTTAAAAAAAAAATGCTTGGTTTGGTTTTCTTCTCATAAAATATTCATGGGTCTTTTCTCCAAATGTCCCTTCAGAATTATTATCTTATGTGCAAATACCATTGAAATTTGCATGCATGTCAAGAGAAGCTTCTATTTGCCAAATTCTTCCAACAAAAGTTTATTAATCTGATTTATAATTAAAAATATTATATGGAATTTATTCCTCTCCATTAATAAAAATTAAAATTTTCAAAATTATTATAGCTGAAGTGAAAATATTTTAAGTTTGAAGTTTTCATGAAATAAAAATTGAAAAAATAAAATAAAGTAATATTTGACCTGACCAATTTGTGACTTTGTCTTAGTGATATTAAGTGTAATTTTTTGAAACTCTAATAAGTTTTAATAAATAATGGAATAGAATATATTGTTATATATTTTTTTTCTTTGATTTAGTATTTTACTGATGGATTTAAATATTTTCATCACTTACCTTTTATCAAATGGAGCCATTGCTAAATGCCAAAGGATGATGTTGTATTGAATGGTGTCACTAAAATGTCATATGGTTTAATAGTTGATTAGTGGTACAAAAGAAGAAAATTGAATTGGTTGGCCTTTGAAAGAATCATTTCCAAACTATTAAAAGAAAGTTATAGAATGCTCCAAACATGTCTAAAACATGGACAAAGGGGACATTTTTATCAAGGCTTGAGGAAGTATTAAGCATATTTTGTTGGTGTGGTAAAGATTAAACACCAAGGATTCGTTTGGGACAACTTTCTTACTACTTCTTAGAATAAAAAATTTTAGCTCAAAAAAATTTGTACTAAAAAGTTACTTTAAAAAACAGTAAGAAAGTTGTCTAAAATTGCACAGCTTTCTTTATACTTTCTAAAGCAATTTTCTAGTACAAAAAATTCTAATTCAAAACATTTTCAGACCAAAAAATTATTTTAGAAAACAGTAAGAAAGCTGTCCCAAACAAGGATTTTTTTTTTTAAGGAGAAGTGTTTAATTTAAATTAGGAGTACAAGCAAGGTATTAAAAAAAATTTAAAAAAAAAAGCAAACTAGCCAAACAGGATGACGCATTCCATTGAATGCACTAAACTGTTTGACGTATTTAGAATAAGCCAAATTGTTTGGCGCATTCAATGGAATGCATCATACTATTTAACGCATTCCCTTGAATGTGCCCTTTAGTATGACGCACTGCTAAAGTTTTGCAAAAATTCAGTTCGGCAGCATATAGGATGAATGTGCCAATTTGTATGCATTCTAAAGAATGCACTAAATGATTTGATGCATTCTTTAGAATGTACCAAATGATTTGGTGCATTCTAAAGAATGCGTCAAATGATTTGACTTGTTTGTTCCATTTTAAATTTTAAAACTTACATTCTCCTACTATTAAAATTGTATATTATACATGCTACTTCTTTAAAAAAAAAAATCTCCCAAACAAAGCTCAGTCTTGTGAAGCAAGAAAAAATATTTTAATTAGATTTTCTACATTTTCCTATTAATTAAGAAGAAAAATAAATACAGAGATCAGATTATATAGAAGATATCAAAGTGAGAAATGATAGTTTATTGTTAAGGGACTTGAAGGCCATCTCTCTTTTGCCAAACAAAGAATAGTGCTACATGATTTAGAATTCTTTGATTAAAAAATAAATATATGCAAGCTTTGAATTCAAGATTTTTTAGTTGGTAGCCTAAGCTCCCAACCAACAGATCAAAATGGACTGTATAACCATTTAACACTTAAATCTATACTGCAAGGCTTAATGGTCTCCAACAATGGCCATCATTCCGCATCAAATAAAAGCCTTTCAAAATCATCAAGTATTATACATCAAGAACTCATTCAAAATATATCCTTTTTAATGAAGTTTTTAATATATTTAACATTAAAAAACTTAATAAAAATAAATTGAAAATGATAATTTATAGACCCAAAAAAATTAAACCAAGACTAACAATGAGTTGATATTTAAAAATGACTAATTATTTTTCCACCTAATTACTATTAATATATTTCAACATGAAATCAACTAAAATATTTTTTTATTAATTAATCATTTTTCATCAATTGACATTTAAAAATTGAATTTTTTTTTTGTGAAATTTAAACCAAAATTAATATAATAATCAAAATCATAAATCTTTTTAAAAGCACACACGTGGAAGCAAATTAGAAGAGAATGATGGAGGAGAACAATTTCGATCTTGCCATTAATGAAATCAGAATATAAATTAGGGAATCAATACAATTCATTTAGATGTCTAATTAAATATTAATATTTAAAGAATTTATCCATTGAAGAAATTCTACTGTTTGTTTTTTTTTCTATAGTCTTTAGTAAAAAAAATTCCCCATTAATTAATCAGTAAAATGATTGTTAAGCTTTAATCCAACCAAATGGCAGCTAATCACTTATAGCTACCAAACATGGTAGGTAGTGTAAAATGTATTTGTTAAATATCAGAGAGGGTGAGTTTTAAGTTAAATAGATTAATTTGCATATAATACCTTTTTAATGTGACAAAGTTCTTTGATAAAATTAATAACATATCATAAAAAATACTTTTTGTTGAAAAATAATTACTTTTCTATAGTATCTCACTAGTATTCTTCTCTCAATCTCTCATGTTTCCTCTTCAAATTTGAGCACATTTTTCCACCCACTATGCTTATAAAAAATAGAGAAAAGTATGTCAGATCTTATGACAAACTAATTTGCTAATCACCAACCTCTATGACAGTTGTTGATTTTCTCTTGATAAGGCCTCTAGCTTTCAACTATCATATTCAGCTCTTCAATGTTATTTTTGATCTACTTGTAAAAAAATCTCTTTACATGATATGTTCTAAGATAATTACTAATGTCTAATCACTTCATATGCTACTTCTTTGACCCAACTTCCATATTTGATTGAGAAATGTAGAAGAATGAGAGATACTGATAACAATCATTGATATATTTCTCCTTTATAGAGCAATATGTAATTATCATATGAAAAATTAGGTATGAATCTTGACTTTGATAGCTGCTAAATTTGAAATTAAGAAGTAGATTTTGTTCAAATGTCTTCTGAGGTTTGCATGGATTTAAAATTACTTTGAATCGAACTTTCATGAAATAAAAATGTGGAAATTGAGCTCCACCACTTTAATATTATCTTACTTTGAGATTAATTTTTGTACATGGTTCTAAGAAAGAGAGAACCATCTATACAAATCACCCTCTCTCTCAATTAAGCATGGGTGTTGGCTAAGGCTTTATAATGCCACAGTTCATTAATGATAAACATGCATGCTTGCCTTTACTATTATCATTTGCCTTATTGTATTGCTACATCTTATTCTCAAATGTTGTATTTTGTATGCCTGTTTTTCTTTGTGAAGTCCCCATTTGACATACACTTATGTTACACCTCCAGAATCACTAGCAATGAATTTAATAATTTGTCCCATTATCTCATCATTTGATGTCATGAACACGGTACCATGCATGCTTCAATATATTATCACAATTGAAAATGTGTATCAGCATAAAAGGTTAAGACAAACTTTTTTTTACCGTATTATCCAATCGAGATTAGGTTCCCCTTCAAAATATAAAAGTGTCTTACATTATGAAGTTTCATCATATCTTATTGTCAACCTTGATTTGCATGTCACAAATTGTCACGACATTCAAAAGCTCGCCAAGATAAAACTTCTTACAATCTCTTGCAAAAGTAATTATATTAATTTTTTATATTATGTTGGATGAAAAGATGCACCTATGTCTAAGATCTAGGACCTAATTAAGAATTCGTTGTTATCAAACCAATTGATCCTTTTAACCATCCCATCTTCATATAACATTTCCTCTCCCTTTTCTTATAGAACTCAAAAATGCCTGGATATAATATCAATTATTGGAAGAAATCACACACCTTAGGACAACATCATGCTTGAGAATGAAATATATATATATATATATATATATATATATATATATATATATAAAGAACATGATATAAATATCTTTTCCTTCACAAACTCTCACTTTTATATCACTAATACTCTCTGTCTTTCTTTCACACACACACAAAAACAAAGTAGAGCTTACTGTCTCCTATGTCATATCATCTTGTTAATCTCTAGCCCTCATGACCATCTTAAAAATATCTCTGATTTACAATTATTATATTTATCTCTTTAGTGGTTTTTATAGATCTCCTAAGAGAGAAATTCCTCTATATTCTATCAAGTAACGTAACTTCTAAGCTCTGATCGCTCCACTAGCCACTTTTTCAACCTCCATTTTTATACCTAGTTGAATGAAAGAGAAGAATGGGTAATTCCCTCAATCATTGATTTTTTTTTCCTTTTATATTAAGCAACATGTGATGATATGCATGAAGAACTGAGTATGAATATGATCTCAAATTTGACAACAACCAAATTTTGAAAATTAAAATTAGATTGATCCAAATCATGTCCTAGATTTTTCATAAATTCAAAATAACTATGATTCAAACTTGCATGAGATAAACAAGCTAAAAGACAAAGCATTGAGGCTGCATGACAATACATAATAAAATCAGATTTAGCCACCCATTAGGTGCCTACAATAAGAGGGCTTATGCCATATGTAAAGAGAAAATGTTATGATTATAGTCAAAGTATTCACCCAAATTCCTTAAGAAATCAGTTCTAAGTAGTTGAGTAGGTTCAATGTAAATCAAGCCAGTGCAAGCTAAGTTAACTCAATCTACTTGGTCTCAACAACAAAAGAACTAACCTCAAATAATCGACCATGATCCAAAAAAAAGTGTCCCAATCGAAAAGCAAAGATTATTAATCAGCCCTAGCAACTACTGTCTATAATGCTAATCGTGATGACTACTTAAGGGGGGAAGACTTCTCAAAGAAAACTATTAATCGGCTATTAGCTATTCAACCATCCATATATGCTAAGCTCATGATTTCTTGATAGCTTCACAAATAACTTCATCAAGTTAGAAGTCCTGACTAAGCTACACAATTACTATATTTTATTTATTTATTTATTATATAGCCATGTAATTGTAAATTCTGTAACACTCAAGCCCCAATCCAAATATATAAATAAGGGGTCGAAAGGTGAGCTCAATATATGCAAATTTTCTCAATATAATTAGCTGTGATTCACGTACAAGTCAGAATTCAAACAAAATTGTCATATACTTCTACTCATTATCCAACCTATTGCAATCTATTTGGCCAAATTTGATGTCTATGAAATTTTAAGCCTTTGTTCATTATTTTGCTTATGCTATTGAACATTAATATTCAAATATCAGAATATAAAATACAAATCTCTTATTAATAATAAATTCATTTTACATTTAAAATCCAAATCAATACATTCAAGAGAATTATGAGAGAATTTCTAAAATTTAAAGCCAATATTATTTTTTAACTACATCCAACCAAACTATAATGCTAACAATTTTTTTTTTATTTGGAAAATCAAATGGGGCCTTATAATCTTCCAAAAACTACAACGTAGATTAAAATGGACAGAAAAAAGTGTAGAGAGACATTTTAGAGAGAGAAAGGAAGGTAGGCCGGCTCTTATTTTCCATTATTCCAAAATAGTCCAACCTTTTGCCGGCTTTTTAAGACGCTCTCCGCTTGATGACTTTGTCAATCTCTTTCCCTCTCACTCTTCCTTATATCTCTCTTCTTCTTTTCCTCTCAACTCCTCAGTTTTCAATGGCGAAGAAGAAACAGAGCAACGCTCCTTCCTTCACAGAAACAAACGACAGCAACAGAGGAAGCTTCAATGGCATTGAAAAGGTGAGGAGGACGAGGAAGAGCGTGCCGAGAGAATCTCCATCTCAGAGAAGCTCGATTTATCGTGGTGTTACAAGGTTCTTTCTTCTTCTTCTTCTTCTTTTTCTTAGATCTGCTCACCATTTCTTATATTGTCTTCTAAGCTCGATTTCTTCTTGTTTTTCAGCAGATTTTATTGTAGATTATTAATGAAAAAATATAAACTTTTTCATATTTATTAGATAAATTTATTTATTTACTATATTGACCTGGAACTCGAACTATTAAATTGAGAAGTATAATCACATCAATTTGATCTTTCTGTTTTGCTCTGTTTTCTTTACTTTTCTCTGTCTTTTGGGATTTCAGACACAGGTGGACTGGAAGATATGAGGCTCATCTATGGGATAAGAATTGCTGGAATTATTCACAAAACAAGAAAGGAAGACAAGGTTTTTATTTCTTCTCCTCCTCCTCCTCCTCCTTCTTCTTCTTCTTCTTCTTCTTACTATGTGTTTATGAGATTATTTCTGTTCTAATACTCTGTTTCATGCTTTTTTCCCTCTTGTTGTACTGTTGCTGTGGATGGAATTCAAATACAATGCAGTTTATCTTGGTGAGTTTGATCAGTAAAGAAGAATAAAAACCATTAGACAGAGAACATACAAATTCAGAAAGATTTTATTAAGGTTTTGATGCATACAGGAGCATATGATGATGAAGAAGCTGCAGCTCGTGCCTATGATTTGGCTGCATTGAAGTACTGGGGAGAAGACACCATACTGAATTTCCCTGTAATTTTCCTCTTTATCTCTGTTCATCAGTTTTTTTTTTCTTTTATTCTTATAATTTATATGATTTTTAATTGTAAAAAATGGCAGCTTTTGAACTACTCAGGGGAGGTGAAAGAAATGGAAGCACAGTCCAAGGAAGAGTATATTGGATCCTTAAGAAGGTAATTAAACCACAACCAACTACACTAAATAGGATTATGAAAAGTAATTAACAATTAGTTAAGTAATTAACATTATCATTTTTTTGTGAAATGCAGGAAGAGCAGTGGATTCTCAAGAGGAGTATCTAAATACAGAGGTGTCGCAAGGTGAGTCCATTGTTTTTTTACTCTTAAACATTCGAAATAATATGCCATTTGGCAATGCCAAGACATAAAGGAATCATGACTTAATAATCTATGCTTAACTATAGTTATAATGGAATATTATGGAAATTATTTAAATAGTTTCATAATAGTAGGAAAACTATTTATTTTTATTTTTAAGAAAATGAGTTTTTTATTCATTTATTTTTAAAAAAAAATTTAAAATGCTAAAAATTTATTTCAGAATAGATATTAAAACGTTAGATCAGCTTTGAGATGAGTGTAATATAAATTATAAATTATTTATTAGTAAAGTAAATCAGCTAGAAAGAATAGCATATCCACATTTACGTTTATATTTATTGCTTATAAGCAATATATTTATGAAGGATGGATTTATGACCGTCGGATTAAATTTAAAGGGGAGGATGATGAGTTAATTTTGAGGATGGAGTTGGTTGTGGTTTTGGTGGAATAGTTAGGATTGGTTGCTTTATTGTAGCCTCTAAGCATGAACTTGGTTGGTTACCTTCCAACCATTAAGAAGTTGTGACATAAATAAATTTATTTCACATCTCTAATTTCTTAATGATTGCACCTCAATTTTTTTCATAATTAGTTAAATAATTCTTTTTTCAAAAAATATTTAAATTATTATTTATTTATTTATCACATAGATTTTAAATTTTGCTTGTCGAAACATTCATTGTAATAGACAGTTAGAGAGCTTAACGGCTTAATTTTGCACGAAGATCCAGCACATATATTGATAAGACTTAAGAGCAGAGTGTTGACAGACACACAAATAAGATAATAATGTAAAATAAATTTAATAATTTTGAGATTCATGTTTGAAAGTTTTTCATTCAAATATGTCTCGAGATTCATGTCGGATATACTCAAGCCTTATTGACTCGAGGTATATATAATTTTTTATTCCAATTGAGGAAGCCCCACATGATGGAGAAATTATTACATGTGGAGTCTGAACGTAGCTTGATTTCATTGGAGTCTGAATGTGAGCTACGTCCAGACTCCGCACGGAATAATTTTTTCACATGAGGAGATCTCTAAAGAATTATCTTTCTTGTGTGAATATGTAAACAATGCATTAATTTGAAATATTTTATAGGCATCATCACAATGGAAAATGGGAAGCTCGAATTGGTCGTGTATTTGGCAACAAGTACTTGTATTTGGGAACCTATGGTAAGTAGGAGCTTTTTTGTTTTTAGTTTAAATTTCTATTTTTTGCAACTTACATATAGTTTTTTTTTCTTATTTTTTTATTTATTATAATTAAGATTAAAATAATTATTATGATTTTTCTAATAAAAAATGATAAATACTAATTTAATATAGATTTTATAAAGAATTTGCAAATGGGTATCCCATTTAGATCTCTTAATTAGAAGCATTAATTGTTTTCCCTTTACTCCCTACACATTGTCCTAATATGTGAAAGCTACCTCATAGATAGATTTGGGACCAACTTTTCATTCTATTTAAACTTCTATTTTATTTCTTATTATTGAACAACAAAAAAAGGTCATTTTGCTCATTTTTTTTATCACAATAGTTTATTCAGCCTCTAATAAGTCACATATAAAAAATACCAAACAATATGAATTAACATCACTAAATAATTAATAGTATATTAGCAATATTTGAAATATGTTCATAAATCATATATATATATACCTTATAAATCAAGCCTTTTTATAAATAAGTAAAAGTTGGCGAGGGAGCTTATTATATTACAACTTATATGTTGACTATTTGGAAAATAATGACTAATAAATAATTTATTACAATATTTGATTTTAAAAAGATTGATCTACATAGGCCAGCAATAATTTCATTTAGCTATCATTTCTTTATTATTTTCTTATTATTTTTCAAAAATTTTTGTCGTGAAAAATTACTTTTCGCCCCCATAAGAATTAAGGCTTTGTTTGGGACGATTTTCTTACTGATTCTTAAAGTAGTTTTTTAGTACAAATATTTTAATTTTTGTATTAAAAAGCTGATTCAAGAAGCAGTAAAAAAATCGTCCTAAACAAGCCTAAGTTACTTTCCCCATAACTTTACAACTAACTTTATAAAACACTATAGTTTAGCTGCATGTCCCACACCAACCCGTAAATATCAATCATCATAAGAGGTAAATGAACAATATAAGATAACTGACCATAAATATTTTTATTTTAAAATTAATAAATTCCAATTATATATATATATATGATGTGATGAGAATTTACTTTAAGATGCAGACTTAATTGCCACGTCCCTTCTAAGCTTAAGCTCCTACCTACAAATGTCCTCATGGTTGGCTATTTATAATGATCAATCTTAATGTGGCTGGCACAGTCTCACAGCTATAAATTTCAACCCAATAGGAGAATTTATCGTTGGGTGCAATGCTATGGTCCAATTAATTCGAAATATGCAATTTCATTTATTCATATTAATTTGCATTCTCAGCAACACTTCAAAATTTATATTAGAAATGGAGAATAATATAAATGATTGAAAATTTTGTTTTATTTGGCTTAAAAAGAGCTGAAATTTTTATTCTAACTCAATTCATTAGCATTTGAATTCAACAAAAAACAAAATATATATATTAAGCTTTTTTTACACTCCAAAAGAAGTTCAATCAAGCTTAAGACTTCATTTGGGACAACGTTCTTCCTGCTTTCTAAAGCAGCTTTTTAGTACGAAAATTTCAAAATCGAAATTTTCGTACTAGAAAATTACTTTAGAAAACAGTAAGGAAGCTATCCTATATGAAGTCTGACAACTTCCTTACTGTTTCTAAACTATTCTTCTAGCACAAAAATTTTTTAGTTTAAAAAAAAACTAATTTAAAAAAAATAAAAAACAAAGCTATCTCAAAAGAAGCCTAAGGCCTCGTTTGGGACGGCTTTCTTTCTGCTTCTTAAAGCAGTTTTTTAGTACAAAAATTTTAATTTTTGTATTAAAAATTTGTTTTAAGAAGCAGTAAGAAAACCGTCCCAAATGAAGCCTAAGTTTTTTTTTTTTTTTTTGTTGAAATGATGATCTAAAATCATTAGAGTACTTTTATTCTGATACAAACTAAATTTGCACAGCAACACAAGAAGAGGCAGCAGCAGCATATGACATAGCAGCAATTAAATACCGTGGTATCAATGCAGTCACCAACTTTGATCTCAGCCGTTACATCAAGCTGGTTCGTCCGAATCATGAAGACAACAAATCGATGGACGCCTCCCAATCCACAAACTCATCGCCCATTTCTTGTCTCAGCTTTTCGCAAGAACAACAACAACAACAAAATTATGAGCAAATCCTACATTTTCCTCACTCACAATCAACAATTCCGACTCCATCATCCGCACTTGACCTGTTATTTCGATCATCAAAGTTCAAGGAGATGCTCGAGAGCACATCGACGACGATCAACACGCCGCCATCGCTGCAAGATTCCGACGAAAAATCGTCGTCTCAGTGCAGTTTTCCTGATGACATTCAGACATACTTCAAGGTCCATGACAATGAAAGCTTTGTTGTTGAAGGAGCTGATACCATCTTTGGTGAGCTCAATGCCTTCGAAGCTCCAATTTTCCATTGTGAGCTTGATGTTTGAACTTTATTTTATTTTATTTTCATCAGTTGGGTTTTAAGTTTTTGTTTGTTTTGTATCTTCCTTTTTAGCTCATTTGGGGCAGCTTTTTTACTGTTTTCTAAAGTAGTTTTTTTCTTTTTACTAAAAAACTGTTTTAGAACACAGTAAGAAAGCTGTCTCAAACGAAGTCGAAGTTAAATTCAGCTTTATTAGCCTTGGTTTTTTAGGAGGGGAGATGATGAGATTCTTTAGGAGTTTTCTCTGTCAGGAAGCTTTTAGTTTGAGATTGTTTTGATTGTTGTATTTAGCACTGTAGATAGGGAAGGTTTCTTCATCATCTTTATATTTATCAAATAATGAAATCGGTCAAATCAAAATTTATGCATATGCCATTAATTTTTTTATTATTTACAAAATTACCAGTTATCTTAAAATTATAAATAGTAAATTTAATTATTTATTTGATCAAGTTGTTTACTTATAAACCCCTCAAAAGAATTTTGCAATTTTCAATTAGCAGATGTGCTTCATGACAACCATTTCTTGCTGATTCTATTAATCCTTTGGACTGGCAAATTATCTTGTTGTAGTGGAAAAATTACGACAAATACATAAATATCATAGGCTTAAATGTCCAGCAGCCACACAACAAATCTATTTGTTATTAATTTTAGGGGGAAATTAAGATGTTAATTTCGGTTAATTAGAGATCTATGGGAGTTTTCTTCGAATAATTAAGGATTAACAAAAAATAAATGAACTAAATTTGACTTTTATTTGTATTAAAATATTAGCTTTTGATGACTTTAATAGGATGTAATTGGATGAATCAAACTAAATTTGATGAAAATGAGATCTCTAATCTCTTAACACCTCCTACTTTTTTTGTTAGGGAGGCAATTTAATTTATTAGTATGAATTCTTATATTTTATTGAGAGTTGTTCAATTTATTCTTGATGGACATTCATGGTATCATTAGTAGTTATTTTGTGCTTCTACTTAGGGGGCGCAAGTCAAGTTTTTTCGAGCTCGGCTAAATAAATAACAAGTAGAGCTCGATAAGCTAACGAGCTAAGTCTGAGCCAACTTCAACTTCTCTTTAGCTTGAGCCAACCTCAACTACATTCTTTTTTTAGTCAACCAAACGACTCAAAAATATTTAAAAATTTTTATATCAAATGATTTCTTATTAATTTTCTTCTAATTTTTTTATCATTTAATTATAACAATTACTTGAATCAAAATTAAAATTTCTTTTTCATAATAAATGAGCTAGCTTGTGAGCTTGTTCAAACTCATAAAATTAAGGTTGAGCATGAACTCGAATTCGATTAATTAATCAAGCTAACCTCAGACCAAGAATAACTTGAGCTCTTCTCATCTCATTAACACCCCTACTTATACTCGATGGATAAGATTTGCAGATACCTTTTCTTACAAAATTTTTTAACTCCCTACTGTCTTAAGTACTCTCATACACCATACGTTTTAGGTCATGTTTGATTTGAAGTAAAGAGGATGCAAAAGTATTCTTAATATATAAGAATTCAAAATATTGAATGAAAAATGAATGTAGTGTAAAGTTTTATTGAATTCATTTTTTACTAATTAGTTTATTTTTTATGAATTGTAAACTCGGCCAAATTTGATCAAATTCATTTTTCACTATAAGCAAGCTACCATGTCGTCGCTGGCTACTCGCCACGACCTCCCACCGCCCAACACTGCTGGCTACCAATTACCACGGCCAACTATCACCAAGCACCGCCACCCTCTGTTGTTGCCAATCGCCACCGCCTGCCGACATCAGCCACCATTGTTGGCAATCACTATCATTGTTAATCGGCCATCAGTGACCTTTATACTTGACTCTTTTTATTTCAAGTTAAATAAAAAAATAACTATATATTTTAAACTTAAAATAATTTACAAATAATTATATATATATATATCCTTAAAAGCTGTCACTCAGGATTCGCGTCTTCATTTTCCCTATGAATTATTGTTGTACACTGATTTTTTTCTAGTAATATAGAGTCTAAACTCCCATCTAACTCTTCAAAATCTTATCCTGAATACGAGAAAGCTGCACCCGAAGAACAAACGCAATTCGGCAAAGATGGCCTCCGTCACCTCTCCCGTCTGCCTGTCGAATCTGCCTTTCTCCTCACAAGCCCTTAGACGCTTCCATGCCATTCGCCTCTCCCCATCTCCTACCTCGTTCACCATGAAAACAAGTCTTAGTTCCTCCAAAGTCCTCTTTACTTCCCTTCCAATCCATTCCCATTTCTTCATCGATACTCCGAAGCCTTCAGCCTTCACAGTATTCGCGACCAAGGGATACAAGATGAAGACCCACAAGGTACCTCATTTTCCCTCTTATCTTTGCTCTTGACGCGATTCTGAGAATAACCTGTTTTTATTTTGCGAGGGATGAAATCTGAAGGCTTCGGCGAAGCGTTTTAGGGTTACGGGTAGGGGAAAGATAGTCCGGAGGCGAGCGGGGAAGCAGCATCTCCTTGCGAAGAAGAATAATAAGAGGAAATTGAGGCTTTCCAAAATGGTATATACATTTGTCTTGAATCCTTCATGAATTATCTCTTCCATCGGCTATTTGCCATAGCTTTATTATGAGCTGCAGGTTTTGTTCTGTGGAATGCTATATTTCTTTGCATTTCCTTGTTAATTATACCAATACTTATTTAGTAGAACTCAAGCAAACTTTCTTTAGTTTATGCTTCATTTGTACCTGCTACTCATGCTAATGCTTTTATAAAGCTTGTTTTTCTGAATGTTTTCATGAAATTTTTTTCCAGAAAAACGAAAGTTGAACTGAGAAGGGAATATCCCTTTATATGACTAGCTGATGATGTGTTTTTTGTCTAGTATGTTTTTGGGCATCTCTGATAAGCTGGCATTTCTAATTGCCATGCTTGCCCTCGGGAGAGCATGACCCCATCAGGAACTACTCAAGTTCTAGTCAAACAGGAAACAGTTTTTATATTCTTTTGCTAGAGTTTTTTGTTTTTAATAGAATTCTACTTCATAAAGATGAGAAATGCTTTTCATTTACAAGGGCGTGAAAGTCACCTTTAGTATTTTTTTTAATATATATAATATTAATAAAAGTAGTATTAATTTGAGGATATTTAAAATTTATTTAGTTATATAATCACTTAATATAAATTACTGGGAGGATTGATTAAAAATGAAACTCACACACACCGACACAAACACACACTCCTTGGTATGGAAAGTACAATTGCTTCTAGTAATTGCCTTTATTTTGCTAGTGTGCATAAAGGTCTCTTTATCATCCTTATTGCTATTAACATTCCTTTCTGTATAAATCATAACTTCACTCATCCACAAATAGTCTGTGAATGGAAGCCAACTTAATACTATACATCTAATTCTTCCTTTCAGACCCTAGAACATTGTCTAAGTGAGCTTGTAGAAGGAAATATTGAAAAGCTCAAAGCAGTAAGTGCAAATATGGAGACCAAAATGGAGCAATGTATCCTTCCAGTTATTCCACTCTTATTCAAGAATCATCGTTAGAAGTATAGTGACGATGTTTTCTATTTGCATGCATGCAACCATTTTTTATGCGAGATGACAGAGTTTAAAAGAAGAAACGGGTAACCCGTTAAGTAATATGAAGATGGCGTTAAAGAAGATAGTCTAGGTGCTGTCAACATGTCTCCTAAAAACCTACTCATTTGCTCAAATATTAATTATTTAGGGTTGGGGGAAATTTCTGTTAAGAATTCTTAGAAGAATCTTGAGAGCTCTTCTTGAGCTTTCTTGCAAGAGAGAGAGAGAGAGAGAGGGAGAGGGAGGAGAGGGAGAGAGACATAATTTGGAGGAGGAAAACATATCCTAAAGCTTTATTCCAAAATTTCCCTAAATCAATACATCTCATAAGATCTCTATTTATCGAGATTTACATTGTTGTGGTAATCAACAGGAATAACCTATACTAAAACTAGACCAACACCTCACAATCTCCACCTTGGTCTAGATTTTACAATCAAAGAACCACTTGTGCACCTACTACAATCAAACTGGCTTCATGTACTAACTCCACGAGCAATCCTGTCGAACCGAGCTCAATCCCTCTCGCGAACGACCTCCACCCTGTGTTCCAAACCATGACTCTAGCTCATGCTCCAACATCAACTCGCCAGTCTTCCTCGAACACTTATGCGCGCTCCAACCTGCGACCTCGCACTACATCTGTTCGATTCTGAGTCCGTGACCAACCTGTCGCCTAGGTTCTTGATTTTATCCACTGCTCCGACACACAACAATTAAATAACCCTCCTCACTGATCAACTCGTAATTAGACCTAGAAGCTCCACCTCAAAGATCTAAACGAATCTTTAGTAAAGAACAAGAAAAATATTGAAGAATTTCTTAACATTTGGTATTAGAGCCTCGTTGAGGTGTTCAAGGAGGAAGAGGCTTATGAGCTCGACCAATTTTGTTTGCGTAAGGCGGACGAGAGTGGAGAGGTCACGCTGCGGGCCGATCGCGGCCTGTATTGAGTAAGGAAGCGTTGATTCTTAGATCACAATTGCGCAAGACAACAGGCACCGGGAAAGCCCATGGAACGGGTGGATCTCACTAGGGAGATCGACGAATCTCACGAAGCAGAACGACGACGTCCTTCTTGGAAGGGTAGTCGTCAGGGCGGCCCTGGGCAAAGAACGGTGAAAAGGTACCGTTCAGGACGTGGCTTCGGGCTGTAGACGGATCGAGCTGGGCAGGTTGACAGCAGGGCAAGGGTGACGCACGGCTCGGGCTGGTGTGTGTGTGGCTCGGTAACGGGAGTCGGACAGAGGGAGTCGGAGTCGGGCCGCCCGGATGGCACGCAGGAGGCTATGTGGGTTCCAGAAGCAAGGAGAGAGGCCGAACTCTGATCTCGTCTGTTGGGGTGATTTCGATTCCAGCAGGGTTAGCGCCAATTACACCTATATGGGCAATCGTCGGCGGCAGTGCTGCGATGATGGCACTTGGGGCTGTGTGCATGTTGTCGTCGAGTCACATGTAGGAGTTGGGGATTTGGCCATAGATTGTGGGCATTGATAGGGTAGCGACCCGAATGGAAGCAGAATTTCTCTTTTCTTGATTAAAGATCAAGACATGCCAAACATTCAAGATTTTTCTTGTTCTTTACTAAAGATTCATTTAGATCTTTGAGGTGGAGCTTCCATGTCTGATTACAGGTTGATCGGTGAGGAGGGCTATTTGATTGTTGTGTGTCGAAGCAGTGGATAAAATCAAGAACCTGGGCGACAGTTTAGCTGCAGACTCGGAATCAAACAGGTATAGTGTGAGGTTTCAGGGTTGGAGCGCGCACGAGTATCCGAGGGAGACTGGCGAGTCAGTGCTGAAGTATGAGCTAGAGCCGTGGATTGGAAGACAGTTTGATCAAGAAGAGCTTGTGACAATCCATTGAAAATTTGGAAGACAGTTCGTTCGCGAGCGGGATTGGGCTCGGTTTGGCGGGATTGCTCATGGAGTTAGTGCTGGAAGACAGTTCGATCACAGTAGGTGAAGAGATAGTTCTTTGATTGTAAAACCTGGACCAAGGTGGAGATTATAAGGTGTTGGTCCAGTTTTAGTTAGGTTGCTCCTCCGGTTACCACAACAATGTAAATGCCTATAAATAGGCATTGTATGAGATGTATTGATTTGGGGAAAATTTTAATAAAGCTTTAGCATAGATTTTCGTCCTCCAAATTTCTGTCTCTCTCTCCTCCCTCTCTCTGTCTCTCTCTCTCTCTTGCAAGAAGAGCTTAAGAAGAGCTCTCAAGAACTTCTCCAATTTCTTAACATTTTCATGTAAGGAAGAAATTGGTGTCTCAAGACAGGAAATTCCAATAATCAATAATGAAGTCTTAGAAGATTATGAATGTGAAGGTGTAGCCGTGTAGGGGACTCGCCACTTGAATAAATGGAAGTTCTTCTTCGTTGGAATGTAAGAGGCATACTAGGTGCCATGAAAATAAGTTGTAGAGAGATTTGCTGTCCACAACATTAAAATATGTTGCATTGTTGAACATAAAATGAACCATGCTAAACCTTGATAAGATAAACAAGTTCTTTCAAGATTAAGGAATTATTCATAAGCCTAATTTGAGCTCTGGTTGAATCATGATTGAATGGGATGCAAAAATGATTGGTATTGATGACATTGTTAAATCCACACTAGTTATCCACTGTAGAGTGCCGATCATGGATGGTCATCATTTTCTTCTTACATACTTTTATGCTACTCACTATGTTACTGAGAGATAGCTTGTGACAATCCATTGAAAATTTGGGTGATGCTTTGAATGTGCCTTGAACCATGGTCTTGAAGACCTTTCTCAGATGGGGAGCTTGTTCACTAGGTCTAACAATTATGATAGTAAGCCTGTTTCTATCAAATTATACAGAGCTCTTGGAAATATTGATTTGATAGATCTACTTCAAAATTCAAAACACATTTTCTTCCTTCTAATGTCTCAGACCACTTGCCTATCATTATTACTAAAATTGAGAGATTTTTTGTTGAAAATACACTTCAATTTTTTGTAACTATTGGGTCTAGGAGCAGGATTTTTTTTTTTTTTAAATGTTTTTAGTATTGGCTGGAACAGTAGACCTTCTGGGGACCCTATGGTTGGATTTTTTTTACAAGATCAGATCAATCAACTTTGAGTTGCTAAACATAAAGATCAGGTCTCCCTTCAGAAGCAACAACGTGAAGACATTCAAATTCAGCATGGAAAATATGCCACTTTAAGTTAACTATGTTTGGAAATGGAGGTTTGTGCTGAATTCAAAAGATTCATCTATGTTGAAAAAGCTAGCTGCAAATAGAAATTGAGAATTTATTCACTCCAAGTTTTTTCTGGTAACACGAGATTCTTTCATCACATGATGAAGAAAAGAGTGGGAAGGAGAAAGTAAGGAGGTTATCGTAAATTACTTTAACAACATCCTTTTCAATTCTTCTCATCAACACTCACCTATTGTAATATTTTCCCATAAGCGTATTGAAGCAAAGGCTTTCCTGCTGAACCATGAATTTGGATGTGATTGAAGAATTGATATACAAAGCCAACTCTTATAAAGAGGACTCGGGTGAATAATGGATTCAATGCAAACTTTTTTCTTATGGCGTTTCTATAATATCTAAAGATTTTGTTGTTATGGTAAAAAAACATCTGGAACATGGCAAGGATTTTCAAAGTGACCAAAGAAGCAACCGACTCTTTCCTTCTTTGATTTTGGTCTATCTTCTTATGCAATTGTCTTTTTAAATTTATCGAAAGAATTACTAATTGATTGAAACTATTGATGATGAAACTTGTTAGTGATTGCCAATGGACCTTCATTTTGGTGAGATCGATCGAAGACAACATACACGGAGGAGACGAGCTTATCAAAAAATTCAACTTCACTTTAACCTCTCTTTCCACGTGCATCAAACGTGATATAGCAAAGGGATTTGATTTTCTATTCCACAACTTTATTTATGGAACAATTGAAGCTAAGGGTTTTCCAAGCAAGTTCTTTAGTTGGATTAAGGGTCGTATCAACAAACGTCATTTCTTTATACAAAAAAATGGCGATCCAATATGTTATATTAAGTGTAGCAGAGGTTTAAGACGGGTTGACCCACTGTCTCCACATCTTTTCACCTTGGTGATTGATTATTTAACTGATCTTTTTTAAGGTTGTTTTTTAGTGTAGCTTACATCCAATTGAAGATTTCCCATACAATGCTCCGTATTTTGTTTCTTGATAACCTCTTGGCCTTTGCCAAAGTCACCACAGGTAATATTTATATCTAGATTCTAGAAGGATACGTTTGAGAAGATTAACTCCTTTACTGGTCTTCTTATTAACCGAAAAAATTGTAATTTCTACTTAGCAAAGGTTGCCAAAAAGTTTGACGGTCTGTCTTGGAGAATCAGTATTCAGTCTGTTGATCTCCTGCTCGCCAACTTTGGTTTGCTTCTTTTTATTGGTAAAATCTCCAAAACCATGCGACAAACACTCATTGATAAAATTAATTAAAGGCTTGCAGACTGGAAAAAGAAGCTTCTTTCTAAAGCAAGGGACTTCAAGTTGTGAGATCAACCCTCCCTGCCGTGAGCCCATACTGGTTTCATTTCTTCCACCTTGTAGATTCGATTGTGAATATAGTTGAAACAACTGTTCTTCGCTTTATTAGTCATGCTGAGGTCTGCAAGCCAATATTCATTTCTTGGAAAGACATTTATAAACCTAAGTTGGTGGGTGGCTTACACATCCATTCTATTAATACCTGTGATACCACTGTTATGTTCAAACTTTGTTGGAAAATCATACTTGTTATGAGACTCTTGAGCAAATGGAAGGCTGGGTGACAATTTTTGGGAAATATAATTCGTCTAACTCCCAATCTTCATTTTTAGGGAGATGCTTACTAAAGGAAAGGCTTTCGCTTCAAATTGAGGTTTAATTTAATCAGTCCATCTTTTGGGATCTTATTGTAAGTCTTTAGGGAAGGTGGTCGGTGTTTAAAGAATGAGGTATACCTTTGGATATCAGAGTTCATTTGCATCAAAGAATTTCAGTGCGGTGATGGTTGTTGGTAGTTGGTACTCCCATCGACATTTCTTGAGCTTTGTCTGATCTTTTGCCTTTTATTAGAGAAATTATCATGTATAAAAATGATTAAATTTTATTTAAGCTTTTCTCTAATGGCAAGTTCACCTTTGCCAAAACTTACCTCTTACTCAAAAGCTACTTCCCATCATATGGGCAAAATTTGTTTCGCATGGTAACTGTATCCCTAAGCTTGTGATGACATTAGGATGGCGCTAACTGATAAGTTGAAACTAAAGTCATGCTATGAAAGCATGATATTGTAACGGATAGAACTTTTTGTCTTTTGTGCTCCCTTCCCATTTGCTGCTGGCCTGTTCTTTAACTATGATTTCATTACCTCTGTTGTAATATGAATCTTCGGGTGCTGTAAGTTTCAAAGATGCTTTGCTGACAATATAACCAACGCAATCAATAGAATTCAAGAGCACATGATGGAATGGGGAAAGTGTCAAGTTGATCGCCAAAATAGCCATGGTTTTAACATCATGCACTTTTGGATTGAAAGAAATATAGAGGATCTTTGATTGGAAGAAGAAGTGTACTGCAACTCTCATCAATAATATTAAGTCTTAATTAAGATCAATGCTCGTAAGCTTGATCGTTTAGAGGAGCTTGTGAGTGAGATCATAAAGAATTGGACCGTTCTTGTGTTGGATGAGAGGAACCAACTTTGATTTTCTTGAGCTAAGCTCGAGGGTTCTTAATTATGATCGTACTTATACTACTTGGAGAGTTGTCTTTATGTTATTTTTTGGCCACTATGTAGGTTTGTATAGGCTTCTATTTCCTTTTGGTTTGTCTTGTCTTTTTAAGTTATTGCAAAATTTCCTAGGAGCTTCTTTTTTCAAAATGGTGTACATTGCCCTCGTATATGTGCAAAAAAAAGGGTGAAGCTTGTTAATTAAGCATTTCATATGGACATATACCGAGCTGATTAATGAAACTGTCATTCAAAATTCTCATTAGTGGCTTACAAAATCATAGTTCTAATTCTTAACCCAATATTAAAAAAAAGGAGGCAATTTCTCTCGTTATAATAATAGATGGAAGCTAAGAATCTATAATAAGATGGTATAAAGTTGTCTTAAGTGGTTTCTAGTTCTATAATGGAGGGCAGAGGAGTTATCGGGATGAGTTGATAGAAGTAATGTGGAAAAGGAAAAGACATAAATCAATGCTAGCATCGGTAATAGTCGTGCCATAAATTTGTTCGAAATGTAGTTGACATCTCATATACACTTAATAGGAATGAATATTGGAGGATTCATATATGGGTGTTTTGGTACAAGGCTAAAGATGTATTAGAGAGAAGGGTAGCGTGTATTCGAGATAAATTAGTAAAAAATGAATTTATATGATTTAGCGTTTAAAATGGAGAGTTTAAGATGTGCCACCAATGCAAACAACTTGAGAATAATTGAATCTACATTGCAATCAAATGGAAAATGAATTCAAAGGTATTGATGTACCAACCTTTGAGCAAAAAAAAACTAATTATTTAGTTGGAGGTTGTTTGGGTTCACTTTTATTTTTATTTTTTATTTTATTTTATTCAATTTATGTTTCGATATGAAATAAAATATATGCGGTATGTTAAAAAATATTTGTGGTGGTGGCGGATGAGGCAATGACAAAAACAGTGATTGCCAGCGACAGTGGCTGACGAGGTGATGACAGTAGTAACGGTTACCGGTGGTAGTGGCGGTGATGAGGACATCAGAGATCGACGGCTACGATTGTACTTATTTATTTTGATCTATTTCATGTATTTGATTTATTACTGTTCTTTTCCTTTTCTACCCTCACTTGAGGGCTTTGTCTTATGTATGCCATAGGGGCAATAATGTCTTTATTATTTTCCCTCATGTTTTTGACTATTTAAAGCCACCCTCTTCCTTTGGAGAGGGTAATGAATGAATATTATGAAAATTACTGCGCTTGTAAGTTTCTAGAGAGTTTGAGAGTTCTTGGAGAGAGCTTTGGAGAAGTCCCTTGGTGAAGGGCAACGGATCACCCACCAACCTTGGAAGTGTCCAGGTTCGTGGCTAATTTCTTCCCTATTCTTTTCTTCTTCCTCCCTTCCCCTACTCTCCCACCCATGGCCCAACCATCTCTCCCAAACCCGCCGGCCACCTAGCCCCAAGCTCCACCCCCACTCGTCCCCTTCCTCCCTTCCTATTGCCCCATCGGCGGCCCCCACCACCCCACCATAGCTGCCGGACCACCCTTCCACCACACCGCCGGTTCCACCCTTGTCCCCCCCCCCCCCCCCCCCCCTCTTGAAATATTTCCTAAATTGAATTGGAAATAATTCAAAGCTAATTCCTAAATCTTTCATAATTGATTAATCTTATTTTTGGAAAGATTCCTAATTGAATCAATTATCCCAAATCTAAGTTAATTGATTGGGACCCTTTCTTTTTTTTTCTCCAATCCTAATTTTGGAAAGGTTCTAATCAAATCAATTAATTCAAAATCTGAATTGATTGATTAATTATTACCTTAACCTAGATTCATTGAACCTAGCCACATACCCCTCCCCCTCTCTCTTGGCCGAACCTCCAAAGGCCCACCTCCTTAATTCCCTTCCAAACTTAAGCCATCCCTCCTTGGAAGTAAATCTAGTTGCTGTCCTGTTCTACCCGCCCCCTCTCCCCCATCCCTTAGCCTATTTGAATTGTTTCCAAAGCTAGAAATTCGATTTGGAAATTAATTTCAGCTTTCCTCCCATAACTCTTTCCTCAAAATCTGAAAGCAATCTTCTCCTAATCCCTCCCCTTGGCCGGCCACCTTCCCTAACCTCACCAAACCAAATTTCCTGCTCTCTAAGTATGCTGCCAGAAAATTCCTGCTTCTGTTCTTGTTGTTCTGTCAACCGGAAGCCTTGCAAACTACTGTCCTGAACTCCAGCATTAGGAAAACTGCTGTCCCAAGATCTTCAGATTGCTGTCCAGTGGATTGGGGAGGTCACCATTGCTGTTCACTGTCCAGAAATCTTAAAATCAGCAATAATAGTTGTCCAGGATGACGTCAAAGTAGCTGTCCAGGAATCCTGCAGGCTTTCTTCCCACTATATCATCACCCGGAAGGTTCAAGTTGCTGCCCAAACATGACAGCTGAGACTAGTTGGCTGTCCTCCATCCCGAGGTCATCAAATTGAAGTCCCAGGGCGGTTAGGAGTTGGGAACTGCTGTCTACTACCTCTCAAACACAAACACCACATCGGAGCAATGGTTCGCCGTGTTTATATTGGGTGATCTTTCCTCCTACTCTTTTACCTTTTAAATCACTCTCAATTGTACTCTAATTAAATCATGGTAAGTTGTGTTAACTCTTCCTGCTAACGCCTAGTGTTTATTAGAAGTTGTGTGAGCAATCTTTCATAGCACTACTCTTAATTGTTAAATTAGGGATTTCTTGTTGAAACTCATCACGTATGCAACGTTACGAATAATTGATTGTTTTGTGGCTCTTACTTTACGCAAGTAGCTTGGCCTAAGCTAGTGCTTACCGCTCTTTGTGTTTCTAGTCATTGTTTGAATCAATATCAACTTCTAATTAAGTTATTCTTAATCATTAAAACGTGCAAAATTCTTTATTTAAATCTCATTTCATATATATCCTGCATCAGGCGGCCAGTTGTGATGATTATTTAAAAAAAGAAAAAACCTCAAAATTGTTTTGAGTGTTTAGGAAAATAGCTTGATTTATTTTAAAACCAAAAAATGAAAGCATTTAAAGAACTCTCCAAGCAATTATATTTTTTAAAGCTAAAAAAAAGGCCAAATAGGCCCTTAGTTTGTTTAAGATAAAGTTTTTCAAATATATTTAATATAGATTGTTTCATTATTGTCCTTTGATGTCCACATTGCTCCTGAAAATTCAGAACCATATAAATAAATAAATATTTAATGCTCAACATAGAAATGAAATGAAACATACAAAATTTCAAATGAAGTTGGAGTACAATTCTTGGTTGGATTTGTGGGTGAGCTGATATGGTGATTTAAACATCTTTTTGATCGAATATACTGAAATGCTTTGTGTGACTCACTTCCAGTTAATCTACTACTCAAGCATTGCTCCTACATGATAATATGGTCGTATACCATCAATCAATTTCACTTTATAAGCAAACTTTACATGGTTGGGAATCACATTAAAACGTTCTTTAGTGGGGTCATCACGGATGAGATATAACCATGGCAATCAGAGAATGGAGAGGGGATGCTGGAAGCAATTAAATTGACTGCCATCATGGTTCCTGAAAATAGGAGTATTTGCAAAGTTTACATTGTTTGTGCATGAACCTGTTAATTTTAAAATCAGGAAACTCATTTTCCGAGAAATGGTTGGATTGTTAAACAGATGCCTAAATGTTGACTTTTAATATCCTGTTGACTCGAATTCAGTACTTACAGTATTGAGAATGCGTGACCGAGTCCATCCTGCCTTGCAGTCACAATTCTTTTGATTTTTAGGGGAAGCATTTCATTCAACAGAATTATATTTTAGATTTTCTGTATATTTGCTTATGGAATTGAGAAAAGCATTTTGAAAAAACAGCATTTAAAAAAGAAATCATAGATCCTACTTATCAGAACAACTCCAAGAGAGAATCTCTCTTGTATATCCTTTATGTACTGTGACTATTGTTACACTATGACTATATGATGGATCACTTTGTTGGTATGATCTCTAATATGCTTTTGAATTTGTTCCAAGCCACTATTTTTAAACAACAGATTCTTTGAATGCCTTCTGATTCATTTTCTTGCTTGCAGCATGCAGTGGACAAGAGTGATTATGATAATGTAATTGGTGCACTGCCATACCTTAAAGTGAATCGGCAAGCAACCTGAAGCCTTGCCCACTTGAAAAAGAATCAATTCGAAAGCTTGCTTTTGTAATATTTTCAAGTAATTTAATTCCAATTTGGATGTTTGCCAATGCTCTACATATAATTGTTGTTATTGTACGTTCAAAAATTTATTTTGATTTTAATTTTTTTCAACAAATGGTCCAATTTAGGGGATCCTTTGCATCTTCATCGATCAAATGGTAGAGTCATACATTTTGTTATTCTATGCTTTAATATTTCTCCTTATGGATTCCAAATATGTGAAATAAAGGACCCTCAGCTCATGTTTTCCCCTAGTGTTGCTTTTATAGTTTATTCTCAGTATCTGTTCTTCTGGCTCTCAACATTTTCACAATTTTAATTTAAGCAGATTGTTGTGATTAAGGTTTCATTTGGGACCGCTTTCTTACTATAATTTTTGTATAAAAAGATGTTTTAAGAAGCAGTGAGAAAGCCATTCCAAACAAAGCCTAAGACAATGAAACTGCTATTGGATTGATGTTTACAGATTTTCCAAGTCGTGTTATAGCTTATTGGACTGAAGAATGGCTTCTTTATATTTTACCTGTTTAAATTCAGGATAGCTATGGAAGAATGCTTTCAAAGGAGAAGATTGATCTGTAATTTTCTGCCTGTATACCTGAACAGCTTGTCTCCTCAGGTTAGTGATCGACTTTCAGATAGTTGAATGTGTGCACTATGTTTATTGATGAAGTAAAGCTCTAGAAAGGTCATGCATGGTATGTGCTAAGTGCTCATTTGGTTGCTTGTGGATGAAAAATATGTTTTTGAAAGTGATAATTTGTTAGAAATTGTCAATTTAAGTATATGAGTTTTTACAGTCTATATTGATTTCTAATTAACTTCAACCAAATAGTTGAATATAATAAACTCATTGTTTTTTAAAATATGTTTTCTATAGCCTAATTCTTATCGAGAAAACTCAGCATGTAAATTTAGGCTTTGTTTGAGACAGCTTTTGATTATTATGTCATTATATTTTTTACTGTTTTCAATAAATTTTTGTACTAGAAAAAATGTTTTAAAAATCAATAAAAAAATTGTCCCAAATGAAACTTTCATAGTGGGCCATTTTTATGAGAGGCTTTTTGAAATTTATTTTCTTGAATTTTTTTTATGAATGAGTGTCATCTTAGAAATTAGGGTTATAATTATCCACACTTATAGAAAAAATTATCATAACACTAACATGATCTAGTCATCAATTGATGAAGTTAGATAAAATTTGTATTTTTTTTAGCTCCAAGCTTTTTATTATGATGCTAATGGTTAGGTGGACTACATCTGCGATATCTTCTCTATAAATATCTCATTATCTTGAGGTTGAGAGATTCTTCCTTTGTCAAGAACTTGAATTTGAACAATCTAGAATCCAAAATAAAAAATTCATACTATAACTTGGACTGTGGAAGATAGTTTATGTCACAATCCAACCGGACATAACCTATATTCCGAATGGATTATGTCGTGTTGGATTGCAACATTTTAAAAGGAACTTTTTTTTCATTCTATTTATTAATAGAATATGACAACTAAATATAAAATTTATAATGTAGAAGATAACTCAAAACATTTCATTCTTCAAAAAGTTATGTGGATAAAATGTTCATTTACATAACAATTATGATATAGAATCGTAATATATCATCATCAAATGTACATCATGATTGGTAAAAAATTCACTAACATGAAGTATACCTAACCACCAGAAAGCTACGATTTCTATCTACTCAACTTTCTTCTTTCCTTAGCCCGAAATTAACACTTGTAGAAAGAGTAGGTATGAGCAAACCATGGCTTAGTAGGCCACACCGAACTAGGAGGGTAAGTGATCGAGCTGGCTCAAGCTTGACTCGTTAACGAGCTCACTAGCCGAGCTTATCGAGCCGCGAGCTCTAGCTCGAGCTCGTTTATTAAAAGAGCTCGAGTTCGAGGTTGACGAGGCTCGGCTCGGCTCTGAGCTCGCGAGCTGACTCGCAATTAATTAATTATTTAACAAGATTTTTATATATTAAAATAACCCTAAATAACTGTTTTTTTTTTTTTTTTTTGTTGAGAAAAAGCTGCTGCAGCAGCCCCACCATTGTCAGCCTATTTTAAATAGCTATTACTTAAAGCGGAGATCTCTTTTCGAGACCAGCGGTCCATAATTTTCCAAAAAAATAAAAAAATTTAGCGGTCTGCACTATCATTCTTTCTCATTTTTTTCAAGCTTTCTTCTCCAGCGACAAAGAACAGCTCTTCCGATCTTCCTTCTCCACAACTGGCACTTCCCTGCAAAGACTAAGTAAAAGCTTTAGCCTCGATTCCATCTCGAGTCGAGCTTTCAAGCCTGAGAGAAAATGGAATAGTTTTGTGACACCTCTAAATTTAGCATTGAGTTCTACCCATTTTGACCTGATTAGAAAAATGTAAAGATTTGAACTTTTAAGTTTTTCAATCATTTGCTTGTTTTTAAGAATATTTTAATGCATGAAAATGATTGAGTTGCTCTAAAATGTGTCCCAAGTGTTTGGTGTGAATTTTGGCAAAATCTGAGAATGTTACTTTTGAAGCGCAGTGGGGATGGGTGTTCGAGCGCAACGGCGCTGCACTCAGCCAAAGAGCCAAATAGTGACATTGCAGAATTGTGCACTTGGATTTTTGCAAATTTTTTTAGCGCAGCAGCGCTCTGATTTGAGCGTCATAGCTCTAGGCCATTATGGACACATTAAATATATTTTAATTCCATTAATCCGATCATTTTAACCGAGCAGCCGCCCGAACAGTTGAGAGAAAGAGATTTGGAGAGGAAAAATCGCATTATGAGCTGCTTCGGGCTATTTTCAGCTGTCGGCCCAATTGAAAAAGTTCTCTGAATCGAGGAATGTCACATTATGCCGATCTCAATTTTAAAAAATACGAATTTTTTTAAATTTTTTGATTAAATTTATATTTTTGTTAGCGAAAAACGCGCATAACTTCGCATTGATAAACTTTCACAGCGTAACTTTTTATATGTTATAAAAAGCATGATTATGAACATTTTAAATATTTTTGAAAAATTTTATACCGACTACATAGCTAGTAATTTGAAGTCTGTGCAGTTTTAATTGAACAGAAAATAATTTGAGCATTGAAAAATTACGTTGCAGTTCAATAAATATCTTAAAACGGTGTTTTACACATTCCTTTGTAATTTGGTATTATTCTGACATTATAAAAATTTGCTCAGTAGTAAGTTTAGCTGTCTACCGTTATAGAATAATGTGCGATTTTGACATGTGTTAAATTTTGTTTTAACTGTTACAATGTGATGAAATATCTGCTTATATGATTGAAAATATCTGCTGGGAGCTATATGGGGCCAAAATCCTTTGAGATTTTATCTGTGTCAGGAATTATTATGGTGCTTATAAGACATGTTCTGGTTGCTTTAAGTCATATTTTGGTGTTATAAGCACAAAAGGGAGACATAAGAGGCCCGAATCCTTTGAGAATCTATCTGAGACTGGAATATGTGATATAACTACTTTGTGATATCAATTGTTTTATGAATTATCTATTTTGTATTGATATTTAAATAAATTGGATAACTGCTATGTTTTTGTTTCCTTTCTCAGTACAAACAGTGATTTATTAGATTGCTTTAACTGCTTTTAAATATTTAGTAAAAATATTTAATAAAATAATATTTGAAAATTTAGATCGGTAGTGTGGCCTGCTGAGCTGCTGTAGCTCATTGTGGTTTGCTTATAGTTTTTAGAATCCAGGAAAGGGAAGGAAATTGTGGATTAGCAGTTCATGATCATATCTGAGTTTATATGTATTTTGCTATTTTGATTTTTGTACAGTCATGTCTAATTAAAATTTTCAGTTCTGTAGCTTTTTTCTGTAGCAATCTACTGAAGTATATATATTTATTTAATGAAATGAAAGAAATTTTATGGATGAGTTTATTTTCAGTATTTGGATGTTTTAATAGCTATGTAGTCTGTAGTTTTATTTGAAATGAAATTGGAAGAAGATCTGAAATATTTCAAAACTAGATCTTGAGATTTGCATGTCACAACTCAACATGATAGGTCTTATCTTGATCAGGTAGGGGTGTGATAAGTCGAGCTTGAGCTTGTTCTTTGGGCTCGACACGAGCTCAATCTCGAGTTCGAGCTGCTCTTTTGAGAAACGAGTCAAGCTCGAGTTTGCTGCTATTCAAGCTCGACTCGACTTGTTTATACCCCTACACTGAACCTACTTAAATGCTTAATAAGAGACAAAATAGTAAATAAGCAGATTTCTCTATCATTACGGAAACATAAAAAGGAATATATATACAAAAACTTTCAAAAGAGCAACAACATGACAGAACAACATCAGCATAATAATTCTGTCAGATAATAGAAATAACACATTCACAGATAGCAGAATTAAATATATCACATTAGATTCAATTTTCAACCACATCAAAGTAGATTAGTCCATCAAGCCACTATTCCTCCCAATGTTTCACAGATAACACAACAGACATATATTTAAGCCCTTATAGCTCCCTATGTACAACACATTATAAATAAGCCCTTATAACTCACGATGAAGGCACGTTAGTATCAAGCCCTTATGACTCCTAATGTATAACACCATTTCTCCATTCATAATTCAGGCTCTTATGCCTCCACTTGGATGTCTATAACATCAATAACAACGATAACATTTCATTCACACAGATTCAATCATACAAATACAGAAAATATCAAACCTTTAACATGTATAAACAGAATCACAAACACATTACAGAAATTCACAAAATTGCACATTTATAACAGAGTAGTTAGAATTTCGAGGGTAAATTTATACACACACTACAATAGCTGTTAATCATAAAATAACGTTCACAATAATATTTCAGGGCTTTTATCCTTCAATTACAAAATTTTATCAAAATTAGGATACATATCAAAATACTTGAAATTCTGTACAATAAAAAATACTCTGTGAAAATTAAGAAGAAATGTGTTAAAATGTTCAAAATAACGAGAAAAAATAAACATATAAAAAGGTATACAATGAAAGTTTCTTAAATGTCAAAATATTCTCATTTTATATCGATATAAACCCGAAAATTGCATAAAATTCTGCATTTTTATAAATAAAGATAGGGTAAGTGTAAGCTACTTTGATATGAGCAGCTTCTCAATTGACATATATAAAAAAAAAGTTTGAAGAACTCTGAAATGGACTCTCTCTCTATAGAAATCTCTTCTCTCTAGCCTAGTAAGTCTAATCGTGGAAATGAGGAAAATGATAGGAGAAATGGAAATTTTATGGATTTTGGAAAATTATATATTTTTAATATCTTAATTAATCAGTCATAGCTTCTATGAATTCATCAATATAAATCAATCTAACAGAAACAACTAAAAATCATATACATCAATATATAAAATTATATTAATCCCTCAAAATTTATGTATAATAGCCAATAGTTCAGTCCATACATTCATCACTCTATCTTAACTTATATATTGAATCTTAAATCTGTCCTCACTCCACTAGATTGTGACTCTTTCTTGAAAACATATAAAATCATAAAGTGAGCTAACAATTCAGTAAGTTATCAGAACTTATAACTGAAATCAATGCAGGATAATAGAAATAATATGCATGTAATCATTTAATCACTATTAGTATGAACATATAAATGTAAAAGCATGTAACAATCATTGAAACAGTAATATATCATATGATCAGTAAACATCAGCACAAATGTATATCTTAAGAATAGTGGCCAGTAACCAATAACCATATATAAGGGGTCGATAAACTATCATTTATATACTCATTCGTTATAAAATAATTTTTACCGATCTCAGTTTAGGAAATATGTATATCTGTCATATTTATATGCATATCGTACATTGTCGATGCTATGCATGTATATCGTATAAATCATGTGATTCATATATATATATATATATATATATATATATATATATATATATATATATATATATATATATATATATATAATGCCTTTGTATTTATTTTATTAGTCTTGCCATATACTTGTATCAACCATGGCTTATATCTTCTACAAATCATATCATGTAAATTATACAATTTATTATATATATATATATATATATATATATAGCATTGTAAGCAAGATAAGGCATCCAACTATCTATGTTGTTTTTCCTATATCCAGTCATGTTTATAAGAAACAATCATGTCACAAGTCATTTAGGTCATGTGGCTTTCATATCAGAAGTTGTCACTTCCTGCATGTCGGCATATCATATTATATCAATCCGTCTCCTTATGCCCTCATTTTCATATCATTTAGGATTACACCGCAAACCTTATTTTAAAAGAAAGCTCATTAGTCCACTCTCTTGTACAAGGTAACATGTATGTAGCCAACTTGAATCAGTCAATTATTTATAGCTAACATTTCTTACATACACATATTTAACAAAATATATATAATATAATAAATAAGTGATATTATGCTCAATGTTTAGCTCGTTGCATCAATCTGGTGCATTTAAAATGTACAAATGAGTCATAACTAGTGACATTCATAACAAAAATCGGTATATTCATTTTCACATGTATACGACCATAACAAATAAATTATAGTAAGTATGCATGTCATGTACTACTGTTATGAGATTTTGATAATTATTTATTTAATTATTATATTTATCTAAATCTCTCAAATTAGGGCATTTTCGCTAAAGTGCAAAAGTACATGGTAAAAATTAAATATATTCATGTAAATATGTGCAAAATGATTAAAAATATAACATACTAAAAATTACAATGTGTAAAATTGCTAAAAATTGAGATATTACAACTTTCGTAAGTTTTAACCAAATTAAAATTAAAAAGACAAAATAAGTAAAATTACTGAAATCAGAGGTAGGATAACAATAGCTTACCTTGAGATGAACAAATTTCTGAATTAAATCGACTGACAAAAATGGCACTAAGACATCCAAACCCGAGCTTCTTCTCTCATTGCTTTCTTTTTTTCCTTCTATGTTTCATTTTTTTGTTCTCTGGCTTGGGGAAACCAAAAAGAGAAATGTCTAATAAGGTTTACAGGAAGTGGATTAAATGTATTAAGATTTTTATAATAAAATATCTTAAGGATGCTTTGATAGTTATGTCAATAATTTAGTTTTTAGCATAAAATTATTATAAATTTATTTATATATTCAAATCATGAGATCAAAAAATTATGAAAAAAATATTCATAAATAACAAAGCAGGTCTAGAAGACTTTGGTGAAATCAGTTTGTAAAACAAATATCTAATGGTCCCAAAAAATCACTTGTACTGACATGTTTCAGTTTTTTAAGGAATTCCAAATAAATAAGAAGCTTCTTATTTTCACATCTACACTGCCCATAAAATTAGGAAAAAATTTTATAATTGAAGCACAACAATATCTATGCTATGACGAAGACAGTTTATAAATTGAACATATAATGACTCCTGAAATATTATTTGACTAGTGTAGGTCAAAACATATCTTATATAAATTTAAGGGTCGTTACACTCCCATTGCACTCCAACAGAACAGAAATTGAGAATATAGCACCACAGCTCAGAACCCTAGCACTGTATCCCTCTCTGAGAGCCTATTTTTTTCCTACCCAGAAATAGAGAAACCATTGCCACAACGCTCTTAAGGGATATTCTCGCACATGTTGATTTTCATACATATAGCTCTTATGATTCAATCTAATGGAGAGAATATATATATATATATATAAACATTCACATAATACATAAATGAACATGTCAACTTATTATATTTAGTTCAAGTCATAACATATACCTTGATCACTACTATAGTCATACTCGATGTTTTAGTATACATATCAATCAAAATAGATCAAGGTAAAGCTGCCTCATCTTAGATTCCTTCTCCAAATCGCTTCTTTATTAGAGTTGTGCTTTCATTGCACTTTTATCATCAAAATCTATTTGATTCTCAATCGCTTAACATCGTAAGTCATAATGGGATCAGATTCCTCCCTATAACTCATATTTGGATGTACTTCTATTTCATTTTAAGAAATCATATTTCCAACATCAGAAATCTATTTTCTCAGAGATGAAATTTAAACACATTGTACACATTAGACATATGATATGACAACAATAAACAATAGTAGAATTTTCAATTATATATATTATCTTAAATAGTCTAACATTCCTTAAAAATTGATTTCAATCTATTATGAATCAGTTTAAGAAAATGAGGGGAAAAATAAGGAAGTGCATTTAGGCTTATGTAGCATGCAAGGACAACCTATATCTGGCTCGATTTTGAATATGAACATGTCTTTTCAAACTTTTTTTTTGGGTCCCCAAAATTATTATTTTAACGTTCCACACTCAATTTTGATAATTTAGAGCCCAATTAAATTGTTACAATCAATTTCAAAAAAGAATTAGAACTTTAAATAAAATCTTTAAATAATTTATGCAGTAATTAACGCACCTACTTCTGGGAAATTTTAAATACAATTTCAAATTTTTTACTTGATTTACAACATCGAGGAGAGATCCACGCTAACATCCAGGGAACAATCGTGCCTAAAAATTTTTTTAGACATTTTTTTTTTGCAAATTATGTGGAATATTTGATATATATTTTCTAGTGTACAAGATTTGATGTCCAAAATATGGGTGCAAATTATATGTCTAAATTTTTTTACTTAATTGGTATGAATCTCAATGCATTATTTATATTGATTTTTTTAAATTAAAGACCATTTGAACTCTAATTTCATCAAATTAATAGTTAAATTGAACATCTCGATAAGATGAACTCAACAACACCAAATGTGTTTGATCTGAGTTCATATAAGCTAAATCAAACACGTAAAGTATGGTTGAAATTTTTTGAGACATTAATTGAATAACTAAATGATCTTCAAATCTTGCATCTATATAGATAAATTAGACGGCTTAAAGAAACAAATTGAATGAGTTAAAGATCGTTTAATTTCGAGGTCTTTAAGGAACGTAAATGCTGAATGAATGTTTTATGATTAAATGATTTAATATGAGTCGTCCGATAGAGTTTTAAATATTTTTGAGTGTATTAACTAAAATGTCACTTCTAAAATACTATAAATAAATCCTCATTCTCCTCATAAAATAGACCTAGACTTGAGATTAAATAGGTTGAAGATACGAAGAACTCTAAAACTCCACCTAATGCTCCACACTGATGATAACTATTGGCCATCGTGTTGTCCAATAGTCATCATTTGCATGCCATCACCCGTCCATTGTCGTTTGATCACCGTTGCGTGACATTCATATGCATTTCCCCATCATCCGACTGTACTCATTCGACCATTCTTATCTGCCTATCATCATTCGACCATTATTGCCTGACTGTTATCATTCAATTATTGTTGATCAATTAGCATTGACAGTTTGCCTTCATCATCCCTCCACTATTTCTCCACAACCGCTATTACAACTACATGAGGCTAAGTTTATGTTCCCGATTTTATAATGTTGTGATCCCCAATTGTGGATAATAGTTGACTTATATAATTTCAAGGATATTGTGGGCTATTTAAATTGAATTATGTGATTTTTTTACCTTGTTAAGCTTTAAAAGTAACAACTTTAGTGCCACATATATTCTTTTCTTTTAATTTTATGGATCTTTTATAAATTTAGGACGAGTATTTTATTTTTATCACCATAAAATTTTCAAAATTATTATTATTTAATGAATAGTTATTATTTACAATTATAATATTAGTTTATTAATTTATATCACGTGATTATCAATAATATATTGCTGTATTAGTACAGCTTCTAATTGCTATTGTTCATATCCCAATCTCAGTCATTTCTCCCCCCCAAAAATATACATATCTCAAGTCATCCGCCCCTTCTTTCCCGCCAAAATTTGCTCACTTGACCGCTTCAGTTTTGGCTGTCAGTATGTTCCCTCCCATGCTCAGGTCTTCCCTACTTAAGTAACAGACTAACAGCACAAATAAATAATTACAATAATAGTAATAAAATTTCAAAATCCCTCCTTTCTCGTTTTCCATTCCCTTAGGGTTTCTTCTTCCCTCCCATGCCGGATCTCAGCAATCTCCTCCTCCCCGCTCTCCCGCACTTCGAACTAGACTGCTCCTCTACTTCCTCCTCCTTCCTGCCGGACGCTGGCACTCCGAACGCTGGCGTCGAGTGCGAGTGGAGACGGCGGCTTCGGTTGTCGATCTCGGCGCGGCGACCATACGGAGAGCTGCGAAGGGAGCGACGTGGCGGAGGCCGGCGGTCGGCCGCAGCGAATACGCTGGCGGAACCCGTGCAGGCGTGGATGAAGAGAAAGATGGATGCCGGAGTTCTTGAGAAGGATTGCGTTTTGCCTTTCCTCAACAATGGTCTTAAAATGGTGATTTCCCTTTTTGCCTCTCTGCTCCATTGATTTATTTTTATTTTTTTCCTTCACAGTTGTATTGGAAATGTTTGTCGTTAATCGATGGAATGGTTGTGTTATTATGGAGATGGGATGGATTGTTGGATTTCTGTTGGATCTTGGAAATTTAATGGCTATGCATTTGTTTTGGGATTACGGATTTTCGGTTGTAATTGGCGTGAGTTGTGACCGGCGAACATTTTTGATATAGCAAGGGTTCATTGGGGTGCTTAAGTTACAAAACTTGCTTTCAAAAATGAAAAGGTTTGTAGATTTTATCATATGTTTTGATGTTTTAGAATTCGTAAGGATATTCAGCCCTGCAAGCAAATTCAAATAAATCAAAAGTGATTTAAGATTTCCTTCATCTTCAGTTCCTCATTAATCTATAGTATCTTTGTTGTCTACTCATCAATAATGTGGACTATTGCAATTGTTCTATAATTATTACTCTTCCTACTCAATCATTTATCTCTAATTGTTGTCGTGATATTAGAGCCTTTGACTTTTTAGATTCCTTGTATTTCCATTAGAATTGCCCTTATCCTTATATTACCACAATCCTAAGGCCTTGGTTGTTGAAATGATGAAATCTCTTATTTTGTTCTTATTTTTTTCATAATTGCAGGGTTCTTGTTACATTGCCACCTACATTTCCTATTGCTGTAGCTTTCATCATTGCAATGCCATAAATTGGTCCCACTATTGCAGCATTTATCACCGCATTGTTGCATTTATTTCCTTTTTTCTTATTTCTTTTAAACATAATCATGATTTCTCTCCATGAGAACAATAATAACACTCGCATAGCCTTGGTCTCAGGTTATGTTGTAATTGAGATATTCAATATTTATCTAACATGAGAGTTGCAAGACATCAATTCAACATACCAGTTAAATGAAAAGAATTATCTAAATTGATCGTGGTTGGTTTGTAGTTTCTTGAAGGGAAGAATAAAATTGAGTTATTTATAAGGCATAAAAAAATAAAACGGCTTGTTAGGACCATTAGAAAAAGTGTTGATCTCTACATTCTTGAGGGTTACAATGATTAATAAATTTTGTTTAACAATCAATATTATGTATTTTCTTAGAAACCCTTAAATACAATAAAGAAAAAAAAAAGACTTGAATAGCTAAGCCATTTTTCTTTTATTTTCTCAAAATCATATTTCCTTCATTATTCAAAGAAATGAATATTGAAGAATTTCATTATGATTTGTGCACTAGCAAAGCACAACTATACTAATATTCCAGTGAACAACACAAGAATCCTTATTCCCTTTTCTCTTATTTATAGTGAAATTTGGGGACTATTCTTTATAGATAGCATCTTTCGTGCTCTGTAGTTTGTCCCTTATTGATGATTGCATTCTCATGTCATAGATCTTTTTACTAGAAGTAAAATGTGATGTAAGTATAATCTTTTCCACTATTTTAACTTGATAAAAATCAATTTGGTGTTTAAATAAAGAGTTGGATTCAATAATACCAAAGATTATTTTAATCATTCTCTTTCATGCTTTCAAGAAAAGGATATAATACATTAATTCTCTTGTGCATATACATCCCAACAAGATGGAGTAACTGAACAAAGAGTGAACACTTATTTGTTACCATAAGGACTCAATTTTTTAAGAAAAATATCCCAAATTAATATTGGGTGAAAGCAAGCTTAACAACCAGCTGCATTATAAATCGGTTACTTAAAAAGGTCCTTGGGTTAAATAGTCCTACACAAATCCTTAATAAATCATTCTCCCATTTCAATACTTCAAACCATCTTATTCCTAAAATATTTGGAAGTGTTGATTTTATTTATGCACCTTCCTAAAATAAAGGAAAACTTAATTCTTGAGCTATTAAACATATTTTATATTGGCTATTCTCCCTCTCAAATAGGGTGCAACTGCTAACATATTTATGAGAAAGGTATGTGTGTACGTTGATGTCACTTTCAATAAAAGATCGCTAAGTTATTATTACTTATCTATAGAAGAAATATTATTTACAAATAAGTTTTTTCTCTGATATTGCCTTTCTTTTCTTCCTCATATTTGCAAACAATTCTATTCTAGAACCATCTACTCGTATCTAAATCCAGCCCATACCAGAACCCCTTCTTACTCAATCATTATATATTTACTTAAGAAGAAATACATCTCAATATATGCAAGTTCAACCAACTTAATGAATCCTATCATTGAGTCCATTGAGCCTACAAATAAAATTATAAAAATATTCACTAAATATGGCTTCCACTTATTTTTTTCATACACTTTTTTTTCTATAATCACCAATTATTTCTTAGTAGTCTACATATTATTTTATTCCTAAAATAATCTTTGAGGTTTTAAATAATATGCATTGGTATAACTCTATTAGAGAAGAAATGGACACCCTTCTATTAAAATGTGGGAATTGATACACTTACTAAAGGGAAAGAAATAAGTTGGGTGTAGATGGATTAATATTGTAAAATATAAGTTCAGTAGTTCACTAGAAAAAAGTAAAGTCAGATTAGTGGCCAAAAAGTTATGCTCAAACATATGGGATTGATTATCTTAAAATTTTTGCTTTAGTTGTTAAAATAGACATTGTTAGAGTTCTCTTATTTTTGGCAGCTAACATGGACTAGAACGTATGATAATTTGATGTGAAGAATGCCTTCTTATATGGCAATTTGGATTCGAACGTATATATGGAGTCCCATCAAACTTTGGCTCAAATAAAGAATAAAAGGTATGAAATTAAAAAAAAAGAAGGCATTGTGTGGTTTGAAGCAATCTCTAAGAGCATGGTTTGAAAGATTTGTTAAGTTAATAATTAATATGAGATACAAATAAAGTCAAGGAGACCTTACATCAATTGTGAAATACATTACTGCTAGTTTAGGTTATGACATTATCATGCAATATGGTGATTTAAAAGTAATGTGGAATTTTAAGAAAATAATGCTCTAAAAATTTGAAGTCAAAGAGTTAGACGAGTCAAAGTACTTTTTGGTAGTGAAGGTATACTTAATATCATAACAAAAATATGGAACACAAATGCTAAAAAGAACGAGTAAGCTAGGATTCAAACATATCGAGAGACATTTATAATTAAATTATAAATTGAAGATACTCTATATGATATAATAGTAAAAAAAATCTCTTATTACAGACTGGTGGAAAGGCTTATTTACCTATAATGTATTAGTCCATACATTGCTTATGTTATGGGTGAGGTGAGTCAATTCATATGCAATATCAAAGTATTACAACTTAGGACAATATATAAAATTTTGTAATATTGAAAGGGAACCCTTAACAAAGGAATTCTATTAAAAATGGAGAGAATTTGATTTTTGAAACATGCGGAAATGTAGATTATGCGGGTTCCATTGTTGTCTGGAGGTCAACTTTAGGATATTGCATATTCTTATGAGGCAATCTCATTGCTTGGATAAGTAAAAAAATAAAATTTGGTACAAAATTTATTATAGGACCCAAATTTAGATCTATAGAATTGGGAATTTGTGAATTGCCATCTTAAAAGAATTATTTTGAAATATTTGAAGGTTGAATTAAAAGGTCTTATGATGCTCTATCATGATAAAAAATTAGCAATCAATATTGTACATAATCCTATGTAACATGACCATAAAAGCTTGATACATATTATGTACTCTATTCGAAACCACGGGTGAACAATTTGTTGTAATGCTCACCAATTGATTATCAGGGGCAAGATTTTAGAAATTACCAGGTAAGCTTGGAATAGATAATATTCATTTGTTCATTTCAGGGGGAGTGTAAAATGCTTGTGTAAGTTTTGCCAGTTTAGACCCACACTCATCTTGACTTCCATCCTATCCCTTCCTACTCCACTGCCACCTCATTAATTTGTAGGATCTCTACTGCCTACTTATTGATTCATGAATTATTGTAATTGTTTTGTAGTTATGGTTCTACCTAGTCAACTAATTCTCTCACGTTATTATTAATATAAAATTTCTATGTTGTTGGCTTAGTTTATCTCGTGGATGTTTTAGGGAACGGGACAAGTCGGTTGCTGTTGGATTGTCATAAATTTGTTGAGTTTTTTTTGGAAATTTATTAGCGATTTTGAGCTGCAGGTTGCTTGTAGGGGTGATCATTGAACTTATTTGATCCATCTATGCTATTTGGTAGTAAGTAGGGTTTAAATAAATTTGGATTTAGTATCTCCCGTGGATCCAGATTTAGGAAATCTTGGGAGTGTTAAATTTGAAAATTATTTAGTTCTAAATCTAGTTAATTTGTGTTAAACCTTGGAGATTGTTTAGATGTCAAGTAAAATGAATTACTAAATTCATAAATCTTGGTACTTCAATTTCTTTTAATGCTGATGTTGGCAGGATTTTAATCTTGGGTATGGTAAATCCTGGCCTTAGCTTCGCCATAATATGTGTCCTTTAAAACCATGGCAGGATTTACCATACATCCTTCCTTAAATCCATAGCAAACAATGACAACTGAGATAATTATTTTGATGGTTTTTGTTCATGAAGAAATTTTCCTACATCATAACTTGGTCCTTTCTCTAAATTATCCTTCACGTACAAGAGAAATGCAGTTGATTGATCTCCGGAGTTGTTTTTATTTTTTCGTGTACCTTATTAATGTAAATGCTGTTTTTAATTGAATGCTTGTGGTAAATTTGGTAGATTTTCACATTATCATTTACTTATTAAGTAAACTATTTTTTGGAAAATATTTAAAACAATCAAATATTAAATCATTTTAACTAAACACAAACTCCTAGTCGCCCTTTTAAGGGATGACTAGGTTGTCACGTTGGCAACCGACTGCCAACTTATAACCTTACTTGTCCTTTTCATGGGTTGATTAGGTTGTCATGTAGGCCGTCTGAGTTGCAACAAAAAACAGTAGTTGCTCCTTTAAGGGGCCGCTATGATCGTTTTTATTTTTATATTTTGTGTTCTTTTGTTAAAAATGGTTTACTATTGGGTTCTTTTAAAAATTATCTTGTTTTCTCCATTGAATGTTTATTATGACTTGACCGTGAAGGTGATATACCAGAAATTTCTATTGTTCTTACAGTTTATGTTTTATCTCTGAGGGAATTAATAGATGTGAAGTTAAATGGCTGTTTTCACTAAATAAGCCTTTGGTTCCTCTTTCTGCTAGTTCATATGAAGTGAAATTTCTTCGTTCTGTAGCTGTTACATTCCATACATTCTGATGCCTTCCATACGTATGAATTTCCTCACTTTCATCTGATTTAGGTTCAATGTCAGTTGTGCCAAAAATTTGTCAGCCAGGGTGATGAAGTGCTTTGTTCAGTGCAGCTGTGCCGACATGCCTATCACAGGACTTGCGTTAAATGGACAAAAAGATCCTCAAAGGACTTTAAGTGCCCTCAACACGTAAGGTTCTTTTGATTTTGTTGTGTCTTCCTATCTTATTTCAGTTACTTTGTGCAAGGTCAGGAGAACATTAGTTGCGTATGTTATGTAATTTTTAAGTTCTCCAAATTTATTTCATTTGGCTTGGTTCAATATATTATATTTTATTCCAGGACTATCTTATTAAATTCTTGCTAATTTCTTCATTATTTAATTCTTTGGAAAACATATTAATTGTTTTCTTCCAACTTCTTCCTCTTCCCTGAGAAAGAAAAAAAGTTTGAAACAAAGAATTTGATTACCTTCTGAAGATTCTTACACTCCATTAAAGGATATTCCGTTTTGATTAAAAAAATCTGTATATGGGACTTCTTTTTCCAACTTGTTTGTCAAAGCTGGGCTCTGTCATGTGAAAATAATAGCTAAGCTGCAAAGTTATGCAGTTTTCTAGCTACAATTTTTTGCGAAGATAGACAATTACAGATAACTCTGCAGAGAGAATATGAAAAAACTTAAGATGTTATGTGCGCTTGTGTGTGAATATTGAATAACCAAATTCTTGGTTTTATTTGAAACAGACGTCAAATCAAGTCTTAGTTTTTAGGATTGCACCAATGCTTATTAATATCAAATTTACTGTATATTCAATGATAGTAACGTTAAAATGCACAACCTTGTTGGGCACTAGAGGCACACTCTTTAACCACCTAATGTACAAAGCATCCTTCGTGCAATTATCTTGGACTCATATTCTTCCTCACTCAAACAGGCTTGTTTCGTTTGCAATCGGACAAACCATTGGCATTGTGTACGATGCTTCATAGCATTTCATGTTAAATGCTCTCCCTGGCCTGCTGATGTTGTTTTTCTAGCAAATCGGCCTGGACGAGCTATCTGCTGGAGACACCCGTCGGATTGGCGTTTGGATAAGCAGGTTGCTTCCTTCCTTCATCAAGATGTTTAATGCATGTAATTATTTATTTGCTTATTTTTGATGTTTTATTGACTACATCGATTGATAGATGCTATCAAACATAAAGTGATATCTGATTTAACTGTTGCCTTCAATCACCTTTTTCATTTGTGAGTAAATCAAAGTTGTGAGATCAAAGAAAAACACGCAGCTGTATAGGACCATGAACTATTCGTGTTTTGCTTGCACACAAGTATTTCTTCTCCCGCCTCATCTGTACTTCTGAATCCTGAAGCTTGGTTCTTTGATCCAGTTTCTAGAAAATACTTCTATTTGATTTATATGGCATAACTGCGTTATTTTATTTTAGCACACTTAATTTAGCATTCTCTTCTGTTTTTTTGAACAGCTTTGGTTAGTTCTTAAGCGCTATTTACAAAAATGGGTGATTTCCTTTGCTTAAGCTCCTAATAAAACACTTTTATTTGATTTCATGGTATTCATTAACATGGTTACTTAATTGTTTGTTTTTAAGAATAATTTAGCATTCTCTTTTGTTATTTTAAACAACTTTAATAAGCTCTTATTTGTTATTTGCAAAAGGGGAGATTTTCTTTCATTCCAAAAGAATTTACGTTGTTGTTGCATTTCACCAAGATGAATCAATTCCTGTCAGATTTTTCTTAATGACTGTTCATGTGTCACACAAAATTTAAATGCATCATAATCTTGATTAGTTTGATGTTATTGTGTTCATTTATATTTAGAATGTTCATTTCAAGGTTTAAAAATGCAAAATTGGAAACAAAAGTGACTACTATATGCTTCAAGGTGTAAGCAGCAACATAAACACCAACAACTAGGTTTTATCCCACTACATGAAGTTGGCTACATGAATCTTTTTTTTTTTTTTTTCATTATGTTTTATTAAGAGTTAAATTCTCATTTAAATCTAATAAAAAAAATCATTTCTAATACTTTCTAGCCAATTCTTTGTAGGTCTACCTCTAATTTTCTTAACATAGGATAGATCTAATACATCTGCTCTTTAAACTGGATCATCGGAAAGCTGACATTTTATGTGATCAAACCATCTAAGGTGACTATCTCTAAACTTATTTGCCACTAAAGCTACTCTAACCTTTTCACGTATATATACTTGTTTCACATTCTGCCTCTAAGTGTAAAACCATTCATCCATTTGTGCATCCTCATCTTAGCAATACTTAACTTACTTTTATGCTTCTCTTTTAATGGTCAATATTCTGAGCCACAAAGCATTATAGGTCTCACCACCATCTTATAAAATTCTCCCTTAAGTTTAAGGTGTACTTTTCTATCACACAATAAGCCCGATGCATTCCTCCACTTTAATCATCCAACTTGAATTCTATGGTAATATCCATATCTATTTCACCATTGTTATGTACAATAGACTAGAGATATAAAAAATGTGCAATATTTTTAATGACTTGATCACCCAATGTCACAATCCCACTACTAAGTTTATTCTACTAAAATAATGCTCCATTTATTCTAGTTTTAGATCCACTCAAACTAGAATCTTAGACTCTAAGGTTGACCTCCCTAATTCAAATTTTTTTCAACTCCCTCTCTTGTCTTATCAATAAGAAGAATATCATCAGCAAAAAGCAACACCAATGCACATCTTATTTCAAATGTCTAGTAAAAACATCTATGACTAAAACAAAATGATATGAGCTTAAAGCTAATCCTTTGTAATCCAATTGAAATAGGAAAATACTTGGTCAAACCACCTTGTGTTTGAACATAAGTAACAACTCCTATATACATATCTCTAATGGCTCAAATATAAACATTATTAATTCTTTTCTTTTCTAGAGCTTTGGCTAACAAAAAAATAGAGACGAAAATTAACTGAACATATGCGTTGATTGGCAAAACTCCACATATTGGTAATTCGTATAAAAAGATAGAAAACCGAACAGAAACTTACGGCTTATGCTTGTTTTCTTGTTTTAAAAAATCCGAATACCCCTTACTCTCAGTTTTGCAGTTCTCCCGCATGACCTTTGCCCTCTCCCCCCGTGGGAAAATTATTGGGTGCGGACACCGGATGTAGCTCTACATCCAGAGCCCAATAGGAACATGCCACGTTGCCCCATGCCGACCCGACGACCCGACCCGCCCAGAAGCCAAAAAAAGCCGCGAACCGAACCGGGTCCACGCGAAAAATTTGAAAAGCCCGCCGCTATTTTTTTGTTCTGTTTTATGGGATATTGGTGGATTTATTGTACATTAGGGTTTAGGATATATTCTTAGAAGGTTGCTGTGAGGAGAAGCGAGGTAGACAAGCTGAAAATGGAAATCTCTCTAGATGCCTTCGAATCGTTCGCGGAGACGGAACAAGTTGAAGACGTAAAGGAAGAAATACTGGAGCGAAGCACGGAAGATATGTCTGGGATTTTTTCGGTAAGATCTGAACTCGGAAATAGATTTGACAAGGGATCTAATGAATGTAGAGTTGATGATGTTTATAGTAATCTAAAAGTCGAGAAAGATTATGTTTATAGTAGTCAGTGGCGGAAGTACTCTCGGTTTCTCTCGGTATTATATCCCGGTACTGTGTTTTATTAGTACGGTATTATGGTCGGTATTAAGATCAGTATTTTCTCGGTATTTGTTGATATTTTTATCTTTTTTTTCTAGGTATTATTCGGAATTAATCTCGATATTGGTCGGTATTTTTCTCAGTATTGCTCTTTCAACTTATTATATTCGCAATTCATGTCAGATTTCATATTGCGTAGGGTGTTTATTCAAGTGAGAAGGAAGCGTATGAGATGTATTGCAATTATGCTCATGACATTGGATTCAGTGTTCAGAAAGAACATCATAATTATTGGCCAAATTCGAGGAGAATTAAATCAAAGGACTTTGTATGCTCGAAAGCTGGATTTAAGAAGGGCATTGACTTGAATTCCAAGTCAAAATATAAGAAATTGAATACTAGAACCGGTTGTCCAGCAATGGTTAGATTTTCAGTAGGTGAAGATGGAGTTTAGAAGGTTCATAAATTCATTGAGAGCCATAATCACGAATTAGTTAAGTCAGAAGATCAACACTTGCTTAGATCATGTAGGAACATCAGTGATGGTCAGGCATCAGTCCTTAAATCCATGACAGAAGCTGGGATTCGAACAATAGATGCATTTGCGTACCTACGCGATGAAGTAGGGGGTGAAGAGAATTTAACATTCTCTAAGAGGGTTGCATATAACTTCATTCAAAAGGAGAGAAGAGCGAAGATTGAGATTGAGGATACTAATTCCCTAATTGAATTATTTAAAGAACGTCAAGTTAATGATGGCATGTTTGCATGGGATGTTCAAACTGATGAGAATGATAGATTATTGAATTTTTTTTGGGTAGATGGATTAGGGAGGATAGATTATGACTGTTTTGGTGATGTTATTATTTTTGATACTAGCTATAGGCTTAACAAATATAATTTAGCTTGTGCACCCGTCGTTGGAGTTAATAATCATTGGCAAAATGTTCTTTTAGGGGTTGCTTTTTTATCGGAGGAGACTATTGAATCATTTACCTGGTTATTTAAGACATTCTTACGAATTATGGGTAATAAACATCCCATAATGATATTTACTGACCAAGATCAAGCAATGGCTAGGACGATTGAAATTGTGTTGCCTCAAACACGACATAGGCTGTGCCAATGGCACATCAGCAAGAAGGCCCCATCCAAGGTGTGGTTCTTTAATAGCAACAACAAAGTTAGAGCTCTTTTTCGTAGGTGTTTAAGCAAGTGTGATTCGGAGGAAGAGTTTGAGAGAACCTGGGCTCAAATGATCATTGAAGGAGGCCTCCAAAGCCATGAATGGTTGAAAGATCTTTATAGAATCAGGGAGAAGTGGTCAATAGCATTCAATAAAAATTGTTTTAATCTAGGGATTTTTTCTACACAGCGTAGCGAATCCACTAACAATGTGTGCCATGGCATGTCCAAGCCAACAAGTTCTATAATTGAATGTTTTCTTGGTATGGAGAAGCTTATGATGAATTGACGTCAAAATGAACATGAAGAAGATTTCAGATGCAGCCAATCTGACATAGTACCTTTAGTTAAAAGTAGCCCAATCCTGAAGCAAGCTGCAAAATTTTACACAAGGAAATTGTATTCATTTTTCGAGGAAGAGTTCCTACAAGGTGTTGGTGGAATGTGCATAGATCATTGTACAACTGACTCATCCAAATTTTTAATGAAAAGTCTTGATAATAAAGATCAGACTACCCTATGGACTGTTCACTTTGGTTTAATGGAGGGTACAATTGAATGCAGCTGTGGGAAGTTCAACATGATGGGTTTACTTTGTTCTCATTCTATGAGAGTTATTAGGCAATTGGATATAGTCGGAATTCCTTCGCAGTACTTCTTGCTTCGATGGTCAGCAAGAGCCAGGAAAGATATTTATTCTGGAAAGAAATTCGGAGCCATGGGAATGAAGGCGAGCCAACCTCATGAGGGTGGTAGTGGATTGTTATTTAGAAATCATATAAGCAGATTTGCATATCAAATCAGTACACGAGCTAAGGGGAATGAAGATGCAGAACAATATATGCTATCAGCCATGATTGAGATGGCTGAAAATGACTCAATGGGCAGGCCGGGCTCATCATATTCAAATGAATTTGGAAAATTTTCCTTCAGAAATTTCGTTAATTCATCAAACCTACTGTCCCTCTCTTTCAGGTCAAAAAGAACATCTTCCAATGCTTGTACACGCCTTTCGAGCAGGGAAGAGGTTGATTCAATCCTAGCTAGCTTATTCAGGAGGATGGTATTTTGTCCGACTAACTTGCGCATGCCTTCTTTGAGGGAGTGGGGGATGTCAACATCAGGCTCATCAGTGTGGGTGGGCACATGTTCTTCACGGATTGGTGAGATATGGATTTGGGATAGTCTAAGGGGAGTGGAAGTCTTTGGTGAGCTTGAGGAGGTGGGGAGATTTTGGTGGAGCTTCTTGGGAGATATGGTGGGAGCTTTTCTAGGAGAATGAGTGGGTGATTTTTGTAGTAGCTCTCTCTCCTCATCACTGACTCCCTGAAAGTGCTTTATTATCTGTACAACATTGATTCGCAAGGTGAGTTTAAATCAAATTGTAATTGTAAGAGCAATTTTTCCAAACATTAGAATACCAGATCCTCTGCAAGGTTACGAACTAACGAGGTGCTTCCTTCTCATTGTACAAAATATGGCTATCCCATCGAACAAAACGAGGTCGGGATTGTGCTTCCAATGGTTTATTTATTCTTGTATGTTCAAAGAACCAAATCTGGAAAAGTAAATTGCAATCATTTAGGAAAACTAAAAAGGTATACAATTTAAAATAATCACAACAAAACTGATTATATAAGAAGTGCACTTACAATTAAAATAAGTAGAAAACCATTGATGTAACCAAGGGGCCTCCCTTCGGACTGCTTCCTTCTAATAACATCAAATTCAGCCACAAGAAAATTTCGTATCGATGCAGGCCAATTGTATATATGGAATTGTTCCACATGTCACCAAGCTTCAATATGTTTGAAGGTATTCTGAAGTTTGCCATGAGGAAAAAAAGATTTGACAATAAGAATGTTATGAATTTCACCATTAATTCATCAATTCGGGTTGATTCATCACAGCTTTCAATCTCATGTCTAATATCATTGGAGGTTTTCTCAATTCTTCCACTTCTCGGTACAGATACGACACCCCTGTTGGAAAGTCCAATGATAAGAGCTACCTCATCAGAAGTGAACCGCGACTTTTTTTTTTTTAATTATGAAGCACTGCCGCCGGATATTCCATCTGGTCAGCAGTGCATGAACGAGAGGAACGTTCTGACGGTATGGAGGCATCAACAAGAACTGATCCATATTCAGCCGCCTCAATGCATCCACGAAAGCTTCACCAAATGTGCTCACCAAACGATCACAAATTTGTCTAAATGAAGCGAAAATGAATCCTTGGAATATATCCCTGCACATAAATTGGGAATAAGAGTTAGTTCAAAGATCAATACCAAGCATTATACTGAAAAATACCGAGACAAATATCATTGAATACCGAGATAAATACCGAAGAATACCGAGCATAATACTGAGAAATAAAAGGGCTACCAGTACCGAGCATAATACCAACTTATAGAGAAATACCGAACAAATGAAGACTAGTACCGAGCATAATACCGACTAAAACCCAGCCCAAATAGTTGAATATAGCGACATACAAAGAAATATTGAACAAATAACGACTTGTACCGAGCATAATACCGAGCTCAAAAATCGAAATACCAATATGCAGAAAATACTGAACAATTAAACTTATACAATACCGAGCATAATACAGGGAAATATCGAACTAGTCAAGAGCAGTATGAACTGGAATGCCGAAAAAATATCGAGTAATATCTAATGGTCCTAAACTCTAAACAAAATCCCAAGAAATACCGACAAGTCTACACCAATACCGAGAAAAATACCTCGAAATACCTAGATACCTAGCATTATACCATCATATTAAGAATGATGCATTTTTTCTACCAAGATAATACAAACGTATGGATACTGACCATGGAAGAAAATTGAAAAACAGAAAAGATGATAAAACTCTAAAATCACTACCCTTAGGCTAAAGGTACACAAAACACTAAAAAATAATTTCAAGGCAACAAAATACCTTAGGCATTATCACTCCTGGCAGGAAACGAAGTCGGAGATGAGCAGACCGCCTTGAATCCGAAGATGGAAGAACTGAAGAGCTTGCAAATTGAGTGCCTGCTTTTTTTTTTCTTTTTGAAGCGACGGTTCGGTTCGGGGATACCAAACGTTAAAAGTGGCAAGGATGGTTCGTTTCACTGCTTTTTTCGGCTTCTGAGCGGGTCGGGTCGTCGGGTAGGTATGGGGCAACGTGGCATATTCCTATTGGGCTCTGGATGCAGAGCTTCGTCCGGTGTCCGCACCCAATAATTTCCCCTCTCTCCGTGTGACTACTGCCGCTCCATCGGATCCCCGACTGTGCCCGACACCTCCATACAGTCACAATCATTGCCCGACTACGCTTCGACCGCACTCACCGCACATCCAGGCCTACTTGCGACGGCCCATACTGTCGCCTCAGTTGCTTCATGCGAATCTTACTCGCATTTGTCGGTACCCGAGCACACACGCCAGTCCGGTACGCGTACAAGACCTCCCGTTTGCATGCACCTTTTCAGACCCGCTTCATGCGAATTGCCTGCTTATCTGCCCTGTGAAATCAACCTGTATGCGTGATAAACTGCCCGCTCGTGCTCTGTGCGATCAACCCAACTACGTTACTGACCTGCTCGCTTGCGTGAGTACTCCATTCGCCTGTTCCGCCTCTCCAATTTAAAAGGAAACCCGGATTATGTGCTTTAGTTTGAAGTACGATCCGTATTACTTATGCTTGTTATTCAGAATAAAACAGATCTATGGTTCATATGGTTTAATTCGATGCAGTGAAACGTTAAAATCAAACTGCTCTGTGCATACTGCACTGTCATTTTATTCAATTACTCTGAAATTAATAACATTTTAAATTTTTAAAATTGATTAAAATAAATACAACTGTAGAACAGCAGGTAGCAGATATTTGATTTTTTATAAAATATGACTAAAGTTTTTGAAATTAAAATTAAAATTATTATTAATTTTTTTATTAAAGAAATGTAATAAAATTAAAAAAAATGATAATTACTTGAAAATTATATTTAATAAATATTTAATTAAAAATGATTAAAATATTATTAATTTCAACAGTGGATGTTAGAATTAAAAATGTTCCATTTTAAAGAGTTAAGGGACCAATTTGGTCCCTTAAAAAAGTTGGGAATTATTTTGGTACCTCACAAAGAGTTGAGGGACCATTTTGATACTTTTCTCATAAAAAGTTGAGGCGGTGTTAAAGCTTAGGTGTTGGGTGCAGATCCTTGCATGAACTCATTTTTTATTTCTTCAAAATTGCATACTGTTACATGACATGATATGTGGTTCCTATTGAAATGATAAAAAAACTCTAAACTGTTAGACAAGATTGCAAGTCGTGTCCAAGGGATGCTTATTGCCACTTTTCCTCTAGAAAATTGAAATAATGCAGAGTAAGAACATAAATTATAAAGCATTAAAGAATGACACAAATTATAGCATACAAATTGAAGAACAACAAATTATATGAATTATTTGCAGCATTTTCTCTTTATTTGCTCATGCAAGAACTCTTTTCTTTTGGTAATGTGGTCTTTTAAGGGCCATTCTTGTCGTTGCCTTTATTTCTCTTTAGTTAATGGCTTTTGTTGTTTTTTTCTTGCTTTTATATGCATATATGACACAAACTGAAAAGTGATAATTTATTAATTTCCCTTTTCATTCTACTTGTTTTGATTTTTTTTTTGTTTCTATGTTTCTCCATTCTTATTTTTTATTGCTTAGGTTGTCTGACAGGAATGTTCTTTGTTGGATAACAGCATGCAGATGCCACAAGTGACTTGGAGGTTAGACTAATATTTGTATTTTGCCCGTTTTTTAATTTGTTGTGTCTTCTGTTTTAATGCTGCTTGCTTTTATTTATGGAAAGTGCTGCTTGTTTGCACTTATGTTTTCCAAGTGGGTTTAATTTTTAACACCCACATTATAAGTTACTCAAGTTTATCCGTTTCTAAAACCATCACTGTTTTTATGAAATCTATATTGCCATCATGTTTATCTGAAATTGGTCTAGCGGAATAGTTTCTGGCAGTTAGAAGCCTATGTTATTGAGGTTTGTGTAAATATTAACTGATCAATTTTAAATTCCTTCAATTCACAGGAAGTGTTCCACCGTCTGCCTCTTCCATATGTTGAGGAGGACTATGAGATTGGCTCGATTGTGAATGATGTTTTGGAGAACATTACTGAGCCAGCTCCTTATATACATATCAAGCGCAGTATCCTTGAGATTGTTTAACAGTGTTCATCCAGGATTTGCCATTGTACTGAAACTATACTGAAAAGTTTTAAAAATCCTTAAATTTTAATAATTGCTATGGTGTTGACATGTGTATTTTGATCCTTAATGTTGAAAGATGTTTATTTGGTCAAGCGGAAACGTGATGGTGCTGATACTAATGTTGGATGTACAAATTGCAATGCAAATTCTGACTGCAGTGAGAACTGTGAGTGCAGGTAAAACAGTATAACTCACTTGATAATACTTTACCAATCTCATGCTATTCTATGACCGGTATCTTTAGCTTCCTCTGGTATCCAATTTAGATGACACTTTTGGTTCTCTAAAATTGCTAAAATTATCTTCTTAAAGCTTTGCAATTCTTCCACAATATAATCAACCATTTTATTCATGGTTAGTTGCCTTTAATTTATGCTTGGATTTTCTTAAAAACTGGGTAAGCTTAACTGGCAATTATTGATATGTATACTTTTTTTTGCATTGCATTTGTGTAGTTTTTCATTAGAATCGGTGCATTATAATAGACGGCCGGTTGTTAATTAAGTCAATATAATTGTTGGTTATCATCTCTTGCTTTCCTTGCGTTGATACAGTTAAAATGTTGCAACTTTTTTTGTTTATTGTCATCATTGTGCTTTCTGGTGACATTTCTGCTAACTTCTCATGTTGCGTGGTCTAGTTGTGGCGCATTTAGTTGCTTGAAACAAGCCAGAATTCCAATACCTTGAGTTCTTTAGAATAGAAATTTCACATTTACCATCCTTCTGTTGTTTCATGTTATCCTTTTTGGATAATAGTCAAAATAGGTCATGTAATGCCTGTTCTAGATATTAGGGTTTAATAATTGCTTTCTACCTTATTCTTCCTTTATGATCGGTGCATATGACTACCTACTTTGTTTGAGGACATGCGCATATCTTTACGTAAGTTTGCGGCTGAAATCTAGCTTTGCAAACAAGAAGTTTTACCGGTCTGTTTTTCACCGACCTTTAGTTCATATCGGCAGAAATTTGTTTTTTCTTTTAAAGTTTTTTCTCGGTTGCTAACTGCTGCAACTGAGGTTAATCTGGTTTCCAATGTTCATTTCCGATGCATATGCCTTTTATATTATTCAATATGGTACGTAATGATCATAACTCTTATTGAAAGCAAGCATTAGCCTTCCTTTTTAATTCTCTCATATTTAATGGAATGGATATCTTAATTTAGCAATTTTTAGCTGAAACTATGGCTCGTGTTACTTATCAAATTTTTGTTGTTCTCACATGAGAACAACCCTCCCAACGCAAAAACACACAGAGATTTAGATTTTTAAGATTTCCCTTATGTATATCCTGAAATGCATCAAATTGTGTACAGTTCTTTCGAGCTTTTTTCCCTTAGTTCTTCTATAGATTTACCTGCAAGTGCTGGTTAGGATAGTTTGAGCCTTCCTCTATAGAGGTGACAGATTTTGAGCTGTGTCAATGAAAAAGTCTGACTGCTCATATTATTTCCAGATAAAAGAAAGAGATCTGTTGAATTCATTCTTAGCCATAAATTCTATAGATCAAATAATTCTTTTTCATTCATGTCTTTGATTATGCAACAGAGGTCTCTCACTCAGTTGCACGAAGGCCTGTCATTGCTCAGAAATGTGCACAAACAGACCATTCCGCAAAGAAAAAAAGATAAAGGTTGTCAAGGTAAGATACTTTTCTTTCATCTATTTAATAAAAATTATATATAGAGAAAAGATCAAAATAGTCCTTAACTATATTATATGATCATTTTATCCCTCAACTTTTTAAAGATGAATCAAAATAGTCCCATTCCTTTTTAAAGATTTGGGAGATCAAAATTGTCTTTTAATATAATTGAAGATCATTTTGATTATTTCTCAATATATATATATATATATAGACATTGTACCTGAGGAAGAATGAGCGCATTTGGTTGCTCCAAGTAGTTTATGACTCGATCGTCCCATTTGTATTTCTCACAATCCATAATGGACGAGTGAAGCATGAATCTATATTCTACTTTTGGTGATTGAGTCATAGGCTGTGTCGATTCATTAATATAGCTTATATGGTACTTAAAGCATTAAATTGTGCCGTTTATGTCGATTTTTTTTTGTTTTGTTTTATGTGATTTCATTACATCTATTAGTATACAAAGAATAATTATTTTATTTATTATTAATTTATTATCAATCTATTTAAGCAAATTTTCATTCACATAAAGATGATTTTGATGAAATCAATCGTCAACCTGTAATACTGTTAATGCTTTTTAGGTATTTTAATTACATGAGGGTTCTCCTGGATAATTATTTTTGATAATTACTAAGCTCAATTAATTGGATAAATTTATTAATCAAGATCAATAAATATAATTAATCAAAATTTATTATTTATTATTTATCTTAATGACTTTGTTCGTGGCCAATTGGGCTTTTAAGTATAGGTTGTGTTCGGTTGTCTTGAGAAAGACCAGAATGAGGGTGGGCCTAGACACATGATAACCCATATTTCTTCTGACCAATCGTATATACAACTTATATGATTTGTCGTATAGACAATTTGGTCATTGTATATGGGCCAGCTTGGCCTTTGGACCCTATTTGTCTTGTTCTTGGATCTTGATTTTGGTTCGGTTTCCTTGAACTGACCTGATACATCTCAGATCTTTTTTACTCAATTTGGCCTGTTTTGAAAATTGTTGGTTTAGTATGACCATACTGATCAAGTTTGATCAAAGTTGTTTTTTTGGGGATTTGGATTCTGTAAATGACCTGCGATGCATTTCAGAACCATCCCTCAATAATGTAGTTCCTTGGGGTGTTGGCATGGACCCTCTCAGAACAACAGGTTGGGTCGAGTTCACTGCCATCATAATCATTTCTAGTTGGAATTTTTATAGATCAACACGTTTGCTACCGTTCGAAGATCCTTCACGACCACACTTCATGACAATCGCCAGGTAATAATGCATTGAGTTGGGTGTTGAGGTGAGGCGATCAACCTCCCTATTGCCACGAGACTTAAACAATGGTTGACAACATTAAGAGGAGTAGGTGAGAGAGATCAAGAGTTGCTTCTCTGTACATGGTGCCAGGGAAAGTGATCATACCTTTGTGTGGTAAACTGGTAATAAGCAAAACCGTTGGCCTGGCTGTGTTACCAAAAGATTGAGCTCGGCCAACACATGCATAACAACATGACATGTTTTGGGATTTTCCTGCAAGCTGGTCCAATGGCTTGTTAACCGTAGCCTAGTTTTGCTTCGAGCCCAAATTTATAATTTTAATTGATTAAACGTTGGTAATCTGTTTTTTACAAAAGAAACCACATAGTTGTACATTTAAAACAAAATCATCAAAAGTGTTGAAGTTTACAAGAAATTATGGTAAACTTAAAAACAGTGCAATAACTACTCACACCGTGATTAGTCCAGAAAACCCCAGAAACTTCTAATTTTCCCATGTGACTCTTAGGTAAGGTTGGAGTTGTTGGATGTCTTATAAATGATGTATTGTACATTAGGTTTGTCACAAATGCATTGATGACATTTAAATGAACTTTATCTTGCTGCCTGCTCAAAATTTCTTTCGGTGAACCAGCTAAAATCATGAGTATAAAGATAAGCTAACACAGACTCCTCATTTTTAAGATGTTTTTTCTTGCATGGCTAAGGAATTTTGGCTATGTATGCGAATACTAAGTAAAAGCTTATGAATAAATTACTCTGTGGTCTACTGGATGAGAGGTTGCTTAGCGAAGCAAGAGGTGCTGGGTTTGATCCCCAAGAGCAATTTTGCTTTGTTTTTAAATTTAAAATCAATTCTTATGAGAGTTTTAGGTGCAATGTGATAGGCTGCGTAATGATTGTTTTGTAGGTTTTAACTTTTAAAATAAATTGTTAAGTGAATGGCCAATGAGGGCCCGTGCCTCCATGGCCCCCACCCTATCTCCGCCCATGTGTCCCAAACAAAGCCTTAGTTTGCATGTCCTGCTTCTTGTACAAATGTATGCCCATAAACAAAGTGTGCTGTTGGCCATGAAAATGCATCCTGTATTATTCTGGGGCAGTAAATTGCGTGAGATTGAAATAGAGTGCTGAAGACATAAGTTGGCATGATGGTTCTCTGTTTTGCATATATCTTCAACTGAACCATAAATGGAACTGTCATTTTAATGATAAATTTGTCTTGTTGCAAAGCTGTTATAAATTAAAATAAGCTTATCATTATTTATATTTGACACCATAACTTTAGTAGCTGTAGCATGTTTAATCCATGTTCTCTTGCAGACAGATTGGTGTGGCTGGGGGGCAGTTGCCTTGGAGTCCATTGAAAAGGGTCGTTTTGTGGTAGAATATGTAGGAGAAGGTATGATTTACTTCTGATGAATCTAATTAGTATATGCTTATGAAACTCCTGAATTTTCTTTAACAGCAGGAGTGGTCATTTTCCAATTATTTAGGGTTGTTTCAAACGAGTTCCCACCGTACTTTTTTTTCTTTTAGAGCTATATATTTTTTGTTTCTCTTGAATCATTTTAAACTTTTGCCCACTATAGTTTTTGCCTTGGTCTCTTCATATGATTTTAAACGCACTCAATTGACCTTACAACATAAATTTCATTCATCTATCAATTAATCAATTACAAGCCATCAGCGCTTATATATTTTAGAAACTAATTTATAAGTATAAGGCCATATTTTAAATTCAAATCTAGTTTATTCCAATCTCAAAATAATATTTTTAAAACTAATATTATTCAAAGAGGGTGATTAAACCTAATAAGACAAGTTAATTAAAAACATATAAATTTAGAAAAAAATAGAAATGAGTTGAAAGAAAAACCTCTTCAACTTCATTGTGTGGCTTGACTTCAATCCTTGTAATTGGTATATGGCAATTTGGCTTTTAAGAACTCTCTTTTGGAGAGTTATTAATGCTGTAGTCATTCAATAAGTTAGGCACTAGGTTTTCAAGTTCATCTTTGATCATATATATATTATCTAAATTAAGTTTGCCTTTCGTATTGATTAGAAACCCCTTATCAACATTTTTCCTAAGCACCATTTCATCATTTCTCAAGTCATAAATGATATGTATGCAGGAGTTGTTACTTGTGTTCAAACACAAGGTGGTTGGATCAAGTATTTTCCTATTTTAGTTGGATTACATCAAGGATCAGCTTTAAGTCCATATCTTTTTGCTTTAGTCATGGATGTCCTTACCAGACATTTGCAAGAGGTTGTACCTTGGTGTATGCTTTTTGCTGATGATATTCCTCTTGTTGATAAGACTAGAGAGGGACTTGAAGGTCAAATTGAATTATGGAGGTCAATCTTAGAGTTTAAAGGTTTTCGTTTGAATAGATCTAAAACCGAATACATGGAGTGTAAGTTTAGTAGTAATAGATCTAATGCAGGGTTGTGACTTTGGGCGATCAAGAAGAGTACACATTTTAGATATCTCGGATTTATTGTCCAGAGTGATGGTGAAATAGATGGAGATATTATTAGTAGAATTCAAGTTGGATGGTTGAAGTGGAGGAACACATCAGACCCTTTGCGTGATAGAATAGTTCCCCTCAAACTTAAGAAAATTATGTAAGATGGTGGTGAGACTTGCAATGCTTTATAGCACGGAATGTTGGCCATTAAAAGAGAAACATACAATTAAGGTTAAGTGTTGCAGAGATAATGATGGTCAGGTGGATGAGTGGCTTTGCTCTTAGAGACAGAATATGAAACGAGCATATTCGTGAAAAGGTTGGAGTAGCTCCAATGATAGATAAGATTAGAGAGTCGCCTTAGATGGTTTGTTCACATAAAACATTGGCCTTCTGATGATTCGGTTAGGAGAGTAGATGTTTTTGATTTGACTTATGTTAAGAGCGCTAGAGGTAGACCTAATAAAATTTGGTTAAAATATATTAGAAATGACATTTTTTTTATTAGATTTAAATGAGAATTTGACTCTTAATAGGGCATAATGTAGCTGACCCTACGTAGTGGATAAATGCTTGATGATATTGTTGTTGTATCATTTCATCTAAATAGCACTCAACATGCAAGTAGGCTTGTGGAATTGGAATGACGAGATTTATAAAATTCGTAATAATAGTAGAAAATTGTCCTTATCGTAGTATAGTTAAACTATATGAACTTGTGATCTTCTTGTAAGTAGATATCCCTTTTTGGCTGGTGGAAGCCGCAATGGCTGATAACAAGTGATTGTTGATGGAATAGTGCAGTCGTGAACGAATCAATACTAAGATTGAACTTGAAGTAAGAGGATGTGGATGGAGGCATTGAGATTGTTGGGATGTCAATAAGGGAGGCATGGTGTTATTGCAGGTAGAGTATGTTTCAATGCTGCAACCTTTGAAGACTAAAGGAGAGGAAAGTGGGATATTGTCGAGATGAGAACTTAAGATTGGGTGCAGGTTGTTGAAAACAATCGAGATAGCTATGCATGGGTATTGTATGGTGTGAGGCAATGGGAGCAAGTGTGTGAGCAATGTGTGATTGTGATGGAGAGCCAAGAGGAAGCAGGAGGGTTGGTTATGCAAGTGGGGGAAAATCATGGACGGAGCAACATGCACTAATAAGGGCGGTTGTTAGTTGAATGCTTTTAATGAGAACGATGGCTATTGGAAGGTGGGGTTTTATGAGACTTGTGGTTCTTTTTAACAGAGAGAGGTAGTCAAGAGATCAAAGAAAGAGTTATGCGCAGGTTGAAAGTAAAGTATTTTAATGAGGGGTTTTGATGGGATTTTAGCTCACAATATATGAGAATCAATGGACTAGAAGATATGGAGATGCAAATTCTGGAGATTACTTGTTACAAGGATTGGGATGACTTAGGTGTGAATTAGCAGTTATGATGCACCGGCACTTCTCCTCAAAGAGGCGTGCAGTGTCTGACACGACACGTGTTCGACACTTCTCCGATACGTGTCAGACACGCCGAAAATGTGTCTGATTAAAAAAATATTAAATAAAAATTGGACACATGTATCTTAAATATTTTATGAATTTTTTTAAATATAATTTATTGTATTTAAAATTTTTACTTATTTAAAATATAAAAACTAAATTTCTTATTTCTTATCCACAGCACCAAATCAATCGCCCGCACTAATACCCCATTCATCAAATATTCTCATTTTCATTTCTCTTTGGCAGTGAAGGTATTTTCATCTTCTCTCTCGATGACTGATAGACTGCATCGATGCCCGACTCTCAAAATCTTAATATTAATCATTTTAAGCACAAATTCTTATTAAATTACTTATTATTTCTAAATTATTTTTAAAATTATACTTATTTAATTTTTATATACTATTTTTAAAATATAAAAATTATAATATCGTGTCCAACCCGTGTTTGTGTCCTATATTTTCAATAATTGACGTGTCCCGTGTCCGTGTCGTGTCGTGCCCGTGTCTGTGCATCATAATTAGCAGGCAACAATGATTGGAATGCAGGCTTAGCAATTGAAAATCAAAGAAAAGGAATGAAATATTAATCAAATCATGTTCTAATACCGAAGTTGATAGGAGTAAGAAGAAGAGACTTAACGCAAACATTTTGGAGCTATTGTGCTCACAATATGGTATGTAGAGAGCACACTCAATTGATCTCATTAAATAAATATAATTAATTAATTAAAAAATTATAAACTATCAATCCATATTTATGGAGATAGAATTATATAAGGGTTATGTGCTAAACGGTCACTGTGGTATAGTGAGATAAAGTTTATCATTTAAGATTGATATATCATCAAAAAATTATCTTGATCGAGCACGAATCTTGAGGCAAAATCAAGTTGAAAACTTTCAAAAATTAAGTATGGGATCATCTGGACTCCGATGTTAGCAAACTTACAATCGAACTGAATGTCTCAAAAAGATGAACCTAACGACACCAAAATCAGTCCACATTCACAAAAAGATGAACCTAACGACACCAAAATCAGTCCAATCTGAGCCCAAATGATCCCAAATCAAGAGTCCAAGGCATATTTAGAAGGTTCACAGAATACTTTGGATTACAAAATGAATTCTAAACGTGACATGCTTATAGTCGAATCGAGCGGCTTGATGAGACGAATCCAACGAGCCTAAGATCACCAAATTTTGATATCATTAAGACATCTAAATGCACAATAAACGGTCCATGATCAAAGGGATCAATATCGGCAGTCCATTTAAACCACGCCCATCTTGACCTTAATCATTCCCATATTTATAAGCCATGTCACTCTCAAAAAACTATAAATAAGTCTCCATTCATTACATGGAGAGGAGGAAGAAGAAAGGAAAAAAGGGAAGAATTTGGAAGCTGACTTGCCGCCGACCACCGCCGGACTTCTGTCGACCACTGTCGGAGTTCTTTTCGACCACCGCCAGTTCGTCGATCATTGTCGGACTTCTGTCTATTCGTCGACCACCGCCAAACTTCCACTTGTTCGTCGATCACCGCTAGACTTTCTCCTGTTCGTCGACCACCGTCGGAGTTCTTCCTGATCACCAGCGGACATCAACTACGGTCCTCCCGACCTCTGTCGCTAGCCAACTACAGTTCTTCAGACCATAATCGCCGACTGCAGTCCTTCCGACCTCCGTCGCCTGCTGACTACGGTCTTACTGACCTTCGTCGTCCATCGACTGCGGTCTTTTCGACCATCGTCGCCAATTATAGTCTTTCCGGCCTCCGTCGCCGATATAGTCCTCTCGACCTCTGTCGCTCGCCGACTATGGTCCTTCCGACTATCGTCGCCGACTACGGTCCTTCCGACCATCGTCGCCGATTACGGTCCTTCTGACCATCGTCGTTGATTACGGTCCTTCTGACCATCGTCATCGATTACGGTCCTTTCGACCTCCGTCACCTGCCGACTATGGTCTTACTGACCTCTGTTGTCCGCCGACTACGATCTTACTGACTATCGTCGCCGATTATAGTCCTTTCGACCTCCGTTGTCGACTATGATCCTTCCGACCTCCGTTGTCGACTATGGTCCTCCCGACCTCTGTCGCCCGTCGACTACGGTCCTTCCGACCACCGTCGCCGACTATGGTCCTTCCGACCATCGTCGTCGACTACGGTCCTTCCGACCACCGTCGTCGACTACGGTCCTTCCGACCACCGTTGCTGACTACGGTCCTTCCGATCTCCGTCGTCTGCCGACTACGGTCTTATTGACCTCCGTCGTCTGCCGACTAGGGTCCCTTTAACAACCCTCGCCAACTGTAGTCCTTCTGACCTCCTTCACCGCTGACTACGGTTCTTCTGACCATCGTTGCCTGCCGACTACGGTCATTTCAACCACCGTGACCCAACTATGGTCCTCCTGACCTCCGTCGCCCGCCGATTATGGTCCTTCCAACAACCATCGTCAACTACGGTCCTTCTGACCTCCTTCTTTCGCCAACTACAGTCCTTCCAACCATCGTCGCCCTTCGACTATGATCCTTCTACCAACTATGGTCCTTCCGACCACCGTCGCCTGACTACGGTCTTTTCGACCTCCGTCACCCGACTACGGTCCTTCCAACCATTATCAACCGACTACCGTCCTTCCGATCTACATCGCTCGCCAACTATGGTCCTGCCGCCCAAACAAACATATTAACATTGATTCTTCCAACTCCCACCATATAATGCACTCTATATGATGTATATTTGCTACATCGAGCCAAGATCTTCCTTCTAAGGAAGAGCCTCATTTGTGATCAATTGCAAATACTAGTGGATTCATTCGAATTGGGCCAGGCCCCGTGGTTTTTCTCCTTTTTAGGGGTTTCCACGTAAAAAAATTATGGTGTCTTTTATAAAAGCTATAACCATACTCTCTTATATGTTTGTGTGCTGGATCTTCGTATAAAACTAGGACGCTAAACTATATCACTCTCTACCGCCGCGAATATTCTAGGACGCAGCACACATTATACAAAAATTTTCCACACATACATATAGATTAGCTTAAAGTAGCTCATAGAAGACATGAGCTTTACATGAGGTTTATTATGTGGACACTAAGAAGGAAAAAGTTCATCAAGCCTAACCAGTTGAATTGATTCCGCTAGTATGATTCATATGTTACAAAAGATTCGCTTTTGCACGATTAGAGGAGTAAGTTATATCGTTTAAAGATGAAATGTGAAAGATGACTTCTATGGCCATAGTAAGAGATGCCTTGAGACGTTGGAGTTATCATCAAGGGATTGTTGGTGGTTTGTTCGATCGTTCTCCTTATAGGAGGGGAGATTAGCAACCGCGAGGGAAGTTTCAACCTTAATAAAGTGATGGGAGTTTGTGTTGGTATTGATGGTGGGGGCATACTTTGTTGGTGACTGTGTACGTTGTTATTGGTGTCGATGGCGGGTGCCAACCTTAATGTCAAATGTGGCATTAGCTTTGTTTGTGACGATGAGCGTCAGCATTGGTGTCATTGACGATAGGCGTTTGCCTTGTTCATGATGGTGTGTGTTGACGTTGGTGTCAACAATGAGTATTGGCTTTGTTCATGATGATGTGTGTCAACGTTGGTGTCGATGGTTGTGTCAAACTTTGCTGGCAATGGAAGATGTTATTTTTTATATCACAAGTATCAGCCTTGTTGGTCACAGTGAGTGTTGACTATGTTTGCAGCATGATCGTTATTGTTGTCTATGATGGGCATGACCTTGGTGGCTATAACAAACATTTAGTTCTAAGAGATCCATCCCCCACCCCTCGTGGCGCACACACAAATAAGAAAGTGTGGAAGCTAGGTCTATTTATAAATTTTTGGTGATAGACATTCCAGCTAGAATTCATAACACTTCATTAGGCGATTAGTGTTGCACCCACTTGATCACATGATATGTTTTAGACATCTTAATTTTTAATGATATTATAATTGACTGATTTTGGCCTTGTTGAATTTTTCTTGTTGTGATGCTTGTTTCAAGTATAAACATGTAAGATTTAGTGATCATTTGCTCTCTCAAATGGTGGTTTGAAGTTTCTAATTATACTTTCAGTGCTTGATTTAGGTCTATTTAGACTCGGATGAAGGCACTTATGGCATTATTAGATTTATCTCATCAAAATGTTTATTTTGATTATGAATTTATTGAGAATATAGTTAGGATGTTCCCAAAGTTGATTTAAAAAAAAATTGATTCAAATGCTGGAGGTTTTTAGGATTTGAAAATTATGCCAAATTTGCGTTTGATTGGATGAATATTTTTTCATGATGTATCTGTTAGGATAGGCCAAAAGTTTAAATTCAAATCTAATTATATCAATACTTTCAAATTAAAACCTATTATTATTATAATCCAATGAAAACAATTAAATCTAATAAAATAAATCAAATACAAAAACAAGAATAAAGCCAAAAATATAAATGCGCCTAAGAAGGAAAGAAACATAGAAATTTCTCGTCAAGATTTATTGTCTCTTTGGGAAGGCCGCTAGAACTAAGCATTCTATAAATTATAACGAAGAGGGATTTATTGAGTGAATGGATGAATTGTATGTTGCTTATGTATTGGTCAGTTTACATTGGTAGTTTTGTATGGTGCTTGGAACTTGTCGATTCATTTTCTAGTGAGATCCAAGTAAATATTATTGGTTTCTGCAAATCCTTTTGTTGTCATTTTTCCTTGTTCGTTTTGCTATGCTGCATATTATGGAAATTTTGTACACTTTTTATCGCTAATTGTTGTATAGCGATTATTGTTATTTATAGTTTTAGCGTTATAGAACTTCACTATGATTTGCCATTTTATAGGTCGATTTCTCTTTAATGGTCTCCTGTTGACTTGTTTCTTTGTATTTCAGTTATTGATGATGCATTATGTGAACAAAGGCTTTGGGACATGAAACGTCGGGGCGACCAAAACTTCTACATGTGTGAAATTCGAAAAGATTTTACAATAGATGCTACTTTCAAAGGGAATTTTTCTAGGTTTCTAAACCACAGTTGTGATCCTAATTGTAAGCTCGAGAAGTGGTACGTCCTCCAAAATTCTTCTTAACATTGACAACTTGAACTAGATACTTGTCATACTATCGCGTCTTTTGCAATAATGCATTCCATGCCTTTTCTGATAGGCAAGTAGATGGAGAAACACGCGTAGGTGTTTTTGCTTTGAGAACAATTCAAAATGGCGAACCTTTAACATATGATTACAGGTATCAGATATTGTCATTTTTATTCCTAATATCTTATGGATTTCTTGCTTTGGTGACTTCCATTGTATTGATCCCTTTGTGGAATGTGTATCTTTCATATGTTGTTTCATTTGTTCACGTAGCATGCGTGTTTTGAAATTCAAGTGTGTGATGTTACATCTCTATCGTCATGATTTCCTCGTTCAGAAAATTACCATGTACGAATATCACATATCAGATTTGTTCTTGCAAATTTTCCCTATGCGAATGTGTTTATTATTCTCCGGTGGTCGTCTAACTTTGCCTACCCTAGGTGAACTTGTTATGCTTTGGTGATGATATAATGAGAACAGATTACCCGGAGCATTTTATTGGGAATAATTTGATTTACATAAATGTGAAAGGAGATGAAATAAAACATGCATTGCAAAAAAAAAAAAAAGACAATAAAGTGCAAATATATAAAATAATGCTAAAGATGCCCTTCGATGCGGGGATAACTATAACTTGAATTGAGCAAAGTTTTTGAATATTTTGGGTGAGTAAACAAAACGAAAAATGAAACTCCATTTCTCGATATGTGGAGATTTAAAATTGTTTAAATATCAGCATGTTCACAATCCTTAGGATCACTCCACTCAGCATCTAGATAAGAAACACCGAATCTATTGTCACTCTCAAGGGCAGTACAATAATTGGGTGATGTTTTGACTTACTACAGTTGTCATAAATCTCAAAAGCTATTCGGAACAATCTTTCATCAGGTTTTTAAAGTATTAGCTTTTAGGAAATTGCCTATTAGTGTGGTGGCAGCATTAATCATGCCATCAACATTATTGGATGTGATAACCTAACTCTTCATAAATTTGTTAGGGTTCTTTCCATAGTAGTCACTTTCAATGAAGTTTCCAGGGTAATCTTGGTCATTTTGAATTTATTTTGCAATAAGAATCATTTTGAATATATTTAGTTGTGCCTTCCCTATGAATTATGTAGTTCTCATAAGCCCAGAAATCTTAGGGAAATTTTATTATTTAGTGACTTAATGTAATAAATCCTATAAACTATTTAGGGTAGTTTGGGTAATTGTAAATAAGTCGAGGTGAGCTTAAGGGTTGGCTCGAGCTTAAGCTGGAGCTCAATTCTATGAGTTCAAGTTAGTTCACGAGCAAATTTATTTATTATAACAATTAACAATAGCATCAAGCCTTTATTCCATTACGTGGGGTCAGTTATATGAATTCTTTTTCTCCATTGTGTCATGTTAAGAGTCAAATTCTTATTTAAATCTAATAAAAATATCATTTCTAATATTTTTCAACTAAGTATTTTTAGGTTTACCTCTACATAAGACAAGTCTAATACATCTACTCTCCTAATCGGGTCATCAGAAGGCCGACATTTTATGTGACTAAATCATCTAAGGGAACTCTCTCTAATCTTATCTACCATTGGAGCTACTCCAACCTTTTCACGTATATGCTTGTTTTGCATTTTGTCTCTAAGAGTAAAGCTACTCATCCACCTGAGCATCCTTATCGATGCTCATCTTTGCAACACGTAACTCTATGCTTCTCTTTTAATGGCCAACATTCTATGCCATAAAGCATTGCATATCTCACCATCATCTTATAGAAATTTCCCTTAAGTTTGAGGGGTGCTTTTCTTTCACAGAACAAGCCTGTTGCATTCCTCCATTTCAACCATCCAATTTGAATTTTACTAACAATATCCCCATCTATTTCATCATCACTTTAAAAAATAAACTCGGGATATCTAAAACATGTACTCTTATTAATGACTTGATCGCCCAAATTCACAATCCTCCCTCCAGATATTTTTTTGCTAAAATTATGCTCAATGTATTCAGTTTTAGATCTACTCAAACAAAAACCTTTAGATTGTAAGGTTGACCTCTATAATTCAAGTTTACCTTCAACTCCCGCTCTAGTCTTATCAACAAGAAAAATATCATCAGAAAAAAGCATACATCAGGGTACATCCTCTTGCAAATGTCTAGTAAGAACATCCATGACTAAATCAAAAAGATATGGGCTTAAAGTTGATCCTTGATTTAATCCAGTTGAAATAGGAAAATACTTGGTCAAATTACCTTGTGTTTGAACACAAGGAACAACTCTTGTATGCATAACCTTAATGAATTGAGTATAATCATTACTAACCCCCCCTTTTTTTTTCTAAAGTTCTCCCTAGCACTTCTCTTGGAACTTTATCATACGCGTTCTCTAAATCAATAAATATCATATGTTGATCCTTCCTATTCTCTCTATACTTCTTCATTAAACCTCTCAATAAATGTATAGCTTCCATAGTAGACCTATCCGGCATGAATCCAAATTGATTATATAAAAGAGAAAATGATTTTGATTGAAGCAGTTATTGTAATAAAATAATATAAAAATAAGAAAATAGAAAAGAAATAATAAGAAATTACTTGATATGAGTGTTGAACTCCGCACAAGAGCAAAAGCCTTCAGAAATTTTGCTAAAATCCCTCAAATCCCACAAATACCTACAATTCGGCGTCGTTTACGTCATCTACTAGAATTTCTGCTCAAATCACGGACTGCTCTCGGCCTCGTAGTTAAAAAGAAATCGAAAGAGGCTTTCATTCGTTTCTTCTTCCAATGTCGAGCCCTTCCTCAAATAGCTGCAGCCTCTTGTCTTCCATAAGCTACAAACCACCAATCCCACTCTGATCCAACAGCCGAAATCCACGCCAGTCCAGCCACAAACAACCTTCTTTTATCGATTCCTCAAGCCCCGATCTGTACCTATGATAGAAGCCGACGAATCTTCCGATTCACACTTCCATAACAGCTGTAACCTGATCTTCCGATTCGTCTTCGATCTCCACCTCCCAGTCGGCCGAACCCCTGAACCGAACCACTCCAGCTGTCCGAATACTGTGTCGAACACCTCACAGTTGTAGTTCTTCCACCACACCAATCCATCGATCAGCTCCGATACCTCCCAATCCAGTCGAATCACAATCCAAAACCCGAGCAGCTCTTGACCTCGCCTCTCAGTTGATTCCCCCCACCCTATCCTACAGAGTCGCAGACCACAGCCCTTCCGATCTTTGTGCCTACACGATCATCAACTATACATATTTTTCTCTAGCATGGTGGTAAGGCCTAACTCCCAAAATTTACCCTAAATGGGGGAGAAGCCGAGAGGCTTATGGATTTTTTCAGTAAACAGGAGACTTAAATGAACAACATGGTACTAAATTTGCAGATTATCGAACCACATAGAACTTTACTTGAACGCAAACAGTAGGGAACTAGATCTCAAACTAATAAATGCATAATAAAATGAAAAATAAAAAAAATGCTCAAATGAACATCAATGATTCGTGGTGGATAAAATTCCTACATCTCATAAGCAACAAGCAATATGAACATAATGATAGGGATAATTGCAATGGAGAGGATATTCATGAATAAAGCACGAAAGATATGTAGAGGAATGTAATGGCATCTTTGTCATTAGCAATAGATTCAATCACAAGCAAACATACTACCCTTTTGCAAATAAAGAAGGTTGATGCACATAACAGTTTCCTTGCAAGCGACTACAAGAAGCTCGTGAACGGGCATTAGCAACAATGAGAGGCATACAAATGAACATAATATCTCACTAACCAGCATACATGAGAAGGTTAGCGACGAAACGCAGCAACGCCCTACAATCAACATCAAAATACAAACAAGCATATTCGACCTTGCAAGCAATGAAATTGGAGGGAACGTGTAATTTAATTGCAGACCAATGTACAAAGCCCCCTGAATAATACTGCAAATTGCATGCAAATGATGATAATCGATGTGTAGTGATCACACAAGTCATGCAAAAAGATACAACAATCCCTGCAAACAACAAAGCCTCTCACAAACATGCTCAATGCAGCATAAAGTGAATGCTAGAACTTTCCTACAGTCAATAATAATTCAGTGCCAAGCAAATATATTAATCTCCTACAAGCCATGATGATCAGCACACAACGAGTATGATCAATCCTCTGTAAGCACTGATGAAAGATGCGATGACCCTTCTACAAATATATCTGAAGAAATTGTAAGAAATGCAAACACGTATAAGCAACTACTAGCAAGCGTACTTGTCCCCTGGGAGTAGAAGCCGATGACATGCAACAAATACAAACACCTACGAGTCGTTGTAGGAGACTAGCTATATACACAATAAGCTACCTACGATAGGCAAGCATGTGATGAATATAAGCACCTACAAGCTATGTAGCAAGAGGCAATGAATATTGCAACACCCTCACAGTCAACAACTATCCAATAGAAGGCAAATATATAGAACCCATGCAAATAAAATGTGATCGACTTGCGACAAATGCAAGTACTTGCGAGCTGCTGTAGGAAACCCATCACGTGCATAACATATTATCTGCGAGCAAAGGCAGGAAGAATTGTGGTAGAGGCAAACACCTGCTGGCAACAATAGTGACAATCAGCAATAGGCAATAAACGCTATGACAACTGTAAGCAAAAATAGGGAATCAATAGTAAAAACTGCGGGCCATTTATAAAATGAGGCAACAAATTTGCAACGCCATGCTATCGCACGGGATAAATCAGCTCGCTTGTAAGTAATAGGTGGAAGACTCCTAATACGCTGCATAGCGTATCTGCTGGCAGAAATATACTCCTGCATGTTGAATACTAAAGAATATGGTAATATGCAAAAGATGAATGAGCCAAACTACGTTGTCAATGCGCCACAAATAAAATTCAATGTACTGCTACGCCACGCCATCAGATCCGCAACATGCATACAAGCGGACAGGTGTAAACCAATTCTAAAATAAAACTATGCATACCTGTCAACAGGGGTCATTTGCATAACTAGTTATTCCAAAATGCCCTCTCATGCATTGAAATATGAATACCAGCATGGGCTCTGGCTAGCGTGTTGTATGTACACACGTGATATTTGAGTATGCTGTGAGGGTCAAATATGATTCCAAGTTCGAACCCGATCCTTCTACATGAATAGATATGAGTCGACACGGTTTGAACCGTCAAACAAATATACGGTTGTGGCATATATCGGTATATTTATTTTATACATTCATATTAGGTCTTTAAGGTTTATAACAGAAAAAATTCACTAATAAAGATAAAATATACAACGAACCTGATCCTCTGTCGACAAGTAGATAGAGTTGATAAGGTTCGACCTGATAAAATGAAATTGCCTATAAGTACTCTGATGATGGTCGTATTGATAGAAAATCTCAACTAGAGTGGACCCCAAACATTTAAAATGCCTCTCAACCCCATAAAAATTCAAAATTCTAAAAATATCAAAACATAAGATATTTAAAATTGAAATAAATCATCAAATGTTTAAAGTAAAACCCATCTACCATCCATATTAGTTTGCCGAGGTGGACAAATCCAAAAATCACTTCAGCTCACAAAGAGTGAATATCTGGTCGAGAATATCACTATGATTCATTCTCAACCCGTCTTTTGCCTGTAAAGACTTGACACATGTCCTCTAACTGGTGGTTTTATCGCCAAATGGCATCACACTGATGGTTTCACAGCTAAATGACACCACATGTAAACGGTTATGATCGGGATCCTCTGACCGGGTGGTTTTGTTGCTAAATGGCATCATTATATTACGGTCATGGTCAGAGCCTGTATGTTTCTCAACAACGCTAAATCCTTGAGTAATGCATCAATAGGATATAATTGATAGGGCACAAAGCCCTCTGTTAGCTAAAGTGGATTCAGATTTGTCCCCTTAGATAAATATCCACTCCAGGTCTATTAGGTACCATTGGATGAAGCAACCCATGGCTGCTGACTATGATTCTTCTGTTAGGTTGGGTCGACTATCTCCTCTGACTAAGTAGACTACGGATCATGATGACTTGGGATGATGGAATCATGAGATCTTGATTGGGTTCATCATCATTCTCTCCACCATCTGCTTTAAGTACAAGGTGGTGAATTTTTAATTTTAAATATTAAAATTTCAAATACCAAACTCTGCAACTACTAAACGCCGGATACTACGTATTTGTTTGACGACTAGCTTTAATCAAAAGTTCTCTCTCGTTATTGGGAGAGGCAATTAATATAGGGGCTTGTGCTTATAGGAAACCATAACTCAGATTATAAAGTCCTCGCAAAATGAGGGCGAAATCTCTGGGTAATGTTTTATTCAAAACATAATCTGCCTTCTGAAAATTTACCTTGGAACTTAAATGTTAAAACTCTCATCGACGACCCAAAAGAAAAAGAAAGGGTCTGCGGAGAGCCCTGGGCGCGAATTTGTGGAGCCCACAATGTGAAAGTGAGATATAATTTTTATATGTTTTCAACATGTTGGCGTAGAATGTTAGTCATTAAAAGAAAAAACATAAAATTAAGTCAAGTGTGTAGAGAGATGAGGATGCTCAGGTGGATGAGTTGCTTTATAATTAGAGAGAGAATGTAAAACGAGTATATACATAAAAAGGTTGGGATAGCTCTAGTGGCAGATAAGTTTAGGGAGGGTCGCCTTAGATTGTTTAGTCCTATAAAATGTCAATTTTTCGATGACCCTATTAGGAGAGTAGATTTATTAGATCCGGTCTTTGTTAAAAAAGGTAGAGGTAGACATAAAAAGATTTTGTTTAAAAGAATTAAAATGACATTTTTATTAGATTTTATTGAAAATTTAACTCTTAATAGGGCAGAATGAAGATAACGAATTCATGTAGTTGACCCCATGTCTCGTCCTAGGATCTAATTGGAAGAGTTGTTCTTATTTCTTCAATTTTTTACAACACAGAGCCTTCTAAGATCATCAAATAATAATAAACATAAATATTTTCATTTCATTCATTTGTATCATCATAAGAGTAATGGACAACAATCTATGCACATTTTTTTTCACATAAACCCAACAATTTGAACTTCAAACCCTTTATCAACTTTCTCTACTCAGTCAGGCTCTTGCCCTTCTCTGAAATAATATGTTGGTAACAACAGTGAGCAACATTTATTCAATAGGCTACACGAAATCTACGAAAGAATTCAATGTTTACATTAAAATAATTTAATATTATATGAACAAGAATTATATAGTTTCAATTAAATCAACTTGGTAATTATGCGTCACATAAAACAGCGGCCTTCCGATGACCCGGTTAGAAAAGTAGATGTATTAGATTTGGCTTATGTTAAGAAAGGTAGAGGTAGACCTAAAAAAGACTTGGTTAGAAAATATTAGAAATGACATTTCTTTATTAGATTTAAATGAGAATTTGACTCTTTAACATATATAATGGAGAAAAAGGTTTCATGTAGCCGACTCCATATAGTGGGATAAAAGTTCTTTCACCTTGCTCCTGTTGACATGGATGTCTTGGCATGGGGGCTTATGTAATTTAAATAATTTTAAAATGGAGATATGTATTATCTGAATAAAATGGAACGAAATGCATGTGAACAAATGATAATATTGACCTTGCATATGCGTGAAGTATATGATTTAATTCTGCATTCAATATATATCATAAATTGCTCTCATCTTTTCTTAGACGGTCCTTAAAACTTTATCATTGTGACATATGTCTTCAAAAGTTTAGTCATCCTAATCATTTTAAAATTTGATCAACAAATTTGTATTGAATCCCTTTCACTCAGGTTTGTGCAATTTGGTCCTGTTGTTCAATGTTACTGTGGAGCTTCAAACTGTCGAGGTTTTCTTGGGAGCAGAAAGAAGACGAGCCCGGCAAACTTTTCAAACTCTGTCTGGGGTTGCAAAAGGATGAGAACCCGTATAACTAAAAGGAAAAATAGATGATCTTTATATCTGACTGATTCCATTTGTTCTTTTTCAAGCCGCAATTTCTGCAACTAGTGAAAATTGCTGATTTCAGATTCTTGGCCTAAAAATTGCTAAATCTGTCAGTTCTTGCTGTTGAAAAACAGCATTACCGTCCTTCTGATCCTTGTATCCTGACATGAATCAGCCAAATTTCCCTTGCACAGAACTTTTTTTTTTTAGTTTTGTCAACTAGAAGTGCAATTTGTTGTCATTGATCATCGATTGTATAGCTTATTTCAACTGATTCTTCTCTTCCAGCATAAAACCATTGCATTTGTTCTTCCATTGAAACATGATGTAAGTTCAGTGAACAGTTTGTTCAGATTAGAGAGGGTATCTTGATTCACTTTGATAAGACAAGTAAAGCTAATAAGTTTAGTGGGTGTATTTTCTTGCAAGAATGAAAATGAGTTTATCAGATGAAAATTAATGTCTGTTTTTTCTCTTTTAAATTCGAGATTTATAATGCTAGCGATATGTCTGTTAAACCAAATCAGGTATTTTACACCTTCAAAGAGCAGCTGCAATTTATGTGCATAGTGCTGCAAACGGCTATAGAGTCGACATGCTTGCAGTGGTGTATCTGTAATATGCATTGTAATTTTTTGATTTTGACATCCAACTAAAATAAAATAAAATAAAATAAAAAAGCTCAAGGATTTTATGCATGACAGAATATTATTATTTAAGTTTAATGTTTAATGCTAAGTTTGAATTAAGTATGACATTTTGTAATAAAAAAGATATTCATCATAGTTTTGATTTTGACATTCAATCAAAGGGTCTCATAGCTTTGATGCATGACTTTAAATAATTATCTTTAAAATATTTTCGGTTGTAGAGAGATATAGAATTTAATGTTCTAATTTTGTATAAAGATCTAACATAGAGATAAGAAAGAGAAGTATAAAAGTCATAAGAGATTATAAATTTTATGTAAAAAATCTTGAAAGAGAAATTATGAGGATTTGTTTAGTTGAAATGATTTCAATAGTATTCGTCATTAATTATAAATGATATTTTTTCTCATGGCAAAGTGTTGGCTTAATGTAGTAAATATATATTGTATAAAATAAATTACATGATTAGAGTTAAAAGAATCTAATGATATGATAGTTGTTTTGAAGAGAATGTTGACCTATTCATTTTATTGGTAGGATTGTAGTCGGGCGACATACATCAATGACTGTAGTCATGGGATTTAGATAAGAGAGATTATAGTTGGTGAGCGGCGGAGGTCGAGAGGACTGTAGTTGATTGGGGATGGAGGTTAGATGGATCGTAGTCGGGCGAGAGAGGTTGAAGGGACTGTAGTTGGGAAACAAAGGTAGGAGGGATCATTGTTGGGCGAGCAAGGTCGGAGAGATTGTGGTTGACGAGCATTGGAGGTCAAACGAATTGTAGTCGGTGGATGAAGGAGGTCAGATGGATCATTGTAGTGTGATGGTGGTCGAAGGGGTTGTAGTTAGGCTACGAAGGTTGGGGCGATGTAATCGGCAGGTGATGGATGTCGAAATGACTGTAGTCAGTGGACAACAGAGGTCTAATGGATTGTGGTCGAGCAACTGAGGTTGAATGATCGTAGTTGGGCAATGGTGGTCAGAAGGATCATAGTCGGTGGGTGATGGAGGTCAGAAGGATCATAGTTAGACGACTGAGGTCAGAGTTATGTAAATATTTAGTGTGTCGACATGTGCTTCTTTGAATTTCACTTTCAAATATCTTTCAAAGTTGAACAAATCCCCCTTTGAGAATTCAAAGTTAAAATCATTAATAATTTTTGAAATTATAAAATATTTGTCAATATTTTAATCAAGAGTTTTTTTTTTAAATTTAAATTCTTTTGAGGTTTAATTAATCATACCTGCTTGTCGTTAAGTGGAATCTATATCTCATAATTAATTTAGCCCCTTTGATTCATATATATCGAATAGGAGAAAATCTCCATCAGCATGATTGAATTTTTGAAAATTAAATTATTTTTTATTTTTGATTATGTAATATAATATTATTTTTATCTTTTTTATATAGCTTAATATTCTTTGCGTAGTATTCAATTTAAAAATTTTTAAAACTGAAATATGAATTGATCTTTTGAAATTTTATTTCTATTTTTTGAGCTAGTATAATCAGGCTGTTATAGAGATGGGTTCATCTCCTAAATATCCTCACAAACACTTATAAGCCCTTAAAGGGCATGCAAATTCAAAAGTCATAAAGGGCACTTAGGATTTGTTTGAGATAGTTTTTTTATTATTTTTTAAAGCAACTTTGTAATACAAAAATTTTAATTAAAACTTTTTACACTAAAAAGTTGCTTTAGAAAGCAGTAAAAAAATTATCATAAATGAAGCTTTAATTTCAGATTTAGACTTCGTTTGGGACGGCTTTTTTATTGCTTCTTAAAACAAAATTTTAGTTAATTTTAAGAAGCAATAAAAAACCGTCCCAAACGAAGCCTTAATCTTCACTATAAATTACATGAGCCCCAAAAAAATAACAAAAAAAAAAAAAAAAGTTGAAGCATATATTACCCAACTTTATTGATTGAGGGATTATATCTGCTCTATCCCATCTAAGGGCATTATACCTCTATTACCAGCTTTGAGATACAACTCTGGCAATCTAAACGTCAACATAATAGTGAAACATAGAGACTTTATATCCTTTTAAAAACATTTAAATGACTTAGGCTTTGTTTGAGACAGTTTTGCTATTATTTTTCAAACAAAACCTTAATCTTCCCCTCATAATAATTTTTTTGAAAATCTTAGTCCCTCATGTACAAGTGTGAAAGCATAGATTATTCACCATCATTGATTAAGTGCAATTTTCTCTCATTATTAGCTTAAATTTCTAACTTTCAGCATGTGAAGTTTTAGTATTTTACAGTAGAAGCCTTCAAGTTCTTTTTTCTAAAAAAAAAGTATTCCCTTTGCCTGGGTTGATAAATCAGCTTGCAAAAGTTTTCCTTGCAAGCTATATAATTAAGGATTTAGGTGAGATGGCTTCAGTGGTTCTAAAATTGGTTGTCAAGTTGTTATAAGAAAAAATAATTTGGTTTCACAAATCAATTTTCAATCACAATAATTTTTAAAAAATAAGGAGAAAACAACAAGAAAATAATAGTTAAAAAAATTATGATAACTGCCTGAAAAGCAAAGAAATGAAAAAGCTATTCCAAACAGACTCTAAGTTTATCAAGTCAACTTTTCTAAATATGTTATTAAAAACTTCATTAAAGAAGCGATCTTTTGCAAACTGAAAAGCCTGTTTAGATCCCACCCACCAAGATAGCTTCAGGAAAGCAATTTTTTTTAAAAATTCAGACAACGTTCTGTTGAACTCGAAAAATGTTTGAGTAAGGCTCAGTTTGTTTCAGCGTTTTTTTACCTTCTCCGTTCAGAAACGGAATAATTTTTTTTGCCAGATGTCTGTTTATGACACTTTTGCAGAAATGCTTTTTAGAAAACTGTATTTTGTATTGTTTTAAAAAGCTTTTGATATCTCCTTCTCCTTTTGAAAACTCCATTTTCTTAAACAATAGTTTTAAGATTGCCTTTTAGAAAAGGAGCAGGACAACCAAACGAATCCTAAGAAGACCTGCTTAGAAAACTTTCAAAATATTCTTAATCCACTGGCATACTTAGACAAGCCCGCAGAATTCACATAGCAATTCATTAAATATATATAAAAGCAAAAAATAAAAGAAGAAGATGAGAAAAAGAGAAGATTTTCATTGCTGCAAATCATGAGATGTACAAGGAGCATGCAGTGTATCATGATATTTCTGTACCATTAGAAGGTATAGTAATTTTCAGAAAATGTTGGAGTAGAAGAACTCAACATAACATTTGTGCCTTCGTCATTACTATAAATCGCCTTCAAATCTCATTATTGAGAATACCTTCCATATTATGAAAGACAGAAAGAGTGCCTTGATGCCTAGTATTCTCGTGGGAACTCTATCATAAGCCTCAATTCCACACCATATCAGTCATAATTCTTGCGGGAGGCTTTATGTGAAACCTTCCTCAAAGTGTTAATTCTCCAACCCTTTCACAAATGGGGAGTTTGATTGCAAGTGATCCTAGTACAAAATAAACTAAATGATTTTTAGAAATTTTGATTTTTGGATGGAAGTAAAACAAATATAGAGTAAAATTTTAATATATTTAAAATTCACTATTTTATTTATTTTCAATATATTTGGAATTCAGATATGAGTGAATTTCAAATACAACATTTGTGTAAAGTGCTGCCACTCGTTGTCTGCAACCCTGCATCACTGATGCACTCCTTTGGGCACCACCCACCACCCACCACCAACTGCCACCTCTAGCCTCCCCCACTGCCGATCGCCTCTATTACTATCCATCCCTATTGTCAGTTGCTTGCCGCCATTTGCAACTTGCCACTATCGCTCACCATCGTTGCCCATTATCAATTGCCCCCATTGCCAATGACCTCCTGCCCCCACCTCCAGCCACCGATAGTGTAACTCCCCAAGATTAAATTTTGAAAGAATTTTCTAATTTAATCTCTTCATTAACCAACCAAAGCTTCTATGAATCTATCAATATAAATCAATCATGCGAAAGTAATTAAAATTTTTATACATCAAAATATAAAACTATATTCATTCCTCAAAATTCATATACAATAGCTAATAGTTCAATCATACATTCACCAGTCTATCTTTTAGCTCTTAACTATAAAAGAATAAAACTAAAGGAAATGCAGAAACAAAATAAAACATGAATATTATATATGTCCTCACTCTATTGGATCCTGACTCCTTCCTAAAAAACATGTAAAACCACAGAGTGAGCTGATAGCTCAGTAGGGTACTAAAACCTACAACTGAAATCACTGCAAGACAATATAAATAGTATACATGTAATCGTTCAATCGCTATCAGTATGAACATATAGCTGTTAAAGCATATAATAATTGATGAAATAATAACAGGTCACATGATCAATAAACATCAGTATAACTAGAGCAGTGATCAGTAACCAAGAGAATATATACAAAAGGTAAGTAAACTCTATCATTTTTATACCTATTTGTTAAGAATAATTATATCTATCTCAGTTCAAGAAATTTGTATACCTATCATAGTTAAATGCATATACAATGTTGATGTTATGCTTGTATCTCATGTCTTATTCAATATAGTGTAACATGCTAGTGTAGTATATCATGTATGTTGTATAATCATATGCATCATATATTCATATATTATGTAGTTCTTACAATTTATAATTAATTATTCATATTTATTATATGCTCTTATATTAGTTTTATCATATACATGTATCAGTTATATCCTATATCATATATAAATTGACTTATAATGAATCTAAAAAAAATTATTTAGCTGAGTTAAAATATAGGTTATTACAGATAGCCACCGCCTATTGCCTTATCACTATCGTTAATGGTTAGTTGTCGGTGCCAAATTTAATACTATATTAATTTTACTTTAAATCAAACACAAAGAAGTATCCTACATTTATGGTGCACTCAACCATACAACTAAATTCAATATACTACATTTATTTTATTTTGTATTTTTTTGATTAAGTATTCTTTTTTCAGCAAAACAAATAGCCCTATGACATCACATATTTTGCATGAGTCTATTTCCTACTCTTGTTAGGAGAATGATCAAGCTAATCACTTACAATCATCTGAATCTGATAATCTGTATTAATCGTCTATCAACATCTGCCAATGAAAGACATATATTAACCACTTACTCAAGTGTTCATGATCGCTCAATCTAATCTCATATCAAGAGAATGACTAAGCTAATAACCAATAATCAATTGACTTTTGTTGTCACTTGTTGACCATCTTGCTATGTCAGCCAAAGGCTAATGCCTAACAACCATTAACCATTAATGTCAATGCCAATCTTGTTGGTCAACTAATCTCCTCTTCTATTAGGAGAACAATCAAGATGAGTTACTTGACTTCCAAATGTTGTCGACAACCATCATCCACTGCTTGTCAAAAATCAATATTTGATATTTGTCAACGATCGATGTTTGTTGTCCACAAGTACTAATGACTAACATCCATTAACCACAAATGCACATCTCCTTGATTTTCTAACATTCGATCAAGATAATTGCCCACTCTTGTCTGATGACAACCCAGACATCTCAATACTCCTCCCAGTACCACCACTTTAAATATCTTACACATTTTATATTTAATATTTTTGTTAACATTTCTTCTCATTATGGGGAGGAAGTCCCTTGTAATCTTCAACTCAATTTGTCCACAACCTAATCAATTGCTGTTGAACTCTGTTAATAAAAAAAATGAAGCTTAAATGATTACGTGTGTCGGCTGCTCATCCCTCGAATCCTGCAGAAATCCCGCCGCAGCTACAGTAATCACCTCTCTCCAGTTCGGCGCCGCTCGTGTCGTGTCTTCTCTCACGCGTGGATTCCCGCTCAAGTTCGCTTCTTTAAAATGAGATAGAAGCAGAGCCTCAAGTCCTTGGCTTCTCCCACAACCCTCAACTGAAGCTTCCCTCTCCCGCTTCTACCTCCCGTCAATCCTCTGCTTGCGAACCGAGACTCGAAGCCCTTCTTCTCTGGGTTGTCTTGATCGCAAGCTTGGCCAAAGACACACCAAGCTTCCACCCTAGGCTTCTCTGATCCTTGCCTGTAGCCGCTCAAAACCCTCACCACTCTTCCAGATTTGCCGAACTCCACCTAGCCGAAGCCCTCATCCGACCGATCCTCTCTGCCATTTGAACCCCTGACCTTGCCCGACCTCCTTGCTTCGTCGGCCGAGAGAGAGAGAGAGAACTTTTTCCCTACCTTGCTCTTCCTCCAACCGAACCCATCATCCCATTCGCGAGCTCCAGCCGACCTTGCCATCTCCACACTCGAGCCATCTCATTATACCTCACCCTCTCTAGTTACTGCCTCATAACCCATCTTCTCGTCCCAACCGAGCAAACCCACGCCATTTCTGTCAGATCCGATATTCCCTGCTTTGATCCAAGCCAACCCAACCTACGTATATATTCATTTTGTTTTATCTTTCTTTATTAGCTGCTAACTACTATTAGTTAATTACTATTATTAGTTGATTATTGCTTAGTTATTATTAATTATAATAATAATTAGTTGTCATTATTTTAGACATTGATATTAGTATTAGTATTAATATTAATATTAAGATGATTATTTTTATAATCATTTTGATATTAATAGTGATATTAATATTAAAATAATCACTAATATTAATATAATAATAATAATCATTATTATTATTAGTATTATTGCCAAAAAGAAAAAAAAGAAAATTTTGTCAAAAAAAAGAAGAAAGAGGAAGTGTTTCAAAAAAAAAAAAAGAAAAGAAAAGTGAAAAAAAGAGAAAATATTTTGCACATTCATCACTATCATTGCCCGTCCGATTGCAAATGTATAATTCCCTAACTCAAAAATCCCATCCTCGGTGTTCGTGTCGAGCCGGCAGACTGCCTATACATGCTTTCCTAAGCGTGGTGGGAAGGGAATCCGGTGCGACACTTATGGCGAGGCGGGTAGGCCCTATACACGCTTTTCTTAGCGTGGTGGGAACAATCTTAAGTACCCGTACGCGGCTCTGTACCTGCGGGGAAACAATTGCTTTTCTTTTGTAACAGGTACCTGTAGAAGACCCATACACACTTTCTTAAGCGTGGTGAGGGGATGAAGAAAATACGGCCGTGGTGTCCGTGGACACCTACCATATACGCTTTTCTTAGCGTGGTGGTAAAGACCCAGTTTCCCGTAGTTTCCTCTAAACGGGGGAGACGCCGGGAGGCTGCCAAAATTTCGGGTGAACAGAAGACCACACTTGGACCTGATTTGAACTCAAACTTAGACAGAAGCAAATAATGGACCTAACTTAAACTTTAACCGAAGTGATAAAAAAATTTGAACTTTTAACATAACAAGTGATAATGAACCGCAAGGGACCGTGGTTGAACCTAGACTCGAGATGAACAAGGACTCAAAGTTGACTTAAACCACAAAATACTTGAACTTGAATTGAGTTTGAACTCAAGAAGACCACAAGGAACTCGAGCATGGATTGGACTTGAGCAACAAAATAAAGAACATAAATCAAACTCTACCAACAAGAACTTGATTTGAAGTTAGACTTAAGAAAAATTTGAAAACTCTTGGACAGCATGGGACATAGAACTTGAGCTAAACTTGAGCATGATTTGAACATTTGAACTCAAGTAAGGACTTGAGCATGGACAGCAGGGAACCATTCCTTGAACTCAAATGACTTCGAGCTTGATTTGAATGAAAGATAGCAAAAAACTTAAGCTCAATATAAACAAATAAGAACTCAAATGAACTAAGTACAAGGAGTTTGACATGAACTCAAGTTGGACCCAAATTTGAGCAAATTACAAAGGGTGTGGACTTGGCATCAAACACTCAACAAGAATTTGAACTCAAGCAAGAATTTGAATATGAATCGAATTTGACTTGAACTTCTACTCAAAAACTCAGTCCAGAACTTGAACTTAATCAAACAAGATGACAATGAACATGAACTTGAATTGGGCTCAAGTGTTGAACTTGATTTGGACATTGCAAATAGCTTGAATTATGTGGACCACAAAGAGCTGGACTTGAATGAATATGATCTCTAAAGAACTTAAATCGGAATGGAGCATATAGAACCAAACCTTGGATTGATGAATGAACATTAAGATCTAAGCGAATCTTAATCATTCAAGTGGACATAAATGAGCACAAAGCTTGTGTTGATCAAGGAACTAAAGTCAGAGACTTGTCACAATACTATCCACCACCCTTCTAACATATACGAGAGAATTGTGAGGAATGCAATGGCACAAGTAGATACAAGCGATATGCAAATAACTTCTCCACTACATCAATATATAAACACCACAAAGAAGGAATGCTTGAAGAGTGCATATCAAGTTCAAGTTGAAGTGTGACCCTCATATAACCAACACAAGCTGACATACAAATTCTTAGTGACGCCAAGAGGTCATATACAAGAAACATAGTGTCCTTACAAGTAGCGGCGAAAATGTTGTAGTGAATGCAAACTCATGTGATGCTAGAAGACCTGTGATTATATAACACTACATTCATAAAAAAAAAAGAGAGGGGGAATCAATATGTACACCACAACCTGCTTATGGTCAATATTTGTCAACTTACAATCCATCAAGGAATGATATCAAATGATATACAATGAGCATAGAAGGTATATGATGATTACGACAATGCTTTATGGGCAATATCAAAACAAAAGCAAAATCAAATGCATTCAATCCTCACAATCAATTGATGTTCAACAACCAGCAGATATACTGATCTGTATGCAATCAAGGCCAAAAGATCTGTAATATGTATAAGTTTCCTACCAATACAGATGTACGCACCACATGTCATTTGTGGGTAGATACAAAATGACTTCAGTAAATATAGAATCCTGTAGTCAATTTCAGCCTGCAAATGAATACATCTACCCGCAACAATAATGGATGTATTGTAGGGATCAAAATCGTAGTGAAGTGCATAAAGACTTGCAATGAATGCAAGTATCTACGAGCAAATGATTACAATACGACGCCACACCACCGGATCTGCAACATTCATACAAGCAGACAGAAGACATTTACAAATATTCTGAAATGTCCCCCGCACGTGCACTGTAATATGTACGCACATAGGTACACCAAAATGCACGTGTAACTACAAAACCGCATGGGGCCCGGCGAGCACGTTGTAGGAACACACGTGGCGTCTAGGGATGCTACGCAAGTTAACAAATTTGAATCTGATCCTCCTAAAGCAAGTAAATAGGAGTTGACAAAGTTCAAAAAATAACTATAAAATACCCCCAAACACCTGCATGGGCTTCGACAAGCGTGTTATTGGTACACACGTGATGTCTAGGGATGCTGCACGGGTTAATAAGTGAATCCAAATTCGAGCCCGATCCTTCTATTCAGGAAGATAGGAATCGACAGGGCTCGAACTATTAAACGAATATACAGCCGTGGGGTCGACTGAGATATTTGTTTTATATGTTCATATTAGGCCTTCAAGGCATATAATCAATAGAATTCACTTACAGAGGCATAAAGCCTATGAAACCTGATCCTCTGTCGACAACTGACAGAATCGACAGGGTTCAGTCCAAGAAATTCAAATGACCACTTTCTACCCCTATGATGGCCGCGTTGACTGAAAATTTCAACCGGAGGGGTCCACACGAATCTCAAAGAAATGCCTCCAAAATTCCCTGAAAATCTAAGACTCCAAAAATCCCAAAAATCCAAAAATGTTTAAAACTAAAATCTAACCCATCCAATCACTGAAAGCAAAATCCATCCACTCTCCGCAATAGTTTGCCGAGGTGGACAAATATGAAACTTACTTCAGCTCACATAGAGCTAATGCTTAGTCAAAAATATTACTATGATCCATTCTCAAACAATCTCCTACCAATAAGGACGTGGTACGTGTCCTCTAACCGGCAGTTTCGCCGCCAAATGACACTGCAGGATAAACGGTTATGACCCGGGGCCCTCTGAACCGAGTGGTTTTGCCGCCAAATGGCACCACGAGATAGCGGTTATGGCCAGAGCCAATGCGTTCCTTAGCGGCATCAAATTCTTGAGATATGAATCAATAGGATATGATCGATAGGGTACAAAGCCCTCTGTTAGCTAAGGTGGATTCAAATTTGTCCCCTTAGACAAATATTCACCCTAGGTCTACAAGGTACCCTTGGACGAAGCAACCCATGGCTGCTGACAAGGATCCTTCTGTCAGGTTGGGTCGACTACCTCCTCTGACTAAGTAGACCAAGGACCATGATGGCCCGGGACGACGGAACCATGGGATCTTGACTGGGTCTATCATCCATTCCCCCACCATCCGCTTTAAGTGCAAGGTGGTGAAATTTCAACTTTTAAATATCAAATTTTCCAATATCAACCCAGCTGCTACTATATGCCAGATATGTATCTCTACGTATCTGATCGACGACTAACTTTAATCGAAAGTTCTCTCTCGTTATCGGGAGGGGTAATTAACTATAGGGGCTTGCGCCTATAGGAAACCAGAACTCAGATCATAAAGTCCTCGCAAAATGGCGAAATCTCTGAGTAGTGTCTTATCTGCAATCCATCTGCCTTCCAAAATTTGCCCTGAAATTAATTCCGTTAAAACTCCTCCTGAAGAAAGCAATCGAGTGGAGGCCGGGGCCAAATTTTCGGAGCCCACAGTTGCCTTCTGTGCTACTTTCAAATTATCTATGATGTGAGATTTTAGTACACTATTTAGATGACAATTTCTACCTCTATAATTTTGTGAGAATATAGAATATAAATGGTCAAAACTAATAGAAAAATACTCTAAACTAAAAGAAATTTATATTAAAACACTGATAATTAGTGTTGTTTTATATTTTTATTAATTTTGTTCTAATTTCGATTTAATTCTTAGCTTATAAGTTTGAGTGTTTGTGGTTCTTCGCCCAGAGACAACCAGTGAGAATGTGAGATAACCTTAGAAGCTGCCATGTGGGGCGTTTGGTATTAAAGTCAAACTGTTCTCTTGAGATTTAAGATCCCCACTTGCGGAGCGAAAGAATTTTTCCAGGTACTTGAGATTTTGGAAGAATTTTGCTCGACTCATCTGACAGAGAGTCAACTCCCTCTCTTCAGCCGGTATTCTCTCATCTTTAAGTTGCAAAGTCAAGTTTTTTTTAATGGATTGATTTCCGAGGAATTCACCCTGTTGATTTAAATCTCGACCACTATGACATAAAAAAAAAAATTCAATTTTTTAATGATCCCTTTTTTTGTAACTTTCTTTGCGCTCACAGTAGTCCAGTGATCTTTCAAGTCCTTCCTGTACCCAATTAATTGAACCAAATTTCTAAATCTGTGTGATTGACTCGAACCATCTTCTATTGTTTGCTTGTACACTTGAAAAGTCTATCAAAGATCCTTTCTTTCTGTAAGTGTAAGAAACCAAATACTATCATAATTCCCTCTTCTGTAAGAACCTCGCCTTTTCAAAGAAGAACCCTGGTTTTCTAATGGGTTCCCTTTTACCTTGTGAAATTTGCTTATCGGAGGAGATCATTGATGGTGAAAAGGAGCCCATTGTGGTGTCTAATGGAATCTCAAAGGAGACTGATGAATCTTATGGGGATGTATTTTTACAAAAATGTCACCAAGGGGCTTTTCTACTATCACCACTAAGTTGGTTTACAGTTCTTTCGAAGGAAACACATTGGAGTTTTGTGTTTGGGGTCATTGTAGTTAATGGAATCAGCCAGGGATTTGGCGGTGGAACATCGAGAATTGCCATTGATTATTACTGGAAAGATGTGCAGAAGGTGCAGCCTTCAGCGGCACAGTTATACCAAGGGATAGTGTACACTCCATGGATTGTAAAGCCTATTTGGGGTCTTTTCACTGATGTTCTTCCAGTGGCTGGATACAGGCGAAAACCATACCTCATAATTGCAGGCAAGGAAAGTTTGGTTACTTCTGATTCGATCAATGTTCATTTTTCTTATCAGTCATCTTATCTTTTACTGCAATTTGTTAAACTTGCATTGTTATTGCTTCAGCATAATGGTATTAATAGTTAATAAGTAAACTTTGTAATTCTTCTAGGTGGTTACTGATGGTTTTCTTAATAAATTTTTTTATGTGTGATATATGAAAGTCTTCACTCTTCTTCTACCATGATCTTCTTATTGGTAAACTTTTTGTTAAAATTTTTTCAATAAGAAGGCCCTTTATCAGAGAAATTTTGATGTTTTGTAGGCATAAACTTATTGCTTTCGCCTTCATGTTATGAGGAGTAGATAAGATTTCTAGTTCGCTGTATTATTGAAATTTTATGGTCTGGTAAAACCACATCCTTAAGCTATAATTTGCATAGTTTAGCAATAAAAAAATATTAATTTTGCACCTGTATTAAGGAAAGCTGGTTGCAAACAGTGAGGTCCCGACAAAAGTAGGAAAGTATTTACCCAAAACAGTGAGGTGGAAAGGCATGACGCAAAAAATTATGGACCCAGGAAGCTTCAAGACAAAAGAATGACATAGATAAGTTGAAGCATTGTTGAAGACAAGTTGTTATTTCAATACTTTACTGGTGCCGCAGCATGACAAGAAAATAATGGGAATATAAAAGAGGCATAGTACCTTAGTGGGAAATCCAAAGGCGGTAAATTGCAGAGGCAACAAGCAGTAGAGGCGGTCCATGATGAATAAATGGTCGTGTAGGCTTTCAGCTATAACTAAACAGTGGCAGAAACACTAGCAGGAATACACATGGACTATAGCAACAAGAACTCCATATGCGCTTACTGGAATTCAATGGATTGAATTGAAATCATACAGTAATGAATTAGACCGATTACTCAGAGAACACATCTTGTTCATATAGAAATCAACATCATAGACATTTTCTTGCACTTAAAAAAAGGTTAAAAATTACTATGCATGAATTATATTCCTGTGAACATAGACTTTCATAATTGCTTAAATTATTTCTGGTTAAAATAATAGATAATTAATGTCATGGTGATAAACATGAAACTCAATACAACCCAAATAGATTCAAGATTGATTTTATAAGAAGTGAGTTTCTGCATAACAAAGATGCATCGCTACACCTCTTTAATACAACTCACTTTTGGAATGATCTTAGAAAAAGCAAAGAATGATCACAAGTGTTTCACGGAGGACACCCTTTGTACGTCCAAATATTAAAAAAAAGTTTCAAGATAAATAAAGTTGGTTCAAGTCAAGTTAATTGGGGTCCTCTTGGTTTTAGGTTTAAAGAGACTCTCCAACCTCCTAGAGAACTCGCCTCAAGCAAGCAAGCATGATCGAAGAACTCATTGCATTCAACGAGTATAGTTTATCAAATTACTCTGGTGATTGTTATCTATGATTTTGGCTCTAATGTTTATTCAAAGAGAGATGATTTCTTAATGCAAACTATTGATCGCAAACTTGGCTACTTGACTGTTAATGCATGCCAAGCGGACAATTTCTTAAGAGCTCAGTGGATGACTACATCAAGTCGGACTTTCTGATCAAGTTGCACAATTATTATATTTTTCTCTTATTTGTTTATAACCATATATGTAGCCAATTCTATAAATCTCATGCTTCAACCCAAATCTATAAATAAGGGGCTGAGGGGTGAACTCATTGTACACAATTTTCTATAATTGAGCATAATTTATAGAAATCCTAGAGTTTCTCACTCTAGAATTCTTCCTTCTCTCTATTTTCTTGTTCTCTTTTTCTCTTAGTATTCTCAATATAATTAGGTGTAATTCACAGATAATTTTGGATTCAACACCTTGTAATCATTCCATGCACTAATTTATTTCCCTAAGCATAAAAATTGTCTTTGCCCATAAATTATGGTCTTATTCTTGTAATAATAAATAAGTCACTATAATCAGATATGGATTACTCAGCAGAATAATCAAATAGGATATGGATTGGCATTAAAGAAAAAACGGCTATTGGATCACCTTTTGAGCAGGCCATTTGATGAATGATGTTTTGGCTTCCAACCATTTTCCCACAATATTGATCTCCTTTCTTGTTATAATAAATTTGGATCTTTTTAACTATAATATGTGATAGTTACCAAGTCTACTAACGTTTACTTCTTAAAGTTGTTTAAAGATTTATGGCCTTTGGTGTAATGCCTTCTCTGCTCTGCTTTTTGGGAAAAAGTAAACCTTAAATAATATATTGGTGTGCTCTTGTATGAAGTTTTAGAACTTCCATCATGCTTTGTATCCCTTACTTTATTTGAATTCCAAATATTTTTATCAAAGTGCTCTGATTGAAGATTCGTTCTTTCATTTGCATGTCTTCAAATTCCTTATATAGATGTCATTATTTTGTTCTTTTGCCTTTGAATTCTGATTATGGCGTATTGTTTCCTCTCACAACATAAGCAGCAGTACTGATTTAAACTTTATATTATCCATATAGGCATTTTGGGAGTGGTCTCAATGCTAACATTATCACTCCATAGCAAACTACATGTTATGTTTGCATTGCTTGTGATGACCGCGGGAAGCACAAGTGTGGCTGTAGCAGATGTGGTTACAGATGCATTCGTTGCACAAAACAGTATTGCGAAACCTGCACTTGCATCAGACATGCAAAGCTTATGTGAACTAAGTTTAGCCATAGGAGCTCTTGTGGGTTTCTCTATTAGTGGGATACTTATTCATGCCATGGGATCACAGGTTATATTCTAAATATATCCCTATAGTATATAGCTTGACATTCAAGGGTATCTTGCTTGCAATTAATGTTGGGAAATAGGTAAAACATAATTCAAATGTCAAGAGCGAAATATAACATAAAATAGAAAAGAACATGGAAATGAAGATTAAAACTTACACAAAAATATACAAGAATTTTATACATGTTTACTCAATTGATTTTTAAGTCATGTTTTTATTGCTGTAGATATCATCACTATCTTTTGATTGTGAAGAATTACTGGCCTAAGTCCTCTGATACAAGCATAAGATGGTGCTCCCCTTTTAATAAAGAAGTCTTAAGGCAACCAAAAATTATTATAAAATTTTTTTAATGGCCCTAGGAAAATTCCCATAACTACTAAGTCTACTTGTTTTATTGTTATGCATCAAAGGGAGTACTTGGCTTGCTAAGCATTCCATCATTGCTGGTGTTGTCAGTTGGAATCTTGATTAAGGAGATTCCTACACCCAATTTCGCTTACACTGAGGTGAATCTGAACTTCATCTTTCAACTTTCTTTGGTGTTATGTCTACTTCTTCCTTTGCTTAAGCAGTATTAGATTGTTGAACATTCTTATCTTAGGTACATCATGAGTTTCTTAAAGCTGGCCAAACTATGTTGTCAACTTTGAAGTGCCCTGAAGTCTGGAGACCATGTTTATACATGTTTATTTCAATTTCCTTGAGCCTGAACATTCATGAAGGAATGTTCTATTGGTATACAGATAATAAAGAAGGCCCTTCTTTTTCTCAGGTATCTGTAAATACTTGTTGAGCGTGTAACATTTCTACTACGTTAAAATAGGGTGGGCATAGACTAATCTACTAATCTAATAATTAGGTTGATTCCACCATGATTTGGAATGTTACAGCTTCAAAACACAGAAACAACTTTGTTGCAATAACAACAAAAGGCTGCATACATCAACCCTAATAGAAGCATTAATAGCTCATTCAATTAGCAATATCTTCTCATTTTGTTAAACACCAATACCTGATTATGCAGGAAACTATTGGATTTATCTTCTCAATTGGTTCAGTCGGTTCTCTTCTTGGGGTCCTATTCTACCAAAATTTTCTCAAGGACTTTCAATTCCGCAGCTTGCTTTTCTGGGGCCAGCTGTTAACTGGGTTCGCTGGCATGTTAGATTTGATATTAATACTTCGTCTTAACTTAAAGCTTGGGATACCCGACTATTTCTTTGTTGTTTTAGATGAGTGTGTCTCTCAAATGATTGGGCGCATCAAGTGGATGCCGATTCTTGTTCTAAGTTCAAAGCTTTGTCCTTCTGGAATTGAAGGAACTTTTTTTGCATTGCTTATGTCCATTGAGAATTTTGGCTTGCTCTCAGCATCATCAGGTGGCGGGTTATTACTTCATACCTTAAAGGTTACAAGAACTGAATTCAATAACCTATGGATAGCTATTTTGTTCCGCAATATAATCAGAGTGTTGCCATTACCTTTCTTATTTCTGGTGCCAAAAAGTAATCCAAATGCTAATATTCTTCCTCCTGAGATGCTTATGGATAATGAAGTAATGATTGGTCTAAAAGAAGCTGATGTTGAGCTGGCATTTCTGGTGAACAGCTAATAGGTATTTATCTATTTTTTGGAATCATCTGAAGCTTTTTCTTCAAGTATAGTTGAGACAGCCTTTGTTTTTTTCTGTAGAATTGGATGAAATGCTGGTTCAGTTCTAGCAAGCCACTTTTGAGTACCTATAATAACAAACTACTGCTGTATATTGGTAGGACACAGAAAGTTCACAATGAATGGAAATTATTTAGTTTATTAACAGTGGAAAGACTACACCTTTGATGCATTAACATGACGGATGAGTTTAATATAATACGATGTTCTTTAATTGCTCAAATATCGCAATCTAATAACTACAGGGCTGAAATGTATGTGAGGCTTGAAATTTGAATCATTATTACAGACAACTTGGTGCAGTCCATTGGGCTCCCATGGTAGTTAAGACTTGATTATTTATAAAACTATATTGCATATGAAAGAGAAATTAAGATGATGGTTATGTATAAATGCATTATATCCATTGTCTTCTTATGCTGATATTAATTGATGGTGTGCTTAATTGCTCATGCTAATTTTGCAGATACGTTTCCTTAATGTTAGGATGAGATTGGTGTATCTTAAGAAATCTTTTTTTTTTTTTGCAGTAGTGAAATAGAGTCAGAAACTAATACCTCTTAAATATCTGTTGGTTTCAGGTCCATATATGCTAACAGTTTGATAACATGTTAATGTTATATACAAGTCTGAACCTTCTGAACTTTAGAAGATATCATCCTTCCTCATTCATGCCATAATGTTGCAATGCTATTTAAATATTTGCTTCAAGAAAACTGTATAAGAAAGCATTTGTGGATGGAACAAGTCAAATTTTGTTTAATTGTTTTGTCATCATTTTTGTACTTGCAAGGCTCATTGATTGAATGATGTTTGAGAGAGTTGTTACATTTCTTACTGATTTTTTTTTTTTGAATTGGTTGTGAAACAATCATGATAAGGTGATTCATGATTTCTTTTTTTCTTTTAGTTTTGTGTAATCGCTGTTTTTCTTCACATAACTTTTGTTTATTAATCTTTGCTTACCAAGGATGTACAGCTGATGATGAGTTTCTTTTTCAAAATATGATAATTTGAACAATGTAGCAGTGTTGTGGATAATCCAGTATCATGTAAGGAGGACATTGTTAATAAGGTTTAAACATCTTCTATTTTCCTTTCTAGGTTAATAACTATTGCCATAAACGCCTAGTGGATCTCTCGATGACCAAGTATTATTCGGAATGTTGATCAAGGGAATTATAAAGCCAATCTAAATCGTTGGAATAAGGCTATTAAGTATGCTGTATCAGCAAATATGATTATCTGAATGCTATGGTAGTACTCATTAGAAGTATCGAAGTTATTCATTAACAAGTAAGAAGGACAACCCCACTCTTGATAATCTGTCACTTATCACAAGTGGAGCAGCTATCCTCCTCGGCCGACCAAGATCAAACACTCCATGATAGCAGCTCATGCAATCTTCACCCTCCATGGAAACAGACCCCTGCTGCTTAATCAACAATGTCTCCTCCTAGCTTTATAAAATGCCAAAAATTTACAGTACTGAATATGAATGAAATAAATTTTCATATGATAACTCTCTTCTATATTTATTCCTCTGTTTTATGCTTCCATACGGTATGAGAGTTGTTGCATCACTACACTCTTTCTCTCCTTGACTCATACCTCTGCTGTATTCGACAATAACAATGGATCTATCGGACTCCTGATCTATCCATGAAGACTTCACTTCACTCAAAACTTAGCAGCAGCTCCATTCCCCCCCTCTTAAGTTTCTTATTGCTATTAGAAGACAAAAGCAAACTTCAATAATACCACATCAGCTACTACATTATATTAGCCCATCCATTCTGTACACGTACACGTGCACATACATCTAGTTTAGGCTTTATATATACTGGCTGTTATATTGTAATAGACAAGGGAAAAATTAATATTGAATTCTGGATATAGTTCATCTTCTTCCTTATATCTTCTTTCTTGTTCTTGCATTATCTTTCTGTTTCTTCATGGTATCAGAGCGGGCTCGATCCTGAGCTCCGTTCATGGAAAACTCTGCCTCATCGCAAATAGGAGATCAATCGGGCCAGCATCACGGAGAACTCCGGCATTCCTGCAGCCCTCAAATTCGTGGTGTCCAATCTCAAAACCCTCGTGCCGACGCAACTGTCCACCGATAACTATGCAATTTGATGAAGCCAAATCATCAAGTTGTTTCGGGCGAATGGGTTCGAAAATTTTGTTGAAATATTTATCTCGCCTCCGTCATCGCAAGCGCCTCAATCAAACGACACAATGGCCCAGAATCCTGCATATGCTCCATGGCTAGTCACATATCAAAATATGTCCGCTGCAATTTGCTCTACGATATCCTCCTCGGTGCTACCCTACGTTCTGCACCTTGAATCCACGTCAGAAATCTAGAAAGCTCTTGAAATCCGGTTTCAATCCACAAATCGGTCCAAGGTTATTCAGCTCAAGAACGAGCTGCACAATGTCTCTATGAAAGCGTAGTCCATGACACAATACCTGATGGAAATCAAGATGCTGGTAGATCAAATAGCTGCTGCGGGATCGACAACTAACACCGAAGACATAATCATGTACATCTTGAATGGCCTTCCTCCTCCCTATCAAGCTTTCAAGACGTCGATAAGAACAATGCTCACACCTATTAGTCTTGACAACCTGTACGCACTCCTCATAAGCGAAGAAATCCACGTGAACGCCGAAGCCACAAGAATCATCCCAAACGCTGAATCTCAAATAGCCTTATACAATTCCAGAGGAAGAAACAAACGTAATCGCGGCCGATTTCCTCAAAACACAAACAACAACGCCAGATCACCTCTTCAACCTGCTCCCACTTGCCAAATTTGCAACAAGAAAGGTCATATGACATCCGTATGTTGGCACAGACTAAATATCAACTACACTCCACAGTCTTCATCATCCACTTCCAACAAAGCCATGGTTGCTACCGTAGAACCGGCTATGACTGACTGGTACCTGGACTCTGGAGCATTCTCATACATGACAAATCTTGCGGACAATCTCTCCCAATCTATGCCATGTCATGGTTCTAATAGCGTAACTATCGGAGATGGGAGGACCGTTTCGATTGCTCACTCGGGCACCGGTATCCTTCCAACTCCGTCGCGTAAGCTTCACCTATCTCATCTCCTACATATTTCTAGCATCTCTCATAATCTCATTTCTATCTCTCATCTGGTTAAAGACAATAGCATTTCTGTCACTTTTGATCCGATGGGTTTTCTTTTTAAGGATCTGAAGACAAATCAAATCCTCCTCCAAGGACCATGTAAAGACGGACTCTATCCGCTCACTTTACATCTCACCACTTCGTCGTCCTTAGCTCTTCACGCCATCAGAACTCTCTTGGACACCTGGCACAATCGTCTCGGGCATCATCATCAAAGAGTTCTTCATCTCATTGCAAGCCGTTATCCTCACCTTCGTATACCGAATTCTAACTCTGTTTGTGTCACTTGTAAATCATATAAAGGTCACAAATTACCGTTTGAACAATCTCTTACTAGAAAACACATCCCTTTGGACTCCGACGTTTGGGGACCTTCTCCGGTTACCTCAAATCAAGGTTTTAAATACTGTCACTTTCGTGGATGATTTCTCTTGTTTTATATGGCTATTTCCCATTATGAATAAATCTGATGTTACCAACATTTTCATAGATTTCAAATCTTTATTGAACATCAATCCACATACAAAATAAAAGCCATTAGAACTGATGGTGGAAGCGAATACCTCAATAACAAATTCACCCATTTTCTATGTCAAAACGACATTCACCACCAAATATCTTGCCCCTATACCCCTGAACATAACGGTGTGGCTGAACGTAAGCACAGACACATTCTGGATACTACCAGGACGCTTCTTCACCATGCATCTATACCTCACAAATACTGGCCGGACGTTGCATTAACAGCTATATATCTTATAAAATCGTATGCTATCCGTCACAACTAACAACATATCTTCGTTTCAGAGTTTTTACAACATTCAACCTTCATACTCGCATTTAAGAACATTCGGATGTGAATGTTTTTCTCTAACACCTCGTCCTCGTCGTCACAAACTTCAACCGAAATCATCTCATGTGCCTTCCTAGGCTACTCGGATACATACAAAGGTTACAAATGCCTGAATCGCGAGTCCAACTTCATACATATCTCGCGCCACGTTACCTTCATTGAAGACTCATTCCCCTTCCAGCAGTCCGCCGTCCAGATCACCACTCCTTCTCCATCTTCTCTGCCATCTTTTCTTCCATCCATCTCAAACGCTCAGAAATTTCAAGCTGCTCCCTCCCATCACACTGACCCTATCTACTCTTCTTCCAGTCTACAGCAGCCACCTCCAACATCCACAAACAACATCAACGTCTCTACTGATGCCATCCATTCTACTACCTCGTGGTCACCCAATGTAACTCGCCATTCCCCTCCACCAACAAGACATCCTATGGTAACCAGACTACAAATCGGTTTGCTCAAACCTCGCACTAGTCTAAATCTTCTCCACCAACACTCCTCCTTCTCATCTAAATTTGAACCAACAAATTACAATGAAGCTATCAAAAGTTTTGAATGGAGACAAGCAATGGCTGCCGAATTTTTCGCTCTTCAAAAACAAGACACATGGACTCTTGTCCCACCACCTCTGCAAGCATATGTTCTGGGTTGCAAATGGACATTCCGAACTAAACATCATTCGGATGGCACTATAGCAAGGTTTAAAGCTAGGCTAGTTGCTCGAGGAAATCGGCAAGAGCAAGGCATAGACTATACGGAGACATTCAGGCCCGTGGCAAAACTTCCTACAATTCGAGTACTACTGACAATAGCATTATTTCATAACTAGAAAATTCAGCAACTAGACATTGCCAATCCGTTTCTCCACGGTCATCTCACCGAAACTGTTTACATGCAGCAACCAAAAGGATTCAAGGATTCTTCTCATCCCGAACACGTTTGTCTTCTGCATAAAGCCATTTACGGGCTCAAACAAGCCCCTAGACAATGGTACACAACGTTCACTAACTATCTTGTCTCTCTTGGATTTCAACATGGTAAGGCGGACCCATCCTTACTAACATTCCAGCAAGATCACACTCAAATATACTTGTATACGTTGATGACATACTGTTAACTGGCAACGACCTAGCAACCATCTCCAAACTCATTAAACAGCTAGAATCAAGGTTTACTATGAAAAATCTTGGTTTGGCGAATAATTTTCTGCGAATCAAAATTCAATCAACTCCGAACCAATACTTCCTCTCGCAGAGTATGTACGCCAGTTCAATTCTTCAGTAGGCTAATTTAGCTAAGTGCAACCCTTTATCCAATCCTACGTGTACCAAGATACCTAACAATATTATTCCTGATCCATAGATCACAACCTATATAGACGGATAATAGGCTCACTTCAATATTTGACATTGACACGTCCTGATATAGCATTTGCTGTTAACGTTCTCTCGCAACACATGCACGACCCGTCGACATACCACATCTTTTTGCTGAAACGACTTCTTTGCTACCTTCGGGGTACACTAGAATTTGGTCTACCCATTACTAAAATAGACCTTCAACTCCGAACATTCTTTGATGCTGACTATTTCAACTCAGAACAAAACACATTGAAATAGATCATTTATTTGTTCGTGATCACATCCAAAGCAACAACATTCGGCTCCTTCCAATAAGTACAGTTGATCATTATCTTTCTGTTTCTTCAATTGCTTTTCGCCAAGACAAAATTCACTAGTGATAACTACCCATTGTGGAAATTCTTAGGCTATTCATGGCAAACAACTTTGAAGGATTCTAACTAGATCTACCATCTGCCCAGACAAATTAGTCACGTATTCAAATAGACAAACTCATCCCAATACCGTATATAACACATGGATTTTGATTGACCAGAAGTTGGCAGCCGTACTATATTCCATTATATCTGCTCCTATTCTTCGCTATGTTCTAAAACCTAGCCTTTTGTGAGGATATCTGCGCAATTATTGAGAGCCATCTTCAATCCTCCAATAGCTCCAGAACGATTCAATTGAAGAATGGGTTTCATCACATTATCATGAACAAAACAATGACTTCATCTCTGTGAAGTCAGCACTCTTGTAAGCAGATTGTGGCATCAGGCTCATCTCTAGACGATGAGGATATTTTATTCTATATTCTCAATAGGATGCCTTTTTCCTATCAAACGTTCAAGACATCTATTCATACCAAACTTACTCCCGTAGGTTTGTACCATCTATATTCTCTCTTGTGCAGTGAGGAGATTCACATCATACCAGATGACAACAAAGAATAACCCTCTATTGATCCTCAAATCTCCCTTCATTCAACTCGAGGCGAAGGATGAGGCTATTGTGGCAGAGGGTGAGGCCCGTCTAATTCCATCTGTTGAGTTGGTGTTAGTGCATATTAGGTTGATCTTCATTCAACAGTATCATGATGTAGATGCCAGCAGCAGTCCAGCTGTCCAGGTGGGGCCCAGGACCTCCTTATCACCTATAAGAGATTATGGAGGGTTAGGATTTTTATGTTATGTTTTGAATTTCTGCAACAGTTTTTGTGAGGTGTTTGGGTTCCTAGTAGTTTCTAGAAATTGCGGGAGAGACGATTCATCTCTTGGACAGTGAATCAACTTGCATCTTGTCTTACTTTGCTTGGAAATTAGTAAAAACAGCTCTCTTTGTGTTATTTCTAGATCTATTTGGTGTAGGTTTCTATTTTTTTTATATTTTTGTATGTTGTTTTGGTCATCAAGTCCTATCTTACCATTAGCGAGATTTGTGGTAAATAAGTGCATTTGACATTTTATTGTTGGTATAGGACCAACCTGAGCTACACTCCTACAAATACATCATCATCATGGAAAGCCTTATCTGTAGCTTTGCAAAATTCATCCACATAATGACACTTGAACCTAAGTGCCCCAGCCATCTCACATCTTACCTCAATCAACTATAGCAAACATCACCCTACTCAAGCACTAATCAAGTTCTCATAGGCAATGGTGCCTCTCTACGTATAGCTTACAAAGGAAGAGGATTGTTTCCGACTCCTTCCCATAAGTTTTTATTATCTAACCTCCTTCATGTATCTTATCTCTCTCACAATCTATTTTCTGTTTCTAATCTTACATTACACAGCAACTATTCTAGTTCATTTGATGCACATGAATACTACATCAGGAATCTGAAGACAAAATAAACAATCATTTCAAGTTTGTCTTAGAAGGGCCTTGCAGCGTTTTAGAAGTAAAAACAATAAGATAACAAGTAGAAAACCGTTGGAATTTAAATATAGGGGCTGATTTTTATTAATACTTTAATAATAATGAAAGATACAATTGATCTACAATTCGAGAGGTAGATTAGCTCTTCCACAAACTTTAGACGCCGCTAGGAAACTCACTAAGAGAAAACCTACCGTAGAAAATAAATTGCTTTATGAAAATAAAACAATCTAATTACCCTTAAATAAATCATCATATTTTTCTCTCAGATTTAAATTCAAATCAACCATCTTTTCCTAAATAAAACTTTAATAATTCCCTCCCCCAACCTTCATAATTTTCCTCTCAAATCTGAATACCTCATGAGTCCTTTCATAAGTTTATAGTAGATTAAAATATCACATATATTGATATTTCAATACTTAAAATTATTTGAGTCATCAAAATTTTAAATCTATGGCTTCAAGGCCATCACACTCTATGATAGGCTCTAATAGCAAATGTTAAAAAAAAAGACCTTATCGTTTATACAAATATGCTCATCATAATATATATATATATATATGATGAACATGTAAAGTTACTATAATGTGACTAAGCACAACAATAAGGTTTTGTTTGGAATGGCTTTTTTATTGTTTTGTAAAGTTATTTTTTAGTGTGAAAATCTCTTAAAACTTACTATAATGTGATCATAATGTTTTTTTTTTATTTTTTTAAAATCTTTTTTTATAACTGAGGTAACAACAGCTAGATTCGAAGAAGTTTATATCCATCTTTCTGTAAGTAGACGACAAAGATTAATGGATGTCACAATCTTTTTTTTATTTTTTATTTACTTGTTGGTGTTATTATGATCATGATCTAATTAAGCTTTTTTTTTTAATTTAATCAGATTTTTTTCCTTATTAAAATTTAGACTAATATTGAAATGAATTTGATGAGTGTTGGAAATAATTGCGGTGATAAAAAAAAAAGTTTATTAGTTTAGCATTATGAGGAATGTTGGAGCTCGAATGATAGTGGGTTGGTCAATTTATGGCTCTCTTGATAGTAAAGAGAGTAGACAATTGAAAAGAATGTTGTCGTATGTTGGTGTTTGATGAGCATTGTAGCTTATTGATGGTAGCATTAGATGTCAGTCAATGAGGAATGATAGAAGCTCAACAACAATGAGTGGGTTGGCTTTATCTTTCTCCTAATAAGAGAGGAGATCAAGCTTAATGTCACTGTGGACATAATACAATGCTAAAAGTTCACATTAGATGTTAACGGCTGATGGAGAACAAACATCAATTATTAGTAAGTATTAGATGATGATTAAGGAGGGACATTAGAAATTGAGCAATAATGAGGTGTTGGCTTGGTTAATATTTTGATAGGAAAGGAGACTAGTCGATTAAGAAAATATATATCAAACATCGGTGGTGGTTGACAAATATTAAATATTATCATTGGATAGCAGAGGGTGACAATTTATAAGGAATGTCAGGAGTTAGATGTTATTCATTGGCTAGCATTGGTGACAATTGATGAGGACTATCTTAAGTCGAGTGACAACGAATGATGCTCTTGGTTTTTGTCCTACTAGGATGAAAGATAGGGTGGCTTGTTATAATAATTCAAATATGTGAAATAAATCTTTTTGAAAACATGAAAATTATGAAGTAGAGCACTTTGGCGCTGATCTGATAAGCGCTGCAGTGCCAGCCATAAATAGTATATATATATTCCTACCTCACCCCACCGACTCCCTCACTTGGTTGCTTGGCTAGGAATAAATTGAAAGAGGGGACGAAGAGAGAGAGGAGAGAGAAAGATCTTTGGATCATATTTGTCAGCCATTCATGTTATATATTTTATTTTATTTGTTGTAAGTGACCAATCTCTTACTTCTGTTTTCAATGATTTTGATTTTTATAAATTTTATCTCTTCTAAATTTGCAAAATTATATTATCTCCTGATTTCATAAGCTTTTATCGTGTAAGATTGAATATGTTATAGTTTTGATCATTCTAAACGTTTTGATATAATTTTACTATATTTTAAATGAAGTATTGAATGATATCAGGTACATGATAGTATAACTCCATGTGATAACCTATTGATCCACGTTATTCATTAATTGGGAGTTATAAGGAGCTGGAGATTAATTGTGAGTTATAAGGAGCCGGGACGACTGATTTACATGATTCAAGGGGAGTTATAGTACATTAATTGAGAGTTATAAAGGAGGATTGATTGGGAGTCATAAGTGCAGGAGCAAGATACCCTTAAGATACACTCATTGAATATATGAATACTGATATTGATACTGCGACGAATATTGTATTGATATTATGACTGACACTAATATTATTTACTATTATTAATACTATTTAACATTATTGATCATGATACCAATATTGTTACTCACATTAGCATTGTTGACTGTTACTGATACTGTGATTGATGATGTAATGGATTGAGATGTGATAAACTATAGAAGGATAAATTGATACAGATAATCAGTATAGACATTGATGCATATATATTTTTATATGATTTATAGCATATTATTCTCTTTTATCTTGTATTGATTTTAGTTGTAAGATTTTAGTTACTTGCCGGACTATGTGCTCATTACGTAGTTTTACATATTTTTAGGAAATGAATAAGGATCATATGATATGAGGCTCTGAATAAGATAAAAATACAATCATGTTTTTTTCCACTGTTCATTGGTAAGCTCTAATTAAATGATTAAAATAAAAAATAGATCCTGGAATGTGACACTTATAAGATTGGCATTGGATTTCACTAAGGTACAAATGCCATACGTTGGTCGCTGACAAGCATCGAGCACGTCAACTGCTTTCCAATCATGGGGGTCTCATATTTATGTTTTTTGAACATGCAAGTTGCATGTTTCAATGAGAATGACCTCTCCAGTAATCAAAGCACAACCCTATTAGGGTGACCCCATCTTGTTCTTAAGATACCATTCTACTTGGAATATGAATCTTGATTCAACTAGCACATACCTATAGTTTTCATGTAAGGTCCAGTTAGCTGGAGATGTCATTGCCTAAAATCTAACCAACCAAATTAGATAAAGTTAACTTCTAACTATATACCATAAATACTACTTAAATCCATTAAATTATAGGGTTGGCACTTGGCTGATCAGACTTAGCCAACTTAAGCCATGTTTGGGTCTATATCAAAATAACCATGAACCCTTTCGAGTGTTATACATGCAAGTATTATTTATTTCTAAATTCTTGTAAGGCTCCATTTGGTCTCATATGAATATATTTAAATTTGTTAGACTTCATTGTGGTTGGACGGCCTTTTTATTTTTGTGACTAAATTGGATTTCATTAGCAATCAACATAAATTTTAAATTTTAAACCCTAAAATAATAATGATAATAATAATAATAATAACAATAATAAAGATTCAAAATTGAAATATAATTTCTATATTATCTATGTTAAATGGCAGTTATTTTATTATATATATATATATATATATATATATATATATATATATATATATATATATATATATATATATATATTTAATTTGAAAGCATAATTAAAAATATTTTCCATTCAAGTAATAACAAACATAAATCAAAAGCAAAATAAAATAAAAATATAGAAAATAATCCAAAAACAGCTTTTAAGTTATTAAAGTTGAATAAGTGAGTGTCTTATTGAAGTAAAATTTAATGTTATCTATTATGTTTGCATGGTAACAAAAAAGCATCAGAAAACTCAAACTAATAATATAATTTAATTATAATTAATATTTGATTAGTTTAATTAATTGATAACATAAATTAATCCTATCTTGTTATTCCCTTACATTTTGACAATGGGTGAGTAAACCTTCATGCACTTTGTTGTATCATTCTTTGGCTAAGGTTTTCAGGATTATTAAAATTATATTTATTTACAAATTTCATATTTATTTTAGAATAAATAATTAAAGTTGTGGAGTTAAAGAAGCAAAAATACTTCAATTTTGATGAAATTATGCAAAAAAGAAGGGTTAAGATTTTTTTTTTGTAAATTTAAATAGTTATGTGAGTGGGCCCAAATTTGATGAATGAACATAAGTGGATGATAATTCTGGAAATAATCAAAATTTAGGCATAATTTAGGAATTGGGGATTTATGTAGATATTGTAAAATCTTTATAAATTTAAATTTCTAGTATATGAATTTTTATATTTATTTATATAACACTTAAATCTTTAAATCACAACAAAAATATTGTTAATATTCACTTATTTAAAATAAAGCACATATTTTGATGTAATGTAAATATTAAAATAATATATAAGTAAATACATAAAAATTTTGTGAAATGTATGAAAATCCTTATACACACTTCAAAATTATTTGAATATATGTTTGAATGGCCTTGAGCTTATTGATTTGAAGATAAGTTGACCTAGGCCAGCCTCTTTTTGTTTTGTGTGACAATCATGTAATAGATGATCAATGAGTTATATATGCACTAATTCTTGTAAACATTCACAAAAAACTAACTTCACATCAACTTAATGTTGGTACCCAAATCTATTAAGCATGTTATATATATCTGTATATGAAAATAGATGAAGACATGAAGAGTAGGGCTGCAAACGAACCGAGCCGAGCCGAGTATGTAAGTGTTCATGTTTGAGTTCATTTAATATCAGCTTGTTCAAGTTTGGTTCGTGTTTGTTCGAGCTTTATTATTTGTGTTCATGTTTGGTTCATTTAAATTAATGAGTGTTCATGTTCGGTTCATGTTCAGTTCATGTTCGATTCGTTTAGTGCTTATCGAGCTTTAAACAAACGAGCTATAAACGAGCTCTATTTTAGATGTTTATTAACTTAACAAACGAGCTTTATCGAGCTTCCTAACAAACGAGTACATCGAGCGTGTTCGTGAACGTATTTAACGAATTTTTTTAAACAATCAAACAAACACATTCATGAATATATCTATGAACAAACATATTTATAATAAAAGCAATTGTCTATGTAAAATGAAAATAACATTAATCAATATGAATATATTTTTAAATGAAGCTTACCTGTTGCATTTCTCTCCATTTGGTACAACAGTTAAAAGATTATCTTCTGCGTTCATAGAAAGACTTTAATGGTCCCGTCAGAACTACACAAATGCACTATCAAGATAAATACATCATATAAAACACAATATTAAAATAAATACATCATATAAAATAAAGCATGCTGATATTTTAGCATTACAAACAATTTTATCGGCAAATACAAAAAATTTCAGAAAAATGTAATGCACATTTAGTGAATAAAGGCTTGTGTGTTCAAAATATACTCAAACAATTTCAAAGCATAAGACATTGGCATATGACATATCTTGGAACAGAACTCCATAACTCAAAACTAAGCAAATAATATACTAAAAGTTTCTCTAAAAAAACAATTATATCTTTCAAAATTACAAAAAAATAATAGGTCAGTAAACAAAACTACAAAAGTAATCTTAAAAAAAGAATACTCCGCTCCTTATTAAACCAATGAGATCTCCTTTGTTTCTTTTTGTCCTTGATATTCAATTATTCATTCACTAAGATTTAATAAGAATATTTAATTAACATATAATATAATATTTATTTACTTTAAATTTTATTATTTAACAATAAATATATCATTATATTATAATAAACTTATATTATTGTTAATTACAAATTAAATAATTATTATTAGTAAATAAATGATAAGTAATAATATTAATGAGAATTAATCGATTAGATCACTTTTGATGCCATTAAGTGTCTTATTAATTCACTCAGCTTGATTATAAGTTTGATGAAATCAGTGTCTGAATAATTTTAAATTTAATTTTATTAAATTTTAATAAAAAAAGTACCTTATGATTCATGTCAATCAAGTGAATTTTTTGAGATGTTCAATTTTTCTTAAAATTAGTTTATTTGAATTATTTGAGTTTATGATTATCACTAATTTTTTTTAAAGTGTATATCAAGATGAAGGCTTAATTAGTAATTAAAGAATTAAATTACCTGTATGAAATTTAAAACAGTTTAATTTATTTTTAATAAATTTATCTTTAACTTTTAGAGAATAATTTAAAATTATTTTAAATTATCTTAAAATATAACTTATAAGTTATAATTATATTCTTTTTCGTTTGATATTATATAATTCATTGAATTGAAATCAAATATTAAATAAATAGGTTATTTAACCAAAAAAGTTAGGCTTGGAACACATCTTTCCTTTTTTATATAAGCCTCGATATATCGGGAAGCTTTGACGCGGAACCAAAAAGGGAAAGGGTGTTGGGGAAGTCGGTTCATCCCCCCCTTTCTTTCTTTTTTTTCGGCTTCTCTGGAACAGACATTTTGTTCTAGGGTTAGGGTTTGGCTATTAACGTTTTTTAAGCTTGATTATTCTTCCCGGTAGTCGGCGAATACTTTCGAGTGAGTTTGGATTACGATGGTTCAGCTAACGAATTTCGACAAGCTCTGGCCGGCGCCTAAGCAGCTATTCACGACGGTGGCGGCTGTGCCGATGGCAGTGAAGGATGAGAGCGAGGACTACTTTGATGAAATGCAGGGTCCTCTCAACAAGAGATCGAAGCTAGCTGAGCTGGATGAGCAGGTAGTTTCCTTGCTTTTTCCCCCCAGTTTTCATCTTATCACGGCTTGGGTCGTCCGAGGTTATTGTATTTGATTGAGTCCGAGGGTTTTTGATGTCGATTAAGATTTTTTTTTTTTACTTGAATTAGGGAGATTGACAAATTGAGGAAATGCTTTTCCAAGAGGTTGTGGTGCTTTAACTTATCCTTGCGATGGAATTTGTTTCTTATTCTGATTTTGCATGAGTTTGAACTCGTGCTTTGAATCAGTGGCCATTTGTTTTGCGTTTTGCATTTTTTTATTGATGTAGTCATGCACATTTGAGAAATTTATCTTTGATAAGGAAATCTGTTTGAAGAGTAGTTTGTGCAATTCATTTTCTTTTGGTTTATTAAATGCTTTAATATTTTTTCCTATTTTGACCTCTGGCAGCTGGAAAGCAAGATGGTCATGCCATCGCCACATTACGATCCACTTGAAGAGCCAAGTCCACTTGGTCTTCGGCTGAAAAAGAGTCCATCTTTCTTGGATTTGATTCAAATGAGACTTTCTCAGGGAAAGCCGGTTTCAACATCATCTTTCACGGGCAGTAGCTTAGAAACTGGGAAAAACAAGGAATTCTATTCTACAGCTCTTTCAAATTCTGTTGACAAGATTAAAGCCTCAAACTTTCCTGCTTCGATTTTGAGGATTGGAAATTGGGAGGTAAGAAAGGCCGTGTCATTTTCCCTATTTTGATCTGGTTTTCAACTTTTTATTGGATTCCATTTTACTTGCTTTAGAAGATTTTATGCTTCTGTTTTGTTCGCAATTTAATGTGTGTAACTGCATCATCTCATGCAATTTCCTGTTTCATTTCTGAAGATCACTTTATTCCCTTGAGGTTTCCATCATTGTACTGAAAATTAGCTTTTCCTTTAAATGCTTAGTTAAAAATAAAATTTCGTTTTAAATGGAATACAACACAAGGAATTACACAAGAATTGTGCTCCATGAACAAGCAATTTAATGAATACACTTGGTTGAATTTTGTGCTTTTTTCCTTTTTTATTGCATGATTTGTATTTTGATGGATATACATTGTTTCACATTTACCTAATGAATAACCCAACCTATAAATATTGTGCCAGCTATTGATTTGAATTTCAATTGATCAAGCAATATGATGATATCACACCATAGTCATTGGCTTTGGTGAGTTTTTATTTTTTTATTCTTTTCTTGGTGAAGTTAAGAATTATTGCAATTAAAGCAAAACTTAATAATTCAATTATAATAATTGAAGCTTGTTTATAAATGCTAAAATATTAACATAAGATGCCAAAAGGCTAATATTTGAAACTAAACTTCTCAAATCCACCAACCTTTGTGTTGCTTGCCGTGGTACTTACGTTTGTAACGTCTTCTTTTTTTTGGTTTTGCTTGATTTAGAAAGAGGAGTTGAATATGTGTATCTTTGGTTGCCATGCTAATTTTTACATAGTTAAAAACCATATAATTTTCCAAATTTAATTGACATAAAGTTCAATCATGGAAGAATGGCGGACAATCTTCTCTTTGGTGCTTTGTCACTTTATGGGATAGTTTTTTTCACTGTAAATGTTTGAACACTAGTTTAGGAAGTGAGTTTATGAGGATATTTATTTGTTGTTTTGAAACTTACTTTATTTGAATTCAGTTTAGGCAGTAGAGAGTTTCAGTTTTACCCTTGTCATACTAAGTTTTCATTAGTATAATAATATTTTATTTTTAGTAAAAGTTAAAAAAAAAGAAAGGTAACTTTCCAGTCCTCAAGATTAGACTCACTTGTCACCTTTTTAAAGGTGATTTTTAAGAATGAGTATAGTTCTATCTTGTTTTAACCAAACAAACACTTGAATTTGCTTTTGGAAGTGAGATTAATCACCGACAAACAATTAGAATGAAAATAATTTGGCTCAATGTGTATGATGCAATAAAAAAAAGTGAACACTAAAAATTGCAAACAAAAACTTCCTTTCCATAAAACATAGAATAACAAAACCTTAAAATTCAACCACTTCAAACTCACATTAAACGGGACACTACAATATCTTACAACTTATCGAAGTTTTGAGAAGAAAGATACAAGTGGAATGAGAACCGTGGAGAGAAGAAGAAGATCGAAGACCGAGACGAAATAGAAGAAGTAAGGTAGAAGAAGATAACTCGCAAGCTAAATAACTCGCCGATTATAGTGTCAAAAAATTTATCACCATTCACCCTCCCTATCAGCAACAAATCAGCCCTATTTATAGGGGAAAAGTGTCCAAATGCCCACATAAATGTGCCACCTCAAGTCGTCAATAGAAACAACTTCTTGAGAAGATAAAACATTAATCTAGGAAACAACAAGGAGGGGAATTAAATAGCCACCAGCAGGAATTCCTAAGCCCAGGAAAACTGAAACTGCATGGGAAACAACAGCAGGAATTCCAAAGCCCAGGGAAAATTGAAATCTGCATGGAAAATTAGCCATCATTGAATATTTTGCATGGGGAACACCAAGCAGCAGGGAATCCGAATCAGCCAGCGGTAGGAAATTTGCTTGGAAAATCGACAATAAAAAAAAACCGAAATCTGCATGGGAATCACAAAGCAGCCAGCCAACATGGGCCAAGCCCATTAAGGAAAAAATAGCCCAATTTTAAATACCCACTTAGCCATCAAGGAAACAAAAAATAGGAAATATAAAAAAATTATTTTTGACTGCATCAATTCTCCCATGGTGGAAGAACCTCATCTCCTGATGAGAATACCTCAGGAACACGCAGGAAAATATCTGGACGACGACGTTGCAACTCCACAGCCACAATCCAAAAATAATCGGACAAAAGATGTCCACTCCATTTAATTAAGAATTGATGGTGCACTCCTTATCTTGTTTGGGTAGTACGTATATCTATGACATCTTCAACAAGATCATCATATGCCTGAATTGGAATGGAAAGTGGCAGACTCTATATCCATAGGATCAGTTGGTTCTCCATCATTAGCAACTTTATGCAAAACAATTTTTCGAAAATTTTCTAGAATCTCCATCTTTTTAGCATGAAAATATTCATTCTCAGTTTCTTGTATTAGAGTGTCATGCTTCTTTTGGATCTTTAATTTTTCTTGTTCAAACTCTGATTGAAGTAGAAGCTTCTTATTTTCATATCTCTTAGCACATAAATATTGTTGTCTTTACATTTTGAGAAGTTCGTTCTGTAGTGGGTCCGTAGAACTTGCTTGAAGTGTCATCCTCTCTGTTGTTGGGAAGTTATCCTATGGAATCCAATGAATAATTGGCTGACTTTCAAAGACTGTAGGATAGGAGCTTTATATTGCTTATTGTTTTGGTTGTCCAATTTTTTTTAAATTTTAAAACAGAAAGGAAGATACACACGACAACCTAATGCTCTGATACCAAATTGATGCAATAAAAAAAATCAACACTAGAAATTGCAAACAAAAACTTTCTTTCCATAAAACATAGACAAACAAAACCTTAAAATTCAACCACTTCAAACTCACATTAAACGGGACACTACAATACCTTGTAACTTATCAAAGTTTTGAGAAGAAAGATATAAGTGGAATGGGAACTGCGGAGAGAAGAAGATAGAAGACCGAAACGAAATAGAAGAAGTAAGGTAGAGGAAGATAGCTCGCAAGCTAAATAACCCGCCGATTATAGTGTCCAAAAATTTATCACCATTCACCCTCTCTACCAGCAGCAAATCAACCCTATTTATAGGGGAAAAATGTCCAAATGCCCACATAAATTTGCCACATCAAGTAGCCAATAGAAGCCACTTCTTGAGAAGATAAAACATTAGTCTAGGAAATAGCAAGGAGGGGAATTAAACAGCCACCAGCAAGAATTTCTAAGCCCAAGAAAATCGAAACTGCATGGGAAATAACAACAGAAATTCCAAAGCCTAGGAAAAACCGAAATTTGCATGGAAAACCAACCATCATTGAAGATTGCATGGGGAACACCAAGCAGCAGGGAATTCGAATCAGCTAGCAGCAGGAAATCTGATTGGAAAATCAGCAATAAGAAAAAATCAAAATCTGCATGGGAATCACAAAGCAGCCAGCCAACATGGGCTGAACCCATTAAGGAAAAAACAACCCAATTTTAAATACTCACTTAGCCATCAAGGAAGCAAAAAATAGAAAATATAAAAAACTAGCTTTGACTGCATCAGTGTAGTAGGGGTGTAAATGAGTTGAGCCGAGCTCGAGTCACTTTTGGCTTGAGCTTGAGCTTTTTATTAATTAATCGAGTTTGAGCTCGAGCTTTATTCAATAAGTTCAAGCCGGCTCATGAGTTGGCATATTTATTATGAAAGAGAGAAAATGATTATGGTTTAAGAAATTATTATAATAAAATGATAAACAAAATATGAAATTATAAGAAAAAAGAATAAAGAATCATTTGATACAAGAAAATGAGATATAATTTTCAAATATTTTCAACAATGAGATATAATTTTTAAACATTTTCGACAACTTAAAATTCTGAATCCTAATATATTTAAAGTATATTTTATATTAACAATTTTTAAATGAGCCGGCTCGCGAGTTAAAGAGTCGAGTCCGGGCTGGTTCAAGCTTGGCTCATTAGCTCATCAAGCTCGACTCATGAGCCATTTATCATGCCGAGTCCAAGTCGGCTTGACTCACTTATACCCCTCCCTAATGTGTAATAAGTTCTGCAGTACCTTTACTTTTGACAAATCTGTGGATTTAATTATTATGAAAGCACTGGACCTCTGCATATCGTCTTACCAGCTTTGCATAGTTGGTCGCATGACCGAGGTGTCAAAGCTGTACATATTACTGTGGCCACACTAAGCATTATCCTACTTCTTTATCATCCGTGTTAAGTGTTTTTGTAGAAATTAGTATCAATTTTAGCTCAAAGTGTTGGCATTTTGGTGGATAGTCTGATAACAAAGATGAGGTGAAACTGATGAAATAAAAAAATCAGTATGTTCATTTGATGCTTTAATATGGTATTATGCAGAATTTAATACAATTTTATTGTTCAGGTTCCAATGCTAATACTAGAGATTAAAATGCAGATTTGTACTTCTTTGATCCAATGCAACCAAAATACCAACTACTTTATTTTGGTTAACTTGATTAAGCCTTATTTAGAAAACACATGAAAGCCTATTAATAAGAATCTGCCGAGTCATTAAGCTTGAGTGTAGGAAGCTATATATATATATATATATATATATATATATATATATATATATATATATATATATATATATATATTATCAAAAGAAAATAACATCTCCGGAGTCCATACTATATCATTCAGCGACAGAAATAATTGCTGTATGGGCAAGCTAAAGAAATTGTTTTTGGGCCACGGTTCATAGACTGGTTGGAAGGATCTAAAACAACTGAATCAACAAGAAAAGGGGGATGTTGGATATTTACTCGAGGTACTTCCACTGGGAAGTGGTGAAAGGCCTGGTAAACAGAAAATCTGCACTTGTAGAAACATAAATGGAAGAGTAAAGAGAGGGATGCATATGATGGTGGTGGGTAGCGATGCTGCATAAAAGAATCCAATAAGATGGAACTTTTATCTTTTTTTTTTAGCCAGAAAATTTAGAGAGGCTTTTGTTTTTTGGAGGGTGCGTACCTTTCTTTCTTGGAGAAGGAATAAGAAGCGTAAAGTGGCCCTTTTCAGATTTAATTATTGCCATGTTATTATCAATTGGTTAGTTTTTGACATGCTCATCCCTTCATTTAGGAGGAGGATCTTTTTTGCTATCCAATTATATAATTTAATAAAGAAAGAGGTCTGAAATTCTATGAGATTCTTGTTGCTACTTAATTAAAGCCTACCAAATTGAAGATAACGCCTTCATGTGTTATGAGGTGGTATATTTTTGTGAAGTATCAAGGAAAAAGCTTTACTTGCCAACTAAATTGAAAGAAATTACATATCAAATGATACGGTATGCCTAAAAATACAAACTTATAGTCCACAAAGTAAAGAACCCCATTCAACTTTAATCTTTTAGCAAATTAGTTTGTTTTATGTTGCATTTCTCATCAAGGAAATCATATTGGAAGGCCATCTTTTTCATATGCTATATAGTGAGAATACTAAATGTGATGGGACAATTTTTCCCGTTATTTTATAGTAAGTCCTGAATTTTGTTTATGTGCGAATTTTTTGTATGAAGTTATTGTATTGTAACACATCTTCTGCATTTGCATTTAATTTTGTTGAGGAAGAGGCATCATCAATTATCGTGCTCTTGACTTTGATTATTTTTATTACCTTTGCCGGTATTGGTCTGATTTCAACATATGTTAACCTTAGACTGTATGGTCTGATTTCAACATGTCTAATAGACCGTTAACTGAACAGTATGTTTCGAGGTATGAAGGTGATTTAGTTGCAAAGTGTTACTATGCAAAACATAAGCTTGTATGGGAGGTCCTTGATGGCGGTCTGAAGAACAAGATTGAAATCCAATGGTCAGATATAACTGCACTGAAAGCAACTTACCCAGAAAATGGATCTGAAACATTGGATGTAGTGGTAAGGAGTTATAAAATACGCTTTATTAATTTTCTGCAAGTAATATGTTTATAATTAATCTTTTGATTTTGTTTAGCTTGCTAGGAGACCACTTTTCTTCAGAGAGACCAATCCTCAACCCAGAAAACACACACTTTGGCAGGCAACTTCAGATTTTACTGGAGGCCAAGCAAGCATTCATAGGTTAGTTATATCTTCTTTTTCTTGTCCTTAGTGATTCTAATTTTCAACGCAGTATTGATATTGGGAGAAGTTTTTTTTGCCATGAACATACCCGTACATGGAAAGAAATTCAAGAGAAGCTGTTTTTTTTTCACTTCATTTTTGGTATAAATGTTGATGCTTGCCTTGGACTTAACCTTTTTTGAGTCCTTTTTCTTACTGAGTAACAAGTGCAAGCCAGCAGCAATAGGACTTTGGGGGCCATTTGGGGTGGCTACAATTATCTGTAAAAATTGTTGGAGAATAGTTGTGAGGAAAATAGATTTTGTTGAAAGTTGTGAGTATTGTATCATTTTCTCTTTAAAAAATATCAGAAATCAGCTTTCTTATAGTTACTGAACTAAGAAATTTTGTTATAAAAAATTGTTTTTCACCACATAAAATGATCAAAAGCATCTAGAAAGTTGTGGTCAAATATAATTGTGATTGTTGTCTAAAAAGAAAAGTTACGAGAAAGTTGCCCCAAGCACCTTTTGCTTTGGATGTTTATTTTTTTTTATGTCATTGCATTAAGACCATGAAATGGAAATTTTATGTAGTTAAGAATTAAGTTTAGTATGATGGGAAAAGGAATATCTTTATATCTACACTTAGGAGTTGTTTGATTGGCTGAAAAAAAAAATGTAATGTAAAAGGAAATTAGTGTAGAAGAAATACTTTGGAGTTGTTTGGATGAGTGTAAAAGGAATGCATGAGATTCCGTTTTTTTGCTTGAAGTAAAATGAATATATTGCAAAGTATTAAGAGGATGGTCGTTGGTGATCGATAGTGGCAGTTGTAGCTGGTGGTGGGCTGGCCAACTATCGGAGGTGGTCGGCGGCGGTGGCAGCTGGTAGCAAGCAAGGCGGTGGTGGGGGGTGGCCGCTGCAGGCGGCGACAGTGGCGGTGGCGGTGGGTGACTGACAACAGTGGGAGGTCAATTGAGGTGGGTGATTGAGGCAGCGAGTGATTGGCGGTTGGCAGCAACTGGTGGCCGACAACTGGGGCAGTGAGGGTGACCGGTGGGTGCGGGGCGACTGGCGGATGTACGATGATGGTGGGAGGTCGGTGGCGGCGGGTGGTCGGCAGAGGTGAGTGGCCGGTGGTAACGGCGGCGGGGGCAGCTATAGTGGGGGTTGGTGGCAGGCAATGGCAATAGAAATGAATTTATATTGTAGTTGGAAATCGCCCAAATCTAAGGAATTCAAAATATACAAAAAAATGAACTAGAGGGTGAATTCCAATTGCACCGCACCAAAATTTTAAATTGCATTTGTTTTATTTCAAACCAAACACCAATATTCTCGAAGCCCTTGCATTTGAAATACTTTACGCCTATTTTACTTTAAATCAAACAGCCCCTTAATATGCATGTTAAAACATGTGCAAGACCTTAAGCTGCAGGTTGTGGGAAAATTGACTGTAGCCCAGGGTTTGGTTCTTTGAAATGTGTATATTCCTTGTAAACTTGGAAGCCTAAAGTCAAAATGATTTACAAGTTAAAAATTAATTTGTGGGTCAATCTTATTGTTGGATACTGCGTAGCTCGAAATATTTAGCTTTAATAGAAAAGGGATAGGACGAGTATTTGAGGTTTGAAAAGTGCAATATGAGATAGGATGAGTTAGAGGTAAGGAAATTTGAAAGATGCCTAGTGGTGCATGAAGTGAAGGTGTAGAGAGGTAGAGGATACCTACAATGTGACTATAGCAAGTATTGTCTATAGGTAAATGTAGGAATATGCACTTCGATAAAGATCCCTTTTTAAACAACCAACCAAGTGAGCTATACCATGCTTAGTATGTCTTAATTGGAAGTATAGGGTACTTAGATAACTGTACAAATAGTTGCTTGGTTGCATGCATTGATTAACAATATTTCTTCAACTCCGAACATAAGTTTGAGAGATGGGATCTAGATTTTGGTGATTTGAACTGGAATGAATTATCTTTTATTAACTATTGGACAATTGCAACTTAAGCTTCAAGATTAGGTGACAAGAACCTGGAACTTGATGAAGTTCAATTTGAGATGGATTGAAGTGGATGCATTCAGAATGAGATTTGAAAAGCATGTTTTTTTTGGGTGAGTTAGTATTGAGAGAGATTGGCCCGACTTTGAGAATGCCTAATATTTGTTCTACAAAGTAAACTGGAAATGCATAAATTTGTACACTTGGAGCATTAATATGTGCTTGCATTGAATAAATATTTATGTTTGTAACAACAAGGATATACATATTCATGTATCTAGCTTTTAGTGATTTGATTTTGATTGGATTAATAATTGCTACTCCTTCCCATTCTTACTGTGTTTTAGATCAAATGTGATGTTTGTCATTTTTTATCCCTAGCTTCGGATGTGCTTAAGATAGGAATTTATGTAGTAGCCTCTCAGTTGCCTCAGTTTTAGATATTTAGGACTATGACGCTCTTTTTCTAGTCAGTATTGCAACTTTTTTGTTACCTCATGAGATATTTAGGACTATGATGCTCTTTAAATGGAACGCTTGTGGCTCTTTTATAACTTCCATGAGAATTATTCTTCTTTTAGATTTATTCTCCTTTTTTAAGTTCTTTGAAGCCATGCGATTCAATATCATGTGTGTACGCAGGAGGCATTTTCTGCAGTGTCAACAAGGCTTGTTAAATAAGCATTTTGAGAAACTTATCCAATGTGATCCACGTTTAAAATCTCTAAGTCTGCACCCAGATATCATTTTGGAATCTTCCTGCTTTGAACCCTCGTGCTTGGAGGACAAAGATGAATCTAAATGCCTTGGATTTGATAAGCTGAAGGAGAATCATGAATCATCTGCTGAATTTCATGATCCTAAACGACTCTGTGCTAAGACTGGAGCAAGGAATACTATTGATCTTTCAGCCAGACAAATGAATTTCCATGATTCAGGTAATTTCTTGACCTTGCGTAAATCCGTTGATGCCACTTATGGTTACCTTGGCTTGATATTAGGATGGAAAACACAGAAGATTAATTTCCCATTTATTATTAGCTTATTAATATAATTTTTATAGCTGAATGAAATTATGTTTTGTTTGCCTTTTTAAAGCTCTTTTTTGGCATCTTCTAGGCTGCTAGTGCCATGGAAAAGATCTTTTAACCAATATTGTACTATTGACCTACCTACCTTACCATTAACTTCAACTTAGTATTGTGCTCGATTTCAACCTTACTAGTTGTAAATGTGTTGCTGGTTAGTTGAAAATCTATTGAATTGAATTATGCCTAGCTTCTTGGTTGTTGAGCTATACTGACAACCGCATCTCTTAAAATTTTTTTCAGTTTCATCTTGCTCATTTTGCTTGTAAAGACATTATTTCCTCCGGTACTAGTGTTAATATATATTTCCAAAGCTTAAAAAAAATAATTGGTGAATGGCAAAGGGAGCAGAAGAGCTTTCATCAGCTCAATACTGAGCAGGGCCGTTAGGGACTCTGACCATACTAGGGGAGACTGATAAGATCATTGTTGTTGGCAATGTGTTTATCGTTGGGTTATTTGCGGGGTGGATTGAATGCTTTTGTAGATGAGGAATGGGAGAGGAGGGAGAACAGTAGAAGCGAGAGGCAAAGCACGAGGAGAGATGATGTGAGAGAATGGAGAGGGCTTACGTGATATACAGGCGGATATGACTAAAGAAGCAGTATTTGCTACTGGGGAAGGGTTTAGAGAGAGCAGCTTCCATATAGCATTTACTGTTGTTGCCATTCTCTATCTTCATTATTCTTCTTGTCATTCTTTTATTCTCTGTTTTGTGCTCTACCATCATGATATATTCAGTCACAGCTACACTTATCTGTTATTTCCCACCGGCCACCACCATGATCTTTGGCCGTGTTGGGTCCATGGCCAATGACCTGCTAAGTTGCCTCTCATCTTCTTCCCCATCGGCAATCGGAATTCCCCCATTCATTCATTGCCTCTGTCAACATGCCCAAGCCTTACTTTTGCCTCATGTGATGTCGATGAGCTTTGTAAAGCAGTTTCATCATTAAAAAGTGCTCAACAGTCCATTTGGGTTCGCTTGACAACTGATTGCTGGTAATGGACACTCTCAAGGCCTTAACAGATGACATTAGTTGATGGCCAAAAAAAAAAAAGAAAAAAAGAAATAGAAGACACTAGTTGATGGAAAACAAAAAACTTTAATGGAAATTTTTGCTAGTTTGTGAAATGGGAATATAATTCCAAGAGATGCAGTTGTCACTAGAGGTTTCTAGGGAATGTATAATACCATGCCCATGCTAAAACTCATAAATAAGGAATGCATAGAGATTTGTAGGTTAGTTTACATGCAAATTAAACTTTATTGATAAATTTGAGCTTCAGCAAGTAATTGGTCAAAAATCTCAGTTCAAATTCCATCTTTGGATCACCAGTTTCTTTAAAAAGTCTAGCGCTCTGATTTTGGCTTATAATTGCAGGTATTTCCGTCATGGGAGCTCAGATGATTAATGATAATATTTATAGAGAAAACAAATCATTAAGCAATCACCATGTGCAGATGGAACAGCTTAAAGTACCAGAACTTAATGCTTCCATGTCGAAAGATGATTTGGTGAGCCATTTAGAACACTGCATTTCTGAACAGATGGCATCAGGCAACCCAGTCTTCTCAGCCGATTGCTTGCTAAACAAAGAAACATTAGAGGAATGGGCTGATTATTTTCTCACAGATTCTCAAAGTTTTGTTTCTGATGAAAAATCTCTCTTATCAAAAGTAGACTCGTTAAACCGTCTTCTTCAGAAGGATCCCTCGAATGAGAACCTGCAGTCAGCTTCCAATACAGGCATAGAAGGTCGCCAAGATTTCATTGATGATGATTCCAAGCAACTGCCTGCTAGGAAAAAAGTCTTTGATGACCCACAGCCTTGTGGTATTTCAAGAAAGGATTCCATAGGCGAATTTCTGATGAATTTTCCTCGAATTGCTTCCATACCACAGTATTTACATCTTTTAGTATAGAAGAAGACAATGATAACCAAGGCATCTTTTAAATACCAACAATGGCATCTCAATCTTTGTAAAGCCTGCTGAGTGTTGATGAGATGTTGGGTCTATAATGTCAATATTTTGGGATATTTGGACTTGCACCATTAAACTATATTCCATCAAGCTTTTATTGCCTTGTTGATAAGTTGGTGTAACTTCTTTTTATTTTTCCTTCGACTTTTTTTAGCAGATACTGTGCTTAAGTGCGGCTTACAGAATATGCACAATGGTCAATCCACATCAAAAGAAATATAAAAAATAAATGCTTCCACTACTTTCATACATCAAATAAATATTATAAAATATTCTGAACTGCTTACACGAAATACAATATGCCAGGTAACTGTAACACTGCACATTTAAGTAATAAAAAGAACAATCTCTTATTCTTCTAGATTGCAATAGCAAATAACACTTTGCTGTAAATCTATTAAACAGGTCACAAATCGGGCTATGGAGTGTTCGCCACACTTTTTTACAAGACATGAGTCTCTGGAGCTGCTGCCTTTACATAAAACTAACAACATCCATAAATTTCAGGAAAGGGAAGCTTCAAGGGGCATCCCCTTCTGCTGCTTCATCTTCCATTGCTGGGTTTTCTTCGAGCATACTCATGAGCATGGTAATCTGATTCTGCAACATGCTATTCTCCCTCTCAACATCAGCTCTCCTGCTTCGCTCATCAAGCAGCTGAAGCTGGAGACGTTCAAGGCATATAGCATCTTCCTCCAGCTGCTCATTGAGGCCATCAATCTCTCTATCCTATTCATTTTTACTTAGAATCAAAAGTTAGTCTTCTATGTTTATTTTCCAACCTTTCCCTTCTACATCCTCATTATTGGTAATAAACAACCTAAGAATCATGTCTACCTAATAAATACCCTCTAATATAACACCTAGTGAGATTTTTTTCCATATGACATCTTCATTTAATTTTGAAATCTTACAATGAACATCTAACATATTGCTGAACTATATTCCTTTAAAGGTGTTAACAATTGAGCTGTTTGATTGCACTTGTGTTGTACATATTGTATGAAAAATAAATGGCATTTCTCTGTTTGGTAAAAATTGATGTGAAGTTGTTTGATCGTTACAATATCCTCATTAAAATGGGTGGGGCCTGGATTTGAAGATATTTAGACTTATACAAAACTGCTTTCAATAAATACTTTCAGGCAACAGGCAAAAAATATCTTCCCACAACCATATTGGCGGGTAACTTTTGGCCAAAAGAGCATATGAGAACAATAAAGAACATGAGAACAAAATAAAATAAAATAAAATAAAATACCTGAACACAAGAAATGAGATTTATGTGATTTAACAAAATTCCCCTACGTCCAAGGCTTGCACAGAAAGACAATATTCCTCTAATTTTAAGCATGCAAAGTATTTTAGCTCAAATATTTTTCTCGTTATTGAATTTTTCTCAATATATATTTCCTCTTTTTCTTGTCCCCACTATAATCCTCTCTCTCTCTCTCTCTCTCTCTCTCTCTCTCTCTCTCTCTCTGGTTTAAACCCAAGATGATATTAAAAGCAAGTTCAAAGGAAAGTCACTTATCTCTCTATCACTCTTAAGTGTGACATTATATATATTTTAAAGTTCATTATCCATTTCACAGGCAGTCCGTCATTTAGAATGAATGTATATAGTTGGTAAATTGTCACTAAGGCTTCGTTTGAGATAGTTTTGACCACCGTTTTTTCATTATTTTTAAGAAATTTTTTACTAAAGCTGTATGAGAAAGTAGTAAGAAAATTGTCCCAAGCAAACCCTTGTACTTAAGATTTTCATGATTTCAATCACATTTTAAGATGGTCTAACAAGCTATTTTTATGTTGTTTTCATCTTAGATCTATCTATACCTATATGTACACACATATATCAATATGGAGCTAATGTTTAAAATTAAAACAGCATAGCTATTAAGAACATCTGGGTCTCCTATGGTAAATGTTAGCTTAATGATGCAAAGAAGCCAAAGAAGTCAGGAAGGACCTTTCTGTTCATCTCCTGGACTGCAATCCTCCTCATGCTTTCAACCACATCCACATTTACGAGCTTCCGCTTCTTTCCTACTAACCATCCTTTTGGGTACGAGGTTGAGTCAAAGTCTGGCGGTGGGAGGAGCTCTTCAGCAGGAGTTCGATTCTTGCCATCTCCACGGTACCTGATTGGCTGCAATGGTTCGAATAGAGCTCGGCGTCTCTCAGAGAGATTAGCTTTAGGGTCATCTTGTTTCTCATTGTCATTTAATGGGCTTGACGGGGTTTGGTTTTCCTTTGTAATGTCATTGAGAACTCTGCTGTCCCCCTCTTCCTTCAATGAACTCTCTAAGCTTCGGGAACTAGCTGAACAGAATGAGATAAATATTCTCTTAATTTATGTGGTTTCTTGTCACATTTGTAATTCATAGAAGTAAGCATATAATTGATTTGAATATTCCTTTTTTCCACAAGAAAAAGGTTCAAGTTGCATGGAAGTTAAATGTTTGGCTACAGTTCATAAAATCAAAGGCATTACAAAACAAAGTTTAGCCAAGTATCTGAGTAAGATTGCATCAAGTAACCAGTAAATGAAGTGTTTTAACATACAATTCATTTCGAGGTAACCTGAAGTTTAGAAGCAGCATCTAGACACCAAGGTTAACCGAGGAATAACAAAATCATGAAAATAACCCACCCCCCCCCCCCCACCCCCCCCCCCCCCCCCCCCCCCCCTAAAGAAAGATCTGTACACCACAATTAATACACATTCTATTCCAGTCCAAGGAAAGAAAAAACATCAAAAAAATCTAATAATCAAATTCTACAAATATTCAAGGTGCAAGGATCCGAAGTTAAACCTTCAAAACAGTTTTTATTTTATTTTATTTAGTTTGAACATTGTAAAACAACAGAAAGCATAAACTAAAAAAACAAATAACCAAGCTAGCTGTCAGCCAATTTATTATATATTTTTTAATTTTTTAGTTTGAATATACTGTAAAACAACATAGCATAAGCTAAAAAACCAAATAACCAAGTAAACTATCAGCCAGCCAAGTTAAATAATGACTAGCAGTAAAGACAAGATTCTCAAAGCATATGCTTCTAAGAAACCAAAGACACAAGGAAAAGAAAAGAGTAAGAAGGGGTCGTTGCCGTTCAAGCTAAGCAATCTCAAACATCTCTCTCCCCTCTCTTCTCTAATTTTCATCCGATAGGTAACCTAAAAATGTGATTTTGGAGTAGAAAACAGAACAATCTCTCGATTCATAATATCTAAAACGAAGAAATAAGATTCCTTGGTGAATTTATCCAGGTAAAAAGTTAAATAAAGGTAAATCAGTAAACAATACCTGATCTCTTGCGCGAATTCCAGAAAATTCGCGGTGGTGAAATCGGGGAGAATCCTTCCATCATTCTATCACAGTCTCACAGAGAGAATTGCTACAAAAGATTCAGCTTTATGATCTCCTTAAGAGGTCTTATTCCTCCTGCATCCGCCCACAACAAAAACATTCGTGATTTGAAAAAACAAAGGGGTGGGGAAAGACAACGGAAAAAGAATCGATTGAAACTAGCCTTCACCTGGGCAGTAACCTCCTTGCCTGGGAATATTTTTCGCCTCTCTCTCTCTCTCTCTCTCTCTCTCTCTCGCTCTCCCTGCTGCTTCCTCTTCTGTTTGTCGGCTAGGTATTATCCTAGCTTGTTGGATACGGGGAAGTTTGGTCCTCGTGTTTCTCGCAATTCGAATGAGTTAAATCGCCATGAGGAGGAAATCCAATGCACAGGTGATGTTAAAAGAGAAAGGACTTCTCTTTTAGAGTACCGTTGGATCTTGAAAAACATTCTTGAGATTATCATTGATAGTTTGAAATAATTTGCACATTTTTTTGTAAATCCAACGGTCGTGAAACTCTTTGAATTAGGTTTTCGTGCATTGCCGGTTCACGGCAAACAAACTTGGGAGACTTCTGTCGCCTGCAGGTGGCGTTTTTAAATATACATATATACTCAAATAAATAAATAAAAACCACTTTTCTTAATTTATTTATATCAAAATTGTGCTTTTTTTACATATATTTTAATTTTACATATCACTTATTAATTTTTAATAAAATTAAATTATTAGATAATTTAATTAAATTATTAAAAAATATAATTAAATTATTAGATTATATAATTAAACAATTAGATAAATACATCTTAATTATTAAAAATATAGATAAATTATTAGATGCATTTATAAAAATTTTTATGATTTAAGAAAATAAATTTTAAAATTTTGACAAGTAGTTTTGGTTTTTCTCTCAAATAAGCTGCATTTGTCCAAATCCTAGCCAAAAGAGCATTGCTCTGCTATTTATGTTTTGACTTATTAACCAAGTATAACATTTTTTCTATTTTCGTCCACAAAAATTTTAAAATTTTTAGAAACAATTTCTGTTCTAAGTCTAATAGATCAAGCATCGTTGCACACAGTGCAAATAGTTTGTCAAAGTTGTGCCGCAGAAATTATTTGTGATAAATTATCAGGTTGTGTAATCATAGTAGATCTATTACATTCTTTTTATAGAACCCTAAAAATTTGTCAAGGTTAGTATTGAACATTATAAGCCTATTATGATTATTAATCTGTTTCACAACTAAAATTGATAAAAATGTATTTTTCAGATGCAAAAATCTTGTAAAATTAAATTTGTAAAATTTATTATTTTAAGAATCATGTAAATTTTAATTGCACAAATTTATAATTGATATAATGTATTTTGTAAAAATGAATCCAACAAATATAAAAAAACAACTAGGTCCAAATCCAATCGACCCTAAAAAACAAGATTAGTATAATAATTTAAATTTTTTATAAATTGTTTAAGGAGTCAAACAAAATATAAATTTTATGTGCATATAATCAAAATGATTATTTCAGCAAGATCATTTATGTGAATGACTTTATTTGAAAATCAAAATAGAAAAGAAATTAAAATTTTATTAAGTATGACCCACAAATCATCTCTTTTCTCATGTATTCCTACGGTTTTTTTTTTGGATTGTTTTTAAAGCCAACCTAAATAAAATGACAGTCTTATTGGATCTTTTTTAATAAAAAACTTTCTAAAATCATAATTTTTTCTTATTTTTAGGTTACAATTCACTTGATTTTTCATCTGGGTTTAGGATTTCACTAATCATAATTTAATTATTTTTATTACTATGTTGAGTTGGATTATAATTTGATCGAGTTAATATTGAGTTAAAAATTTTGACCCTTTAAATAAGAATTAGGTTGAATTGATCATATTCAAGTCGGCGTTCGACATAAATTGACAACCCTTCTCTCTCTCTCACTATAATTTAGTAAAGATAAGGCTTTGGCATCTCATTTTAAGAAGACATCAAACAAGATGAATGCTCCTTAGCATATCCCCTCACCCATGTGAAACAAGCAACAGCCAACAAGTGGGGCACGTAGGACCCACTCTACCCCACTTGCCAACTCTCTACTCGCCACCTAATCATGGATTTGGAAAAGTCACGTAAAAGAAGTACAACAGAAGGCCTTTTGAGGCTTTTCTGAATGCTTGTTAATTCTCATGAAAATTGTCTTCACAATCGCCATAGAATCCAATGTCTTATTTGTTACATTATAATGGTACATGGACAACATTGGATCCCATTTTGGGTCTATTTGGTTGAAGTAGACAAGCCATCTTATACATTTCTAACAATTATTACTTGTTCCCTTTTCACAAAGAGAGAGAAAATATTTTCTCAAATTCAAAAGTTAAATTAGTAGGAATTCCCTTCAACAAAAAACAAAACTTATGCATAGTCTAATTCTCTTCCGTTTAACAGGTCCAAAATTTGCAAATTTCTATACTAAAATGAACAAGCATTGAATAAAGTAACCTGGCATCATGAAAGCAGTAATGGTAGCTCAACAACCTAAACAGGTGATGCATGGAGGCTCTACTGTACCAAAAACAGCTTCAACGCACAGATTATGGTAGCAGTGACCACAAGACAGGACTGCAGCAGTTGGAAACTCGTTGAATTGGAATGATTCCAAGAAATTCATAGGGGTGAGTGCTAGATCCAGGCTACAGAGTTGGCAGATTTCTCCAAGTGGTTTTATTCGATGAGCAACACAAATATCTGAAGACATTAGATAAATTTGAGCACATTCCACGTTATCAATGTGATTGTCAAACTCAATGCCGTATAAATTGAATTCCATGGATAAATAGATTTACGAATATTTGTTGGATCTTTCTTCTTCTGCAATAAAAAAAGCCAAAACAAAAGACTCGATTGAAGAAACTGATGGGATGGGTTCAATTCAGCCGAAAGACAATTGGAATAGTTTAATCTTCTGCAAGAAGTGATGAATTGGAATTTTGTTCAGGTTTGAGATATTAAAAAAGAAATATACCCAATTCAATTAATGCAAACATGATCAATTATCTAAACTATCCAAGCAATTAATGCAAACAAGGTCCACTTGGCGTCTTTTATCAGTAACCAATTTTATGTCCTACTTTCAATCAATAAACTACTTGAATAAAATTATATTCTTATATATATATATATATATATATATATATATATATATAGCATCAGCTCCAAATGAACCGATGATATGAAAAAGGCATCTCATTTTTTTATTGGATTTGAATTCCTATTTTTGAATTTGATGAGAGCATTATTTCCTACTGAACCCAAGCTCCTTTCAACTGAAAGTACTTTTGGTTGACTGCATATAGAAAAATATTTAATAACACAATTTAACTAGCTAGATTCCATATTTGGTTTGATGTAATGATCAGCCCGATAAAGATTTGATGGGTTTGTCATCGTGGTTTGACTTGGCGGACTTGATCCACCAATAGAGGATGAAGGACAGGTCATCCAAACAGTTTGATTAGCAACTATGGGTTACTCCCTCTCAAATATCTCGAGCAGAACTAGGTGAGGATATACTAAAGGGTATTCATCCTCTCATAAAAAGGTTGAGAATTCAAACTTAGATTGACAAAGTCTTAATTATATGAATATAATTAATAGTGGTTCAAAGTGTTATTATGTAACCAATGTGGGCTTCAATGCAATGGGCTTAGCCAATTCATACCAAACTTGGCTTAAAGGCATAGAGCATATTTGGGGTAGACAGAGATTTTGCTGATGATATTCTTCTTGTTGATAAGACTAGAGAGGGAGTTGAAGGCAAACTTGAATTATGGAGGTCAACCTTAGAGTCTAAAGGTTTTCATTTGAGTAGATCTAAAATCGAATATATAGAGTGTAATTTTAGTAGTAATAAATCTAATAGGGGATTGTGACTTTGGGCAATCAAATCATTAATAAGAGTACATATTTTAAATATCTTGGGTCTATTATTCAGAGTGATGATGAAATAGATGGGGATATTATTAGTTGAATTCAAGTTGGATGGTTAAAGTGGAGGAATGCATCGGGCTTGTTGTGTGAAAGAAAAGTCCCCCTCAAATTTAAAAAAAAATTATATAAAATGGTGGTGAGACCTGCAATGCTTTATGGTGCAGAATGTTGGCCATTAAAAGAGAAAGCATAATATTAAGTTAAGTATTACACAGACAAGGATGCTCAGGTGGATGAGCGGCTTTACTCTTAGAGACAGTATACAGAACAAGCATATACGTGAAAAGGTTGGAGTAGCTCCAGCGGAAGATAAGATTAGAGAGAGTCGCCTTAGATTGTTTGGTCACATAAAACGGTGGCCTTCTGGTGACCCAGTTAGGAGAGTAGATGTATTAGATTTGGCTTATATTAAGAAAGATAGAGGAAGACCTAAAAAGATTTGGTTAGAAAATATCAAAAACGATCTTTCTTTATTAGATTTAAATGAGAATTTGACTCTTAACAAGACACAATGGAGAAAAAAAATTTATGTAGCTGACCCCACGTAGTGGGATAAATACTTGATGTTGTTGTTATTGTTGTATTTGTGTCTTGCCAGCATATATAGCATGACGAATTTGACGATCTAGGATTGAATTACAGACCAAAATTGAGAAGGGAATATCCTAAAGTAGATGAGTAGAAATATATTGTGTCATGAGACATCATTTGAGGTCATATCCATATCAACATTTTGACTATGAGATGATACTCGAGGGTCCATCCCTTACTACTGATGTATACATCTATGAGGGAAAATTATCATATATCTTGTGTATGAAACTCTGCGTTATCACAAGTTTTAGGTTGGGGTTAAACCTACCCAGAGATGTTACTCAAGTTCGAGGGTAGTATGGTTATTACTTCAATGAGGATATGGTTCAATTGAGTAGGTGAGTCTTAATATTGGAAAAGACAAGGCTTACATCCATAGGAAAGACTATGAATAGGACATGAATTAATTGAGTGGGTGTGCTTGTTCAAGATTTTAGTTATGATGACCTAGAAGCATTCTATGAAATTAATCTATTCTTTTAGAATCGATAAGAAAACAACTGCATAGCTGACATTTTATATAAATATGATAATTTATAACTTATTTAGATTTGATCCGTATATATGATCAATCATAAGATCTTTGATTTCTCTAATAATAAGAAAGAACACTTATCTTGACACTCAAGAATAATCTATCCTAACAATTATATATATATATATATATACAAGCCTCATTGACATTGATTCTACTAATATTTCTCTATTAGGCTGCTTAATTTGACATTTAACTTTGATTCTACAACTATTACTTCATTAGACCGATTATTTATTTGATTACAGCTGCACCCACAATACAAGAAACGATTATATATATACATTATGATCAATTATCAAATGGAGTTTGTTCAACCTAGTCTAATTTTTGTGATTATTTGCATACATATTATTCTCTTTATTTTATATTTATAATTTTTGTAGGTTTAGTGTGGCTAACTAGGCATTTTCCTCACTCTATTATAGATGTGTGTGTTGTTGGAAGGAACAGAGATGAATCTTTGGTTGGAGTGACCCATCTAAGAAATCATGCTTGTGTTCTTGTAGTAAAATGATCTATGTAATTGGGTTATTGTGTTTATATAGATATTGTAGGTAATGCAATAATGGAAGTTGTTAAATTCAAAAATTGGAGAGGGAAAAGCTTATTTTTTTCATTATACAAAACTATCCCTATTTATAGATCTATACAAGATATCTTAATAAAGAAACAAATAAATACATAATCATGCATACTTGTCCTAATATTCCTAAATCAACCGCCCAAATATAGAAGGAGATCGGCGTGATCCAAGTGAGCCTCCCACGAATCCCCATCCTGGCCATGGGATTAAGGGCCAAGGGACGGTTGAGATTTTAACACTCCCCTCAAGCTGGGGAATACAGATTTATCATTTCTAGCTTGGTAATTAGTCCCAAAAAGGTAGAATTATCAAGTCCCTTTGTGCACCATATAGTCGTCCATTTGGTCAAAACTTTGGGAGAAATTAGCTTCAAGCTTTGCAGTGGCAAATGGAGCAATGAAGGCTATATTAAGCAGTACAACAATGAAGGCTGCATTGGTTATAGCTAGGATAGAAACCACAAGGGAAGATTGACAATGAAGGCACGACTGTAAGAAAAAATCTATTTTTAGGGTTGCGGCAAGCTTCAAGGACAGCAACAGAAAAACACGTCTCAAGCGGCTCAACGCTTGGCATGCAAATCTCCTCCCATCCAATCGAGCCAGCCTTCAGCCTAATGCAAATCAATCATCTGACTCCACCTGAACACTCCTATTCGATTGACCTCGTATAGGCGCACAAAAGGCCTCTAATCCCACTAGTCTAATTGCAGGAATGAGTGCAAGTCTTGCACTCTTGATTGTCTCGGCCTAGACCCTCACGAGAGGAAACTCTCAGCTCTTTTCATACGCATGCAAGAGGTCATGTGCTCGACTTCTCTACCTATATTCCCCAAACTTCCGGCACTGAAGGTGGTGGTGGGAATCTGTCTCTGATGCCATGTTATATTCAGAAAATTGGATAGGAAAAAGCTTATTTTTCATTATACAAACTATTCCTATTTATAGATCTATATAAGATATTTTAATAAAGAAACAAATAAATACATAATCATACATAATTGCCCTAATATAATCCTTCCTAAATCAAATTGCCCTAATATAATCCTTCCTAAATCAGCCGCCCGAATATAAAAGGAGAGGCGTGATCCAGGTAAGCCTCCCACGGATCCCCATCCTGGCATCCCCATCCTGGTCGTGGGATTAGGGGCCAAGGGACGGTTTTGATTTTAACAATGTTAAATTCAAACAATTGGAGAGGAGAAAATGTTTAATTTTATTACACAAAACTATTCCTATTTATAGAGCTATACAAGATGTCTTAATAAAGAAACAAATAATTACAAAATCATGCATGATTGCCTTAATATAATCCTTTCTAAATCATCCACCCAAATATATAAGGAGATCAGCGTGATCCAGGTGAGCCTCCCACAGATCCCCATGCTGGCCGTGCGATCAAGGGCGAAGGGACGATTGAGATTTAACAACGTGATCCAGGTAAGCCTCCCACGGATCCCCACGCTGGCCGTGGGATTCAAGGGCCAAGGGACGGTTGAGATTTAATAGAAGTTTTGATAATAAATTTCATTTTAGGTAATGAAATAATAGTAGAAGTCAATTTTTTGGAGGATGGTGAGAATGTTAATGGTCCATAATATCCTTTGTTCAAATTATGTTTTATGTTTTTTGGATAATGTAAATATTTATAGCTAAAAGAGTAACTTAGTAAAAAGATATATATCAATTCTTTTTAATTGTACACTCTACAATCATGGAAATGAAATTATTTGTTAATCATGTTAAGTATTTATATTTCATATGGTTCAGCGGCCTAATGTTGTATTAAAAAAGGAATGTAAAATACATATGAATCTATGTTTTATAGACCTTGGGATTTCTTGATTGTTATGAGATAATATGAACATGTGATATCAAGCAAAATTATATTAAGGTTTTTTTTTTTTCATTGTTACGTACTCAGCTTGAGGTTATATGGCAGCCACCGATAAAGATTGCACTACGTTGGGTTGTGATATTGTCTGCCCATTGCCAACTCACTTAGCCATAATAAGGCTTACAACTCTGATTTTAGAAAGCCTAGAAGCGGGTATCGATCCTACTGCTCTACTATTACAAGGATGAAATGTGTCTATGTTTGGGATAGGCTCAAGTTATGATGGATAGGGTCATAGGTATAGATCCCGATCAGGTTCAAGTGGGAGTGGGTGCTAAGGCGAACTAAATAACTTGGAGAATAATTCCCTCTCATGCGCATGTGATTTGGGTTAGCATTTGATGCAATACTTGCACTTTAGTTGTGTTTCGTATCCCATATATAATTAGTCTTTCTAGGCATTTATTGATGTAATTATAAATCTTTTCTTTCTCCCTCTCTCCTTTAAATAGGTTTGGCTTTTGCCAAATTTTGCTTGACAAAATTTAATTTAATAACATTAAGCATTTTTATTTGTTGTTATGGTTTA